>CAJQUW010013762.1:0-210139 GCA_907163375.1 Prostheceraeus crozeri | reverse complement strand
TGGGAACGATTGAATCATATGCACATAAAAATCAGAGTGGGGCTACACCAAGGAAAGTAAGAGTTAAGCATGTATGTATCAGTTCCGTTCACATTCGGTCTGTGTGAAAGATTCCATTGAATAATATGTAGATTGTTTCAACCTCATACACTTGAGACAATGGCACAAAGAAAATGCTTCAAAAGTTCGTTGTTCTACCTCAGTGAAGATTGCTGACTACTTTTTTGATCAATTTTATTTTACATATTTGATCAATTTGATCACATTTGCGCTAAGTTTGGATAAATTAATGTCTTAGATAAAAGAAGTATTGTCATTAGACGTCTCTCGTGAAATGAAATTCACGTCTCTTGAGTTTCCCGAATGACAAAATATCCGGAGTTCGTATGTTGATCATCATCATTCCGACAATTTCATCAGTTAATAGACATTATTTAAAGGCAACAGAGACACTAGACGCAGCGATATGTTGCGTATTTTAACGGTAAACGATATACAACGCTATAAAGATGGCTAAAGGCCAAGATTGTGAAAAAATGAGCGAAACACAATATCATGTGTGAATATCGGTCGGATAGATATTCCCGTTGAATTCATGCTGCAAAGTGCATATTGACAAATCGAGAGTCCCGTTTTCAGAGTTCCACACTGCACCAGCAGCTGCAGCATGGTCAACACTAGATAATGCAAAGAGAAGAAAATAAGTTTTATTTTGCACCAAAACTCCTCTAAATTTGAATCAGACATCCGATTGAGTTCATCTTTGATTAAACATTAAATTTGATCAGGATTTTAGAATATGATTGATAATTTGAGTTGTGAGCAAAAAAGCAAAAAATTATATAACAATGCGAATAGCAGATAACTAAGATGATGGAACTTAAGCAAATGTGCTCGAAACTTTCAGTGTATAGTGAGACAAAATTCTAAATATGAAATTTATAGATTGCATACCCGTCACACATGCTTGCGAGTCTGCGATGGTTACCTATAAAACATCGAGACAATTTCGAAGTCAGTGTACTGGTCTACAAGTCTTAATATGATATAGCCCCAGAGCATCTGAAGGAATGCTATCAATTCATCATCCGTCACGCACTTTACGGTCTTCAGATAGAATATTACTCTGTTCCTTTCAGTCATAGAGTTCGGAAGCTCGTCTTTTTATGTTGTGCCTCTAACAATCTACAACTATTTGCCTGACGAAATCCATCGGTCAGAATCATTAAAAGTCTTCAAGAAAGCTTCTTTCAATTTCCATTTTAATGACTTCTTTCTTGAATGAAGAAGATTGTCATTTATGTCCATTTCTCCTTTTCATTGGTTTGTATTTGAAATTTTTGTTGCTCGACCATAGCGAAAAATGGATCCTTCCTCATCTGCTTCAAGACCAAATGAAGTCACTATTGTCATCATTATAGTACAATTTCAGACAATAAATAGCCCTGCCATGAACAAGAGGACATAACTGCTGCTTTATCGGTTATCTAAACAGCATTTGAAAATATATTTTCCATTTACCACTATAATAAAGGAGTTAGACATAGTTCTTTCCTGGATGAGGTTCTGAAAAACCACATGGTCACATATTTCCCCGAAATGCTATCAATATAGGCATGAATGTGTACAATACTGACTAATATTCAATTCCAAAAACTGATAAATATAGACTACCTGAAAAGTCATTATCTATCATTTAACAGCTCCAGAAGAGCAGAAGTTATCAGATCTGCTAATTGTACATGTATTACCATATCAACGTTTCTGCAAAAAATAGTTATGATATGCTGCACCATGATATGCATATATAATATGTTGTTATGATATACAAAAGCCTTGTCAAATGTACAAATTAAGATGCATGCCTCAGATTTATCAGAATCTTATAACATTGTAAATGGAACTATTCAGAAGAACTAGAAAATAATCAAATCAAAGAATGTATGTTTCGGCAGTATTATATAGATTACTTAGATTACATCTAAGGGATAGAACATGTGGGATAACAGTTAGATTCGTTTTCCTATCAAACAAAAATGTCCTTATCTATTTTCGCTTATTGGCAAATAATATCACGACAAATTCTGAAGCATAAACATCTAGACAAAATCTGTAGCTTCACCTTGTTTGGTGATATTAACCATGGTCATATTTGCATAATGAGCTTAATTGTTATGAACTCAATTAATGTCAATTGTCAATACGATCATTCAATGAAATACCAAACACGAAGTACAAACAGTCAGCAAATATTTTTAAAAAAAATACACCTGCTTTAATAGCAACGTAAGTCAAATCCCGAGAAATTATAGAAATCAAGAAAGTGAATCTCAAACAAATAATATTGCTATAGTGTTTCCTCTTTTCAAATAATTATAAAAACAAATACTGTAAACAATTACATATTGTACTTGTTTTAGAGACATCAACTTTGTTTTCGCAAAAGATGTGTTTCTTTGACGTTCATTTCGTCGATCATTCAAAAAAATTAGACAATTACTAACACAGCATAATAAAAGTCATTCTATTTGAATATTTCTCTATACTTAGGATCAATTTTAATTTTTGATGTCTTTTACATTAGTTGTTTATCCTTTTCATGTCATGCATGGTGTTTTTTTTCATGAAATTTATCCTTTTGTGAAACTCTAGCATATTGCCTTAATCAATTTCAAAAATTACAAAAGGCAATTGTCAAAATGGCATTCATAATCTCATTCTAACGGATTCTTCAATAGCATTACATTGATTGGATCATTCAAAATGTGCACATTAACAGAAATGTGCTATATTGACAACTGAAAGGTCACAGACGGCAAATAGCTTCTAATGAGATTCATTGATGAAGCAGAATTTACGAGAAAAGACAATCAATCGTGAAATTACGATAAGCTTCAACTAAACCAGTTAAATATATGAACTGTATTGGGTTTCACTCGTGAATTGGAAGTCGAATGAAATAACACCGTTTGTACGCGAAAATGCAAACATTTCATTAAACAAGACTCGATTGTGTCACTTCGATTTCTCGCATGGTTACACCTCCTACATGTCACCTGCTTTCTCAGTCATGTCGCCTACTTTCTGCCCATTATATTAATTTTATGAATTCCTGAAAATGCTGATGATCCAACTAGAAAGCGCATGTTTTCGACCGAGTTTCAGTATAATTAAGGAATCATCCCGCAAAAACAGAAAGTTGGACCTACATGAACCTACACAATCTCTTCGTTACTAATCTGATACATGTACATCATGTAAAGCGACACGTAAAATTTAAACGCGGAATTGTGTCTTCATCTTGACATAGACCGTAGTTGAGTGAAAAATACTTTAAAGGAGGATAAATATTCGTTCACTTTGCTTCACTATTCTTGCCTTGGATCACGGGTCGGGAACACGAGGCCCACAACAAACCCTTCAATTGAGGCCCTCGTCTCCTAATCAAAATTGCCGACATGTACGACCTACAAGGTCTACCGCAGTCTTTGTAAGTCTGATCGACACAATAGCATTTGTAACACAGCCATTCATGGACTGTCAATGGCCGTCTAATCAAAACAACTATTTTGTTTTGCGTGAAATAACGGACTCTGGTTATATTCTTCCATTGTGAGGAAACTCATAAAAAACGATGGACATTCAAAGTATACGTTTTATCGACAACTTTCAATCGCTGCACGCGACCAACACCACCACATGAATAAGACACCAAACCAATGTGTAAAAGGTGTGAGTGAACATCTCAATAAACCAAGTGAGAGAATGTGGATACCTACCAAATTAAAACCATCGATGTGACTTTACTGATAAAATACACGAGTAGGAGGTAAGAAACGAAAATTATCAGAAAAGACAAAAGTGAAATTAAGATGAATGACATCAAAACTTCCAAGCATCACTTGAAGAGTGTTTCACCTTGTTGCAGGAATCACTTTTATGAGTCCATATGGATTCTTTCACAATTCTCTTGTTCCAAACTGGCTCTTTGTCGATGATGGTCATACTATCCAATGAGATGGGATGCTGCGTCGACATTGAATGTTGCGCTACCTCAGAACTCAGATGTTCAATTGATCGCTAAGTTTCGCCCACGTATCTCCATTCACAGCTTTCCTCATCGCAACTGATCTGATAGACAGAGCCCAATACTTTAGCAGGCTCAGGTCTCTTGGTCAGGGGTGGCGCCAGGTCCTTCCCCGCCGGGGGGACAGCACTCCCCACCGGGGGGTCATTCCTATCTCCAGATTTTACCGAAAAATGGCATTGGTCTGCATGACTTTTGACTGTTAGTATGTCATACTGCGTCTACATTGTTACGCTATATCTGATGCATATATGGTAAATATACGATATTAACAATATACATAGAATTACAACATCATAAGATCTGCAATTGTATTATATGTTTGTGATATCGTTCGACATTTATTGCGTCAACTTATTGCTGTCATTCCATCATGTATAATTTATGTAGTTATAATTACTTCAGAGCATAATAATATTGTCACCAATGGCCCAAATGACATCATATACACCTTTAAAATCGTAGTGAAAACGCATACTCATGAAAAATGTGTTTATTGAAAGTCAGAAAAGCTCAAATTCTGGAGCGGGATATTCTCCAATAAAGCGTTTCGATATCTAATTGTACAATTCAAAGCACGTTGACAAAAACCAAAATCCCGACAAAGTGATGTAATAAAGCTTTGTAACCTTACGTAGTCATGAGAAACCAAGAATTCAGAAACTGAATTGCGGACAAAGGAACACAAAATCTCTCTATAACTCGCAACAGTAAAAGCACTAAATTAACATGATTCCGGAACTTTTCTGTTGCAAGTCCAATATTAAAATATCTCGTTCTTAAAATCAACGCAAAAACTTAAGTTCTGAATTAATATGAGATATCTTATTTTCTCAGTATTACTGCAACAACGGTCAAACCATCAATTTCCATAATGTCTACTTAAGCTGATCGATGATATGTTCATATTTACTTCGACTATTGCAACTTTGATATTTTGAACAAAAGTTGTAACAGTCAATGTGAATAGGTAGAATAATTCATTGCTTCGTCAATTGATTGTTTTGGTAACGTTAACGTGAAAAATGAGCCCGAGAACGAGATGCAGTAACATAGATGGATCAGGCCACATGCAAACGTAGATGTATATAGTATACTATGTACAACACTTATTTTCAAGACTATTTCTACCAGGATTGGCCGGTAAAAACCAGGTAAAAACCACCAGCTTTTGTCACCATTTTTCGGCTAAAACTGGCAAAACTGGCAAAAACTTTTTCCAGCATTACTACTTAAGTCTTTTGGGTACTAAGGGGTCATCGTCACTCCTTACTTTATTGATGAACGTTAGTTCATTGATGAACAATAAGTTCATTTTACTTTTTCATCATTCGATAAACATTTAGGCCTGTATTTTCACAATTCAAACCTATCAATATCGCATTTCAATCAAGAATATGTTCCAAGTATTGATGTAAGAATATAAATTATTATAAAAAATATTGTTATAAAGTTGTTGTACATTATTCTTCTAAGTGTGCACGCATTTTGTTGCTTTACGAAGTTCATTCATTGTAAGATGCAACAGACGTCCATGCTGGCAGGAAATCACTTGATTCTATATAAAAGATCGAAAACAGGCATTCCATTAAGCTAGAAGGGTAGGAAAATGTAGAAATCTGGCCTCGGATTTCTACGATTAACCTCCTTGCTGATCTCGTAGAATAGCTTGTCTTCTAAATCTGTGGCAAATGTCCCATACCCATTGTGATTACACGAATATTATTATGAAATTTATCCTGCACTCCTAGAAGGACTAGATTAAAAATTTTGCCCTTCAACATTTTTCATGTCATGGTAATTTACCCTCACATGTTTAGAAGATAAAGGTTATGTTAAATGAATTTAAAAGCGAAAGCAAAGTTTTGACTTGAGCTCAAAATATGGAAATTTCAAGAACTTTAAACAAACTTGTATATAACAATAATGTCAAAATTGTTTGTCGCTCTCAGATTCTATTAACAATACTAATTTTGCAGCTTACTGGACATGTTCTTTTGTTGAGATTATAACTGAAGCTGTTCAGACATACATTATACCTCACTTTATCAAGATTGCTGGTGCGTACTATGTTATTTAATTATTATCTGTTCTAACAAATCATGATTTCCTGCTACAGTCACAAGCATTAGTATTATTTCTAGAAATAGTAGAAGTGCATTCTAAGTGACTGTTGCACATTGCTTGATTTGGGAGGTGAGATTTTCCGGTGCAGAGACTTTTTGATAGAGTGTTTTCTCTGCGTTCATAAGACCTGGGTTCGAATCTAAATCTGATGAAACCTAAGCTACTATTAAAATACACCCTACATTCTTGCTGAACACTCGCAACCTAGAAGAATGACAGTGGGATTATTGAAGCTCGTCCACATGAAGAAGTGGTTTGCTTAATTTAGTTCCATGTATAAAACAGTTACATTCATACATTCATTTTCATTTTTTCATTCATTTGATGATAATTCTGCGAGTAACAACTTCTGTTACATGAACCAAAGAGCCAAAATGGTGCTGAAGTCTGCATTTGTTCTTAAATCACAAGAAAAGGGCAGAGCAATCGTAAAGAAAGACAACATTGCTTGTCGTTCGTTATAAAAACATATCATGTGGCTCCATCACACAATGAATGTCATGTTTTGGAAGATAAGAGTTGCAAACTGTAAACCCGCATGCACCGTAATACTTAAATCCAACTTGCTGTCGATCATTTCGTGAAGAAATAGACTGATTTTTCGGAATTTTAGTTTTAGCCGGTTTTTACCAGTTTTTACCACTTAGTGGCAAAAACCAGTTTTAGCCGTCAAAAAGCCAACCCTGATTTCTACACATAAACTTGAATGAATTATTGATCATAAAATGTACAGAAGAATGTCATGGACAATTAAAAGCGAATTTTTCTTGTACAAAATAAGTTTTAAGAATGTGCTGTTCTTTAGCAAAATTTCAGAATTTTATTGGTTAAGTGCTAGTATAAAGACTAAATGAACTGCTACTCCACTTTAAGGAGAATTTGCTTCTTATCGTTACGACCATTTTCAGAGGAAAAGGGAATAGAAATATTTACATACAAAGTTCATACATATAGAATTTTTTGCTACATAACATTTGGCATTTGAAAGTTAAGAGACATTCAGGTTTGAGAAATTTAGAAACAGTTCAAATCGTATTTTCACAAAATGAAAACATAAAACCTATGTATGAATTCATCTATGGTTGATACAAACACTTCAAAACTTTAATTGGTTCGTCAAACCACTTACATACATTTTCTAAATAATTAAGTATGAAAGTGTTTCGTGCATGTAATCGTGTATGTGAATGTCATTTGGTCAGCGACCTATAGTTGGGTTACTTTAGTTGGATTTTACATTTAGGGTGTCTCTTGACAAATCTGTTGAGATCCTCATTCAAATCAAGTCTTGCTGCCCTCTCGCGGTGTATACCAAGAATCATGAGATCATTAAGTCGGTTATTTGTCATTGATGTTCGCAAATAATTTTTCACAATCCGTAAGTTGCTGAAGGACCTCTCGCAAGCTGATGTTGATACCGGTAATGTGCACGCAATCCGCAAGAGTTTGTCCAGTTCTGGATAAGCTGCATTTAATCGATTAACGTAAACATGTAGTGAAAGAAGGGTTATGGGTCGCTCATCCTCGGGTAGTTATCTTAAAATTCGGCGAAGGCTATTTATTTCGATGTCGATATCTTCTGTATCTATTAATGAATTGTATTCTTTCCCAAAGTTAGATACTGCATCGATTTCCAAAAAGTTCGGTGAATTTGGAGTGCATGATGATATTCCTCGAATAAGGTTCTGATTGGTATCGCTAAATCGACGGTCTATCTCAATTTCTATTTTGTCGATTGCAGAATAGATACTACGTTTGAAATTCAGATATTCATCCTCTTCTGAGCGTTCTGTCTCAATCGGTGCTTCGACAATGGAGTCTTTTAGGCGACTTGGAACCTTTGGTTGTCGACGCTTCACTCTTTCAAAAATCTTCAATTCCTTTGAAATTTCCTCCACTTCCTCCCATACAATTTTGCATCTTTCTTCTGTTCTCAGTCCTTGTAGCCCTTCTCTGAAGTTTTTTACTAAGTCAATAGAATCGGCTAAGTTGTTAGTTGAGCTTTGAAGGAAATCAGACAAAGTTTTCGAGCTACTGAATATATATTTGAGTCCGAATAAAATCCGTAAAAACGTTTTATCTATTTGAAGCAGTAGACCTCGAGCTGTTATCTTCCTATCGACATCTTCGTCTTCATCTACACAAACCAGCAAAGAAAGTAATGTACTGAGACGTTTGTATACTGCTGTAATCATGTTGGCTTGACATGCCCATCTTGTGTCTGATAAACTTTTCAGTTCCATTATTCGGATGCATTGGTCTTCCTGTATCTCAATCCACTTAGGGTTCACTGCACTGCTACTAACGAATACATAAAGTCTTTGAAGAAGGGCTAAAGTTTCGGAACAGCATGGAATCGACTTGACCACATCAACCAAAGCCAAATTCAATCGATGATTGAAACAATGTATATACTGCGCGAAAGGACAATGTAGTCTTTGTAGTTTTACGTTGCACCATTTAGATGCCCTGACATGACGTTTGCTACGTCGTATCCCTGTCCAACACAATTTTTTAATATGACGCCACCTTTACTGAAACCTGTCAACTTTTGCAGAGCATTTACAATTGTAGAGGTAAGTCCTTCTGCATTCAGTTGTCTTGCATCATTTATGCTGAAAAACTGCTCGTAGATGGATCCTTTATATACATAGCGTAATACAACGGCCATTTGTTCCTTTTTTGAGAGATCTTTTGTTTCATCTGCCAAGATGGTGTAGAATGATAAATTACTTATTTCAGATGCTATTTCCATCATCATCATGTCTGACATGATACTAAAGAGGGTCAGCAATTACCCTGCGCTACGCGCTGATAATTCAAAACCAATACATCAAGTATACAAGATAGAGAGTGAGCGGAAACTTGTCATCATCGACTGATAGACGCATCTCGATTCCAGCATTAAACCAATATGCAAGGTGAAATTAAATGAAATTGAAAATCACCCCTGTGGCGACAAAGCTTAAAAATTATACGAAAAATAATGCAATTGTAAAAAGTTTCCCCGACCAATTGTCCAACATCCGGGGGGCACGACTTCCGCGCCGGGGGGCTCTAGTCCCCCTGACCCACCCGTGGCGCCGCCCCTGCTCTTGGTTACAAATTGGGATCGCAGAGTCTTCTTAATTTCACTTTTGTCTTTTCTGATAAATTTCGTTTCTTACCTTTTACTGATGCATTTTATCAGTAGAGTCATATCGATGGCTTTAATTTGTTAGGTATTCACATTCTCTCAGTTGGTTTATTGAATTTTGATGTTCACCCACAACGTGTACACATTGGTTTGCTGTCCTATTCATGAGGTGGTGGTGGTGGTGTCTACCCATCCCTTCCCTGCTATAGGGAGGGGGTCCAGGGAGCGTCAGAAGTCGGGCGGGCCAATGAGCTCCGCACACCTGACGGGGGAAGCGCAGAGGTCCCACGGTATGAGCCTTGTGTGAGCGTTGTCTCATTCTTGTCCAGATGATGGTCACGTGTAGCGATTGAAAGTACTCGATAAATCGCATACTTTGAATGTCAATCGTTTCACCGGGTTTACTGACAATGGAACAAAACTGCTTTGTTTATATCACATAACATAATTCATGCTTGATAAATCACAGTTATGAACGATTCTTTATCTCCACTAACACAATTGCAAGGAGGATATTTCACTCAGAAATTGCAATTCATTGGACGTTCATAAGTGGCAGACAAAGTTATCTTGTAAGCCATATCGATATAGCTACTTCTCGGGATGCGACCAGAGAGTGGCCCGCCGTCTCGCTTATGTTACCGACCCGTGACTAAGATGGTTCATCGGTTCGAATGGAGAAGAATTAATAGGGCGCATCATTCCCAGCCACAATCGATAACCTACAACGGAACTCTACAATGTCCAACCCCCAAATGCTGAGAGTGAATAAACAATCCAAACGGTAGTATCAAAGACTATGAGGAGGATGGCTAAGTTGGTTCAGAGCCGCGCTACGGTAGGAAAATAAAGAAGGTCCAGGGTTTGAGTCTATCCGCAAAGAGAAGCATCACCGCTCTTACAATACACTACACACAAAAAAATCCACAATTATATAACGGCAAATTGACCAACAACTGCACTAATCTGTCGCTATTTTTTATAGATTTTGGAAATCTTCTATTATTTCCGCGTTACAAATGGTTTTTGGCTAACAGGAAAAAACTTATACTTCGCGCTATATTCATGTTATTTCTTTATTTGAAATAACTTTTGGTAGCTACAGAAAATTCTATTATTGTCACGCAAATCATGAAATACAAAAACTGAACATTTGAAACTGTTCTATCAAATGCTTCACTAGAAACTGTTGCTACAGAGTAGCTCTGATAAATAATTTGGTTAATTCAATCAAGTCAACAATGAATACATGTCCATTATACACGTGAGTACCAAAAAATCAAATCGTCTAAAATATTGAATATTACATTGAAAATGTAATACGTTGCGTTCAATGCCGAAATTTCTAACTAAAAGCGATTCAGAAGATTTTTATATGATACGGAAATCTTTAGTATTTGAATGACATAAAAAACACGTTGTCATTGTTTATCAAAGGATCAAAACAACAAATTAAGTAACATTCTGGACATTTAACTGACGAAGCTAATGCGGCATAAAAGAATGTCTCCGTTTCACATATTTGTAAATAGCGCAACACTTTACTGCCCTATATTTCGGCATAAATCTTAACTAAATCGGCCAGAATGATTGTGAAACAGATCATCCAATGCTTTAGACGAATAGATTATACACACTTTTAGTAATATCTATCACCCGTATGTTATTGTCTACAACATATGGTAAGAGTTGCCAGTGAACGAATGCTTCCTCACCCAAACTTTCATTTCAGGTTGGGGCGAGATGGCAAAACACGAAATTATGGTTTTGAACGTCAAGAAAATATTAAAGAAAGTAGGCTATTACCAAAGCTATTATGTTAATGCAACCGACGACATTTCGTTTTCAATATCTCTTTTGCAAACAATCTAAGAAATTTTGACTGCTGTGCCACCGTATTCCATGGCGTTCTATGCCTGGCACTGCACTGTTGCTATTCACTTGATAAATTTCGATAATTTTGAGCACGTACATGAATATTCCGATCGATAGGTCAAACTTTCTGCTTTATGTCAATACAAAAAGATGTTTTCACTATTCGTTTAACGGTATCTCCTATTGGGACATCGCATTGCAACTTAGAATTCAATTCGGTTTCTTAAGACATGACGAGACATGGATTGATCTAGTATTGATTGCAGTATGACATATTTAAGTAAGGTTGAAAACCGACGGCTCATAAATAGAATATAAGTTTTAGAAGTAAATGATCTCATTTAAATTCACACATTTTCTCGAAAAATCTCCAAATCGCGGTGAAGAGCTGCTGCAGTACGTCAAAAAGAACATAACAGCTACGAGCAAATGAGCGAATGTCATTTTTGACATGATTGATGCCGCATTCAGACATATTACATGTAGCTGCCATGGCACCCTATTTGGTTGTCGGCGATTTGGAGCTTGAAAATTTGATCCAAATAGGCCTCCAGAGATGAATGTCTCTTACTATACAACCATGTTGATCGTTTTGTCCGACGCGTTCATTTGTTCGACAAGATATCTTTAAAAAACGTTCATTTCATCGACAGCTCATATGCAGAATTCTATGGTCCATTTTGTTAATGCGTTCATTTGCTCGAAAGAAATGATAATAGGATATCAATGTATTACTTTTTTATGACAAGATCATATGGCATAAATCATGGAAATCCCAAACATTAAGATCTATCTATGCGCATAGATAGATCTGAACATGGACATCTAGATATAGCATATTTGCTATATCTAGATGTCCATTGTCGTATCTGGAATTGCAGCTTGTTTTAATTTGATACATATTAAATGCCTGGAGTACCAGCTGTTGTTACCTAGGATACTTCAAAATTCATAATTTTGTATCTTATCGCTCAGGTCCTACTGTACGGCATGATGTACTTATCCTTATCTGACTTCAATACATTTTAACTTTTACATTTACAATAGACTGGATTTTACCTTATGGGATTTATGGTTCATACAGTACAAGGCCATTTACTACTACTACAAATTACTACTCGGCATTACTAAGCTGGTCACTACATTTTGGCGACGAAAATTGTTACGAACCTACAAATTTCTACAAGTTACACATATTTTGTCAGTATTACTGCAAATTGCAAGGATCTACGGTCTGTGATAAGTACAAACTATTTCATTACTACATAGCTACTTACTTAACTACATAGTTTACATTTTCTGCATATCATCAAATTTTCTCAGTATTTTCAACATGTCTTCAGGTCCTACCATGCGTATAGAACCTTTTACTAGACAGTGTGACTTTTTGATATGGCTAAAAAAGTTTGAAATGCTTTTACGTATCACTAATGTTGAATCTGAAAAGAAAGTTGACTATTTGCTAACAAACTTAGACATGCAAATATTTGAGTCAGTTGTAACTGCTTTTCCCAACACTGACAACTACGATGATATTGTGTCTTTTCTTACCGAGCGATATTCTACACATGACAAATTTTTGAATCGAATTGAATTTTTTGAAGTGACGTACTCAGGCTCTTTTGATGAATATGCATCGAAGCTGCAAATGCTTTATGAAAATTTTAGTACTGCATCTGTACGTGAAGATATTCTTATTGCAAAATTTTTGACTACGATTCCGAAATCTCTGAGCAGTGAATTGCGCATCAGAAGACCAAAAACTCTCTCTGAATGTGTCAAAATTTGTAATTCTCTGAAATCTGTTCAAACGTCTTTGTCTACTCAGGTTGTGTCGCAAAGTCGCACAAATTCGTCAACAAGTAAATTTAATTCAAGTAAGGTTGCGAATGTTTCAAATACAAGAAAATGTTTTAGGTGTGGATCGAATTCTCATGTTGCATCCGACTCTAAGTGCCCTGCTAAGAACGCACAATGTAATTTTTGTAAAAAGAGCGGACATTTTGCATCTGTTTGTACACAGAAATCCAAAAACACTAGCAATGAACGTCAAGCTAGTAGTCAATCAAAGTCATTTCACATACGAACAAATGAAATTGAATGTTTTTCCAACAACTTGTCTCCTCGTGTCAAGAAGGCCACTGTTTCAATGAACGTCACTACTGACAACAACGCAGATGTTAGTGACACTTTTATGGTTGATTCTGGATCAGACATTTCCTCCATGAATCTTTCATTTTATAAGAAGCATTTTTCTAGAGACCTGCTTCCACTAACTGATGCTGTGCTCAAAAATTTTGATCACTCTCGCGTGAAAGTTGTCGTAGGAATTTTGAAGGATGTTTGTTGCTACTTGAATGGAAACTCTGCCTACATTGACTTTGTCATTTTGAGCGTTGATCATCAACCTGTAATAGGTGCAGATGCAATTTTTCACCTTGACATTACCGTAAAGCGTGGTCAAAGCGCTGAGCTTGTTGTTTCTTCTGGAAATGCTGAGCTTTCTACCTGTTCTGTAGCTCGCACTGAAAATCCAAGAAGTAATACTGTTTCTTCTTTGCCGAAGTTGAAGGGTTTTCAATTTTACATCCAGCTGAAAAATGATGCTCCGTCCTCTCTTGTACAAAAACAGAGACGTGTTCCATTTGCTTTACAATCAGCAGTTGAAAATGAAATTAGTAAACTGTTGCAAGATGATGTCATTGAAGAAGTCGACTCCTCACTGTTCCTTTCTCCAATTGTTGTTGTACCAAAGGCAAACAAGATAAGACTTTGTGTTGATTATAGGAAAATCAACCAGCACATTGTTGTCGACCAGCATCCTCTCCCTACTGTTGATGAGATTTTTGCTAAATTGACTGGTGCAAAATATTTTTCCAAGTTAGACTTGAAAGCAGCTTACCATCAGCTAGAAATCAGAGAAAATTCTTGTGATTTTACTGCGTTTACCTCGCACGTAGGTCAGTTCAGGTACAAACGCTTGCCGTTCGGACTAGCAAATGCACCGTCGGCCTACATGAAAGTGATTTTTACCATCTTGAGAAACTGTCAAAATACTGTCAGCTATCTTGATGATATACTGATTTTTGGAAAATCACTTGAAGAACACGATGCCTGTCTCAAGTCAACCTTGGACCAATTACGCTCTTACGGCATGACTTTGAATGATGACAAGTGTGTCTACCGTAGGACAAGTGTGCCATTTTTGGGTCGAATGCTTGGACCTCAAGGAATCTCGCCTCTTCCAGAGACACTTGAAGCAATCATGGGTGCTCCAGTTCCTCATGACAAACAATCATTACGCTCTTTCATGGGTCTGATAAATTTTTACAGAAATTTTATTCCGAATGCTGCATCTATTTGCTCATCCTTATATGATTTGTTGCGCGAGAATGTAGCTTTTCAATGGACCGAACAGCACCAAAGTGAATTTCAAAATTTGAAAGACTGCTTGTCTGATTTTGTTCCACTGGCGTTCTTTGATTGCGACATTAGTACTCCAACATTTCTTACCACTGATGCATCCGGCTACGGCATTTCTGCTGTTTTGTCACAAAAGTGCACTACTACTGGCAAAGAGCGGCTTGTCTATTTCCTCAGCAGAAAGTTGTCAGACACTGAAAAGACTTATTCAGTCTCCGAGAAAGAATTTCTTGCTGTACTCTGGGGTACAGAGCGTCTTCACCAGTATTTGTACGGAAGACATTTTCTGATTCGGACAGATCACCAATGCTTAAAACAATTGCTTTCGAACTCCTTTGATGGTGGGTCTGCACCGTGCCGTGTTATTCGCTGGGCAGCAAAGTTGCTACAATATAACTTTGAAGTTCAGTATATTCCAGGAAAGCAAAATGTCGTTGCTGATGCTTTGTCACGAGTGCCGTCTCAAGAAAAAGACTCTAGTATTGAACTCTTTTCTGTGTCATTAGGTCAAGTCAACAACAGTCCTATCTCATTGCAAGAGCTCACGAAGGCAACCACAGATGATGATGTTTTTCAAGAATTGATTGCTACGATAAATAATGGCTGGCCTCAGCGTGCTTCATTGCTACCATCTACTTTAGCAGGCTTTTGGAATGTGAGAATGGACTTGTCTATGATCGATGGTGTAGTATGTCGTGGTGACAAGTTTGTTATTCCACCACTGCTTCGTGATCGGATTGTTTCAATTGCACATGAAGGTCACATGGGCATTTCTAAGTGTAAATCTCGCATACGTGAATTTTACTGGTGGCCCAATTTGAATTCGACTGTTGAATCACAATTGCGCTACTGTAGTTGTTGTCATGAACCAACTCGTGAATCTCCAGTGCAAGTACCTAATTACGTTAACAAACCTTGGCACCAGATTGCTATTGACATCAAAGGACCAAGCTATGATGAATCCCACAGACCATATTACATCATTGTTGTGATTGACTGTTACACTAAATTCATGTCTGCACGTGTATGTAGTTCTACAACTTCTGCAAAAGTGATCGAATTTTTGAGTAGCTTGTTTTCACTATTTGGTCAGTGTACTATGTTGACATCTGATAATGGACCACAGTTCATTTCCCACGAATTTTCTGAATTTTTACGAAACCGAGGTGTGATTCATAGGCGCTCTTCTGTCTATAACCCACAAAGTAATGGGGTTGTTGAACGAGTCAACAAAAATTTGAACAAATTGATCAATGCAATGTCTGTCGTAAGTGCCTGTAAATTGCAACTAAGTATTGACAACTATGTACAAAATTATAATGCAACCATACATTCTTCAACTAACAAAATGCCTTCAGAATTAATGTTTGTGTATAAAGTGAAGACTAACTTGAACATTATTGTACCAAATGACGATGCCAACACAAAGGCGGGCCAGAACTTACGTCTGAAAAGTGAAGCAAATGCTCAATATGCGAATGAACGCAGACGACCACGTAGTACGAACATTTTTCAAGTGGGTCAATATGTTGTGACGAAAAAGGGGCAAACAAGGAAATTAACAAGGCAAGTCGGCCCTTTTACTTTCAAGATGAACGACGGCTTCTGCATCAACACAAGAAACATTTTACGTAAAGCAGAGCCTCTAGACAGTGACTTTGAAGTGCCATTCATACCAAAATCAGAGACTTCTACAGAACGGCTTGATGAAAGTGCCGATTTACCTTTTGACAATTTACTGACATTACCGAGTTCTGAACCTTCACCACGTCGTTCAACTCGGGAGCGACGTCGACCGTCGTATCTTCGTGATTACTGTACCAAGTAATCAATGTTACTCTGTTAATTTTTTTTATAATCAGATTTCTAAAAGCGATGGTTGTAGTGAAGCCAACTTTGTAAATATAGGCTGGACTGAGTTGTTTTCTTCGCACGCATATTTGTAGATACAGTTCTTTTTATATCCCCTGTAAGTTGAATCCTTTCCGATAAAGGAGGGAAAATGTCGTATCTGGAATTGCAGCTTGTTTTAATTTGATACATATTAAATGCTTGGAGTACCAGCTGTTGTTACCTAGGATACTTTAAAATTCATAATTTTGTATCTTATCGCTCAGGTCCTACTGTACGGCATGATGTACTTATCCTTATCTGACTTCAATACATTTTAACTTTTACATTTACAATAGACTGGATTTTACCTTATGGGATTTATGGTTCATACAGTACAAGGCCATTTACTACTACTACAAATAACTACTCGGCATTACTAAGCTGGTCACTACATCCATGATCTGAAGCATGCATTATCAGGGATTATAACATAAGATATCTTATATTATGGATGTCCCTGTACATTATGTATAGGATATCAAACGATATTTGAAAGCATTATCTGCATAACAAACGACGGCCGCAGGCCGGATTTTATTGTGACGTGTTTTATTAACGCAATTTATTTGTCATCTTATTTAAAAGTTTCCATGTTTAATAATTACTTAGGGGTAACTCAATTTCTCCACGGTCATGATATATTTCCTAGGTTTTCCAGGGGAGATTCGGAGCTCCTGGGCTTTCCAAGATTGTCGAAACCCAGGAGCAGTGTTTATCTATATGACATTGCCATTATCGTGGCAACTACAAAGATGCATTTGTGCATGAGTGAACATGGCAATTTCAAATTCATAAGTGCATTGTCGATGGCCTATACGTAACTTGAATTGACTAAAATGCCTACTTTTCTAAGAAATAAACAAAAGCTTCGATCTTCAAAAAGTTCTTTTAAACAAAGGACAAAAATTTGATAAAATTTCCATTATCAGAAAAACGTAGATTATGAGACTCAAAAAAATTAGTCGTTGTAGTCTTGTAGGTGTCTGTGTTGTGGTCCCAGGAGCATCAGGAGCCCTACCAACCCCCCTAAAAAAAAACAGAAATTAATCCAAAAGCCTTTTCACATATATCCTGAAATTTTATTGCCTAATCAAGAAATATAAGTCTCATCGATTTAAAAATTCGATTGCTTAATCAATCGTGATCTTCCCCATTTTTGTTTAACGATGAGAATAAACCAACAAAGGACTGAGAGCAATACAAAATAGACAAATGAGCGGCTTATATAGAAAAGCAATTGCCAGATGGGCAATTTTTTTCAATACTCCGTAACTTAGATTAATTCCATCAATTAAAGCATATTTCATAGTTTACAATGACCATCAAGATATTGGCGTGTTTATAAAATATATATAGATCAAGCGGATTGTTGCGGCCGACGCGCACATGCCAATTTGTCGCATCAGAATCTTCAGTGGATAAACAGAGAAGACGAGGGAGATGACATGCAGCATCGAACATAAATCAATTTTTACAAATTCTGTTAAGGCAAATATATGTCTCGTCTAATGTATATATCTAATATATACTAATATATAGATTTATATATTTTTTTATATATTTTTTATATATATATATATATTTTTTTTATATATATATATATTTTTATATATATATATATTTTTAATTATATATCTAATGTATGTCTAAAATAACTAATTGATGGATGGATCGCAGTGGAAGCAGTTTGTTTGCACCATAAAGTGAATACATGATGTAATCTATTACTTGGGTCTTAACATTTCATTTGATTAGTCGATTGTCCATTTATATTGCTTGATGAGAATATCTTCGCTTAAACATTGATATTAAATGGCAAGTTGATATTGCTATGTGATCCGAGACGGTCGATGAAATCTCAGTGCTAGTGGTTTTATGACAGACAATATATGGTTCGAAGAAATTGCTTTGATACATGCTGATGAGTTGGGGTCAGAAATTCGTTTTTAGGCATACAACGAGGGCTACAGAGCTGATGCGGAACCAAGCCTCCTTGAACCGTAGCCTTTCAAGATAAGTGAGACTCTGCCATCGAGCAACTTCGACTTTTCGAATATCAAGATGCTTCAAAACTGTTAACTTGTGCAGTTTTATGAATTCTATTTGTGAAAGTAGGGTGTAGAGATTTAAAAAAGGTAGTCAGAAATTTGCCGCTCTGATAATTTATTTTCAAATTGATGTGCCATTCAATGCATACACAGAATGAACATTGATTGCTATAAATATGATATCCTAGCTCCTAGCTGGATAATTTGGCTTCCCAGAACTACATTGTGCTGCTTTGATGAAACCAAGGTTGGTCCTGAAGTGCTGCATTAGGGTAAAATCTATGGAAATACTGTTACACAATCGAAGTTCATGCAAGTCATAATCAGACGTAAGTAAATAAGCACTATATTTACAATTCACTTTCAAATCAGCAAATATGGGCCTACTAAATATGGCTAGGATTAATTTGAAAATATATATGTATTACAATATTCACACATCAGCCTCCTCCAAAAACCAGCTTCTCTATGAAATAAACGTCATTGTCTACTAGGCAAGGGTCAGCCAAAAACTCATTAGAGACAACAATCCAAACGAGCGCAAGATATAACGTTATTCAAATCGACAAATAATTTTTTTGGTTTCCTTAACTACCGACCGCGTCTCACGCGTCTTCAGTGATACTCATGGATCGATAATTTTTGTATTTGCACATATGTGGGATAATAAAAATACATATAATTCAAACACAAGAACAAACTTTATGCTATTTATGAGAACCTTCGAACGGAGGATAACGGAAACTACTGGCGAGCTGCGAGCCACTTCAATTCTCCGTCAACGGCTTGGTATGGCAGTCCAAAGAGGAAATGCAATGAGTATTATATCGTGTTTTCCCGAGAACAGTAACGTAAGCTAACTTATTTTAATTTTTATTTAGCCTTGTCTTTGTTGATGTCTTTTTATGATTCAATATATTGTATCTATTCACGTTAGAACAAAATTTACTTGCATCTTCTCTCTAGATTCTGCAGCACATCAATCATGCCAAACTTTTTACGGCATCAATGAGTTGTAGCATTGATATCGGATTATATTATCAGGACATAATAATACATTCCAATGTCTCTGAGTTACACATCCGAGGTAGCATAGCGGCCGAAGCTGTGCGGCTCGGGTGCGGCTGATTAAAGCTAGAAAAAGCTAGGCATGATTACTGTTGTAATGACTGCGTGCTATGTTTCATAGACATTGAACATCAGCAAATAGGTCTATGCTATGATTCATGGACATATATCAATAGAAATTTTGCACAGTCATTTTCTTCTTGAATCAATAGAAAGCTAGCACAGTTTAACTTGCACTCGCTCATTGAATCTGGAAATATGAAGCAGGGTGTTGTCTAAATATCAGTAGTGATGAAATCAATGGTAATCGAAGATCTCGTTTAGTAGCTAAGTCATGTCTTTTGGAATATTGCGAATCGATAAGTTAACAGCTGATTGCTCGTTTAAATTAGTCAACAGATATTAAATGATAAAACAGAAATAGTTATTGATTTCAAACCTTCGTCATCAGCGAGATTTGCATTGGCCAAAATTAATATAAAATTTGCGGATCTTGTCGTGTGAAGCTATAAATGTCAGAGATTCCTCTCACACTCTGTTTGCTAGGAGTAATTTTCTTCTCATTGCATTTTATGACTTGTGTCGTTCATTCAATTTTGCAGCATCGCGTATGTAGCATCATGTGCTTGAATTCAAGATAGAGCTCAGCTTCTTAAAGATATATTTCAGGTTCTCTTAGTCTATCACAGGAGATATTTTTGATCTACATCACAATATGTCTAAGTAAAAGAGCTGGAAACATATGGTGGAGCCAACCGAACTACTATTGAAGTGCAGTTCATGCTATTATTAAAACAGCGATGGAGTCAGCGAAGTGGTTCTGTCCCCGCGAATCTGCATAGGGGTAGTCTTTGCAATGCTTCCTCCCCCTTCTAAAAGATTTCGCACGCCGATGGGATTAGCAGCAATCATGTGAATATTCAAAATTGTGGTCTCATCCGGTGTAGTAACCACTGACCTAAGATTTCACTCGCATGTCACATTGACATCCTACTTATTTATTTTACCAAAGAAGTCTTTTAAAAGAATGCGTTGACTTAAATGACTTCTCTTTTCCCTATGCCAACTGAGCGCCTTCCAAAAAGCTGTTTATTTTCCTGGCGCACCTCCAACAAATGTCGGATTTTGCTTTCCTGTGATTTCATATTTGAAATTAATTCATATAAATGCATTCGTGTTTGCTATCCATAAATCAAAAGATAGACTAGCTTCAGTAAATGGAGGATTTCCTTGTATAGCTCACATAAATAGGCCTACATCCTCGATTGTATCAAAACCAAAAATGAGATAACTAAGGATATTTTCGGTGGGACGCGAGATCGGAATGCAAGCCAACCCGAGGTTTGCTTAGCATTCCAGCTTTGTCATGGATGTTGACATGCAGGCATCACCGATTTTTCATACTTGTCCATTCATACAGTGTGATTGAAAATTCTTCCCCATTCGACACTTTTTGGTGATCTCTTTCTTGAGTTGATCGTCAATCTCTCTATGCTATTCGATGATCGATTTCAAAACTTTCTTTTCACTCTTTTGAGGAGCATATCCTTGAGTGGAAATATGTCCCTTAATGAATTTGCTCCACTTTAAGTAATTTCTCGCATCGAAATGCCATCCTCTACTGCTAGTCGTGCAAGTATTTCGGCCAGTGATTGTTTTTGACATTCTTTGCAGGATCATCTTTGTGATCTTCCTGATCCACGCATTTCAGGAGCATAAGTTCGTTGTGATGTTCTTAAGATGCTGCATTAAACCGCCGGTTGATGATCCTTTGTATCCAATTGGAATCTTGTACATGTTACAGGTCACTTTGCACCAGTTGTATCTTTCGCAAGATAATTCCACGCCGGGGAATTCATCAAATTCTATGCAGTGTGAAGTTCTTTTTCTAAAGAACACATCGAAGGCAAGACAAAAGCATCTGCAGCAATAACTCATGCACTGACTCTTTCACCTTTTGTCTGAACGCAAGACCGATCATCATCGTCATAGGGATAGCGAAGGAATAGAATGTTGACTGCGCGGCATCAACCAGCAGTAATACAATGCAGATCATACACACTATTTCCAATGTTCGACTCTGCAACTAACCATCAGAGCTGTTGTAACTTTAGGTAAAAATTGTACATCATCATGGATAAGGGTAGACAGGATAGTAGCTGCGGTGCTAACGACCTCCATGGTTGTTCTGTATCCAAAGATAATTTACCCTTCATATGAAGTAAATCAAGCAGCTTCAAATTGAAAATGACAAAAACATGAAAATACTTAACTTAATCAAATAGTGACACCAATTGAACTCCATAGTAAATGTTTAATGTACTACTTAATCGGTGGCTTGGTATTACATAGGCTGACAATCGCAACAGATAAAAAAGAAGACATGACTTCTAAAAAATGATATGCCCACTGTACTTAATGCTTCGGATTTTTTCCTTTTCCCCGCATTTTTTATAAAAACACTGAAAAGTTCTACCAACTTCTTTTTTGGTGTGTTTTTTGGCTGCCAGAATCGCACGGCATTGTGCTTGTCCACGACAAACGACTGGATATTAATAAAGTTAGACATCATACTTGAGAATGAATGCATTGCTGCAACTTCTGAAGATCACATTTCAAAAGTAGATGAGCTCGTCGCTGTGTGCGAGAACGGTTTTGGTATGGGAATAGAGTGCCGCAACGCCCACAGCTGCTTGACAACATTGCTTGACCTTGTTATCAAGAAAAGATGATAATAACTTTTAATGCAGATATAATACAGAATGATATCATGTCGCATGCTATAACTTTACTTGCGCAAGAAATCCTCACGTAGATTCCCGAAATACACATTTACTTGCATTGTAATGGATTTACTTTCGGCCGCGCCTTGTAACCACCTGTAGTTTACTCAGACGATAAGAAACTTAAATTGTTTCGTTGGAGGTTGCTGTAGAAATAATTCAGGTTGTAATTGTCATTGTCAAATTTCCAACGTACATACGTATGCAGATCGTGCAGATTTCTGAAATATGCGGATTTTCCCAGAATTCCCGATTTTTTAGATAAATACCGGTACTGGCAATTGTAAATTTCACACATTGAAACCTCTTCACTTCGGGTGTATCCGGAACTTTCATCCTCTTGTGTTCTCATACCAGAAAGTGATGACATAAAACACTAATCAAATTTGCTTGAGCAGTTCTTTTCTCATTAGAGGTGATTCAATGTCAAAAATATTCAAGCTTGGCGGAATCAATCCCTGATAAAGAGGCACATGTACACCTACATATAAACCGATTATCTCGTCCAATTTAATCTTCAGAAAAATTTTAGCAGTGTTTCTTCACTTAGCAAAGGACACATGCGGTATGGTCAAGCATAGGATATTTAAGTAGAACCCTCTTTGTCTTGTCCAGTCTCCACACAATCTCTCCACACCATATTAATATAGGTAATGGGAAATCATATGCATTTATCAGGAACCATCATTGATTTTTCAAGCTGTAATTGTCAAAAGAATTGTTCTTAGAAGGTGAAAGGGTTTAAATACAGCTTGACTGCAAGAAACGACATTGATTAAGCGCGAGGCTAAAATCCATGATTTCTTCGATTAGAATGTGGTCACTCAAGTTATTTTTTTATTTGGTGGATTGAAATTTCAGGTAATGCCCTCTTGACTTTATGTTTTTGCACGTACAATTGTCGTCGAATATCTCTGTTGTAACGATCATGACATCGTTCACAATAGTATTCGTACAATAGTAGCACATACCAGACTTGTGCTGCAATTGTAATTGCGATTGAACAATTGTGATCAATTACATTTTCAGATGAGTAATTTGTAATTGTAATCAAGTACAGCTACCATAATTTTTCGAAGAAATTTACTGAGAAACTAACTGTCAAAATCTAAATTAAGTGCCGCTGTTGTGATGTTCTCTCTCCCTCGAATTGTGGATTGGAAAATGTAAATCAGAAAACCAGTACTATTAATTTCCCCTCGGAAAGTGAGAGGCGCATGAATTCTTCAAGAGGCCACAGTTAAAATTTTTAAATCAATTTGAACCTTAACGGAGATATAATCGCAATAAAGTCTCCTAGAAGCCACAAGTCTTGATGCTACATCACTGCTCCTTCAATTTGAATCATAGTAGAAATATTAGGCGAAAGTCCTTGGGGGGAATAGAAAGGTGGCAACCTTATATCAAAGCTATCGTCATGGTCTGCATTCCGGGGGAGCAGTAGTAATTGACCTTTGTATATCTGCCCAGAAAAAGAAATGTTGGGAAAACGAATAGTGCAATGCCGGCAATTATCTGAAATAATTGAAATGTAATTGAAGAAAACACGGAGTAATTAGTAATTGTAATCAATTACATTGATAGAGATGTAATTAGTAATTGTAATCTATTACAATTAATTTTGGGTAAGTAATTTGTAATTGTAATCAATTACATTCCATGATTAATTGACACAAGTCTGGCACATGCTTACAACTGAGGAGAGCTATTCGAACTTGATGGAGTCCTTATTTCGTACTCCTCCATGTATTGAAGGCCACTACAATTTTGTTATTTTTCACATTTTTATTGATGTTATGAGGATCACGGGTTTTTAAGCTGAAAGTGTCGTGACTACAAGAAACGGATCATTGATTAAACGCGGGGCACCCCGGTCCCGAAAGAAATTTAGTTCGAAAAAAGTAATTCATTTCCGTTAACACCATCGTGTAAAGCAAGTGATCAGTACTTGAAAAAATAGAGCATACCAAAAAATCCAACGAGCTATTCAGAGGTTATTGATACTTAGTGATTTTTTAGAATTTTCGCGAAATAAAATTGATTGTTCCATTGTTGAAAAAATTCAATCCAATTTCATTCGTACAAGCTTGTTTAGACTCAAAAGAGAACACAAAAATCAAATTTTCTGAAAAATTTATCGAGCTAATCAAAAGATATTGATATTTTTCAGCATTTTCATAAACGTTTTTAATTTTATAAACTGTATTTAGAATGCAGTAAAATGCTTTAATACAACCATTCCGCCTTGTTTGAGCAATTCGTGAAGTTGCTGAATGTCTGCGCCTTTCATTTGCCATTGTTTTTGTTATCAACTTTACCCGTTCTCGATGCCAACTGATTGGCGCGAAGTCGCATATCTTCGCAGCAGATCCCTGCATCAGTGCGTGATCTTCATTTTATCGAATACAATACATATGTAGGCGACACGCATCAAAAAGCGTATCGCGCAGTCTTCGGCTGACGACAATGAAAACTTTCCTTGTTGTTATGAAATAGCGGACGAATGGCTACCGAGTGCGATCTATGCTATAATCAAAGACAATATCTCTGTGGATAATAATCTGTTTACCTAAGTGCATATATAAGCGGATGTGGGTGATTCTTGTGAAGAAGTAAATACTGACTCGGACCCTTTTTCAGAGTAAGCTTCTGAGTGAATTTAGATGATTTCTCAGAATACTTTTTCTCTTTCTTAGTTTTATTGGCCAATAAAACTAAGGAAGAGAACAAATATTCTGAAGAAATCTTTTAAATTCAATTGTTGTGGTTCACAGAGAAGAAAATTATGAGTGAAGCTTCCGAGTGTTCACACAGTTTTCCAGAATTTCTGGGCTTATCGACTTGTGAAAAATATTGATAATCCTACGTTCTCAGACGCATTATTGAAATCGGTTGTTGAGTTTAACAGCCGAAATTATTATATTATTTAATTATATTTGATTATTTTCGCTATTGTGTAGATATTGTAATCTTTTTATAAGCTGCAATGTCTTTGAAATATAGTCTCATACATCCTTGATATATTGCATTATACAGGGTGGATACTATACCTTGTCCGATTTATTTTCAGAAAAAACGACAAGTTTTCCAGCTAGTATTACCATAATTGTATTTAGTAAACCAACATGTATCATAGGTATCAGTAAAATCATGTTAAAATAATACTTAAAATAAAATTTCAAAATGACCACCATTCTGCTCCACACGAAGTTCACATCAATGAATGAAATTCCCATATGATTTTTTTATAGATATAGGAATGTCCCTGAGTTCCTTTTCAATTTGCAGTTTGAGTTGTTCATTGTTTTCGAAGCTGAATGAATACACTATTCTGGACATTACCCACAGAAAGAAATCGCAGATGGTGAGGTCGGGAGATCTGGCAGGACACGGATTTGGACCAACCCTTCCAATCCATCGGTTGTTCAACCGATCGTCAAGCAGGTTCCTTGTCTAGGTACTAAAATGGGGTGGAGCGCCATCTTGTTGAAACACAAGTGCGGTGAGACCGACGAGCAAGAACAGGGAACACTTCCTCGGTCAGAATGTCACAGTAGTGATCACTTGTCATGGTTTCTTCACTGATGTCCACTGCTAGAATGCCATTAAATGATATCGCGACGAATACGGTCAGGCCCTTTGATCTTATGGGTACCTCGTCATAAACATGAGGATTGTCTGTCGCGTAGTAGAAATCATTGTGATAATTTACTCGACCGGACATGTTAAATGTGCACTTATCGGTGAAGATTCTGTTAGACCAAGAACTCTCTTTACTGTTCTTTCGAAGGATGGTTTGACAAAAAAAACAAGTCCTGCCTCTTCGTCATGGTCGAAAATTTGCTGCATCTGATGAACCTTGTATGGTTTATATCCATTCTCCTTCAGAGTTTTCCCGACTATCCTATGTGAAACTCCGACATCCTTTGCGATCACTCGTTGTGATGTACGAGGGTTGTCCATAATGGCGTTCACGTTCGAATCCTTCTTCTCATTCAATACGCGAGATGTACGATTTCGTGAGATGGATCGAGGTAAGATGGAACCGGTATTAAGGAACTTGTCGGACCATCGTCTGATTGTTCATCCATCAGGTGCTTCTTCTCCATATTCCTCAAAGTAAAGTCTTCTTGTTTGGTTTGTTTGCGTTTGCTTGTTCGCTGTTTCCACAAGTTATACTGTGAGCAAGCAGTCTAGCATTTCGTTCGACGTTTTCCATTTCGTCATAAAGTGAAGCATCTGTATTGAGCGGCGTATATAATGAACTCGTACGTGCGATTTGAAATTTTGAATAAACTTAGTAGAATTTGAAAATAAATAGATGCTGTATGATGTTCAAGGAACAATTTTTGATTGAATGATTCATAATTAAGGAATATTTCATTCAAAAACGACATATTTAAGAAACGTAACAACAGTATTTGCTGTATTTGGCTGATTATTACTAATGCTCCAAGTTTGGTGCGTGAAAGAAATCAAACTTCTGATAAAATCTTAAAAAACAATAATTAATAATTGTCAATATCATTAGATTGTAGCTCGCTGAGTATACTCCCGAACTGAATTTTTCTTCCTTTTTATACTCATTTTATGTTTGCATCAATGAAATTTAATTGCATTTGATTTCAGTGACTAAAATGTCAATGAAAATGCTTAGAAATCAACAGAAAATAACAATATATGTCAGCATCTTTTGATTAGCTCGATAGATTTCTCAGAAAACTTGATTTTTGTGCTCTCTTTAACAAGCTTGTTCTTAACAAGCTAGTACGAATTAAATTGAATTCCATTTTTTAACAGCACGACATCAATTTTATTTCGCAAAAATTCTAAAAAATCTTTGAGTATCAGTAATTTTTGAATACCTTGTCGGATTTTTTGGTGTGCTCATTTTTTCAAGTGCTGATGATCTGCTTTGCACGATGGTGCTAGCGGAAATGAATTGCATTTTTTTCGAACTA
Organism: Prostheceraeus crozeri; assembly: GCA_907163375.1. Classification (NCBI taxonomy): domain Eukaryota; kingdom Metazoa; phylum Platyhelminthes; order Polycladida; family Euryleptidae; genus Prostheceraeus; species Prostheceraeus crozeri. The sequence continues at coordinate 182,738 of CAJQUW010013762.1, read as the reverse complement.
AATTTCTTTCGGAACCGGGGTGGGGGTTGAAGTCCATGATTTCTTTTATTAGAATTCATCTGGTCACTTTTGTACGGATTTCGATGTCCTGGGAAACCTGGTATTCCCAAGAGATATGGCATAAATTTCGTTTTTGTAGAACAATTAATGCGCTATTGCAAATGTAATTGTACTGTTTATCACATTTTTGTTGATATTGTGAGCGCGGTGATGTTATGATCAGGACTGAAGTAAACGTCGCAATTAGTGGCCCAGTTGAGAAATTGAAGAATATTGAAAGAAATTCGTGAATTCATTTCAAGAATAAGATGATCAATTACTTAATTGGTATTTAGTTAGGAGTCTTAGGCCAATTCCCTGGCTTAGCGCTGAACCATCGCTTCCGAAATTGACCTGAATCATAAATAAATGGATATTGAGCTCCTATTTTTACGATAAATCGATAAATAAATTAAGTTGTTTCCTGTTTGCTTAAAGGCTAACGTATACTGCAGTTTGTTCTCCAGTTGATCTTGTTAAATTTAATTTTGGAAGTGCAACGCACTCACTCCGTAGCTTTGCACTGAGTGCACCGATCTTTAATACCCGCTCAAAGATTTCTCCACCAAATATTAAATCTCAATGCGAGCACTGCTGAACCACATTGAGCAGCGTAAGACGTATGGTCTGTGAAAATTGATGCTGTCAAAATGCATTTTTGTATTGATTGACATTTCAGTGCATCTTCTGCAACAGGGAAATGATTTAGTTTTGTCAAATTTGCAACTCAAAGAACATGGTGAAGTGTTCCGTTCTTCTGAATGCCGATCGGTTACCATCAGATTCAACCAGTATCTTCATTCACTTACCTTGGTGTAACTATTGATTCTACGTTATCTTTTGCAACATCCGCGTCCTGTTTTAAAAGCTTGAGATAGATTAGGTATATTCGACGGTCTCTCTACCGATCATCAACTTCTCATCTCATCATGCCTCTTATTTTCACTAGGATTTATTGCATATTTGTTTTCGCTGGTGCTACTACTTCGTCTATGTCACATCTGAAAGCTGTTATCAATGCTGCTGCAAAAATGGTATGTGGTCTTTTTCGGTCAGCACACACCTCCCATACTCTAAACAACCTTTCTTGGTTATCAGTAAGCCTGCGAATTGAATTACGAATAGTTTCTTTTGTCAACAAATGTCTGAATGAATGAATGGTGGTGGCTCATTTCATCGACAAGTGGATAATATTCGCTCAAGAGCATCCATAGATAGTCAGAGACATAAATTAACTCGATAATTTATAGAAATCAAGCCATGGTGTCTTTGAGCTTTATCAGGAATTCCAATGTCTTCTGATTCTGGACATAGACATCGATGAAACGACTCAAATCTACGTGCTGATGAAGTGATCCACAATCGAATGAATATGCTCCGGTATCTCCAACAACTTCTGCGCCCTTTCTCGGAAGCCCGCGACCGATGCCCACTTTGCCCATCTGTGTCTCAAGATTTGTTCATTCCCAGAACGAAACTGACAAGTGTTGCAAAAAAGTCGTTCCCTTCTATTAGTCCGGCAGCCAGAATGAACGAGTTTCTGCAGGGAACGAAGGCGAAAATGACACTTTCACAGAATGATGCACACCCTATGCCTACTACGAATCGGCACGTCTGCCGAGTTCTAGTTAGCTCCTCTTCTTATCAGACAGGATCAAATAGTAACACATGTAAATCCAATGAGGCGCAGATTGCAGCTTTTGGCTAAAACGAAATTGTCGATGTTTTCTCTGAATAAACGAAATGTACTTAGCCCAGAGTCATAATTTTTGGCATGAAATGCCTTCAGGTAATTTCCTTTCATGTTCATGCACCCCTGTCTATAAAGCTAAACACATTTAGATTTGGCGACTCTCTTAATGTCGGCAAACACAAATATTTTGAGCAACTTTATCCACATTCAACCACATTCTAACATACATTGACGATCAGATGCATCATAGGATCATGTTCAGATAGCACATCCACATCATAGGAAATGACCTGAAGACAGTCCATGTCAAAAATTATGACTCTGGGTTTAGTACTTTTTGCTTAATCAGAGAAAGCATCGACAATTTCATTTTAGCCAAAAGCTGCAATCCGCGTCCCATTGGATTTACATGTGTTTTTCTTTGATCTTGTCTGACAAGAAGAGGATCTCACTAGAACTCGGCAGACGTGCATATTCGTAGTAGGCATAGGGTGTACATCATTCTGTGAAAGTGTCATTTTCGGCCTCGTTCCCTGCAGAAACTCGTTCTGGCTGTGGGAGTATATTGTCCCTCGTCTTTGAAATAGCTTGCCAAATGATTTGAAGACAATCAAGTGCTCCAGACTTTTTAGAATTGCTGCGGAGAAGTTCTATATTGATTCTAGCATGTAATTAAATGCTTTTTTATCTGCATGCTTTAATTCTCACTTTCATTGTTAGTACATAGTCTTGAAGCGTCCATTCGCATATGCCATTTTAATAAATTCGTGATCAATTCAATTTGCAGAGTTATACGAATCCTGAATTAGATCTTTTGTTGTTGTCAGTCGGGATTCATCAAAGAAAAATTAAAAGAAAACAATTTTCTGCGACCGTTTAGTTGTATATTCACTGCATAGTACTACAGCTGTGTAGGGAATATACAACTACACGGTCTCAGAAAATGTTTTCTTTTATTGTTCTTTTATACGAATCCTACAGTGAAATATTTCGATTTTATGGTTGGTGTTTGTTTTAGACCACACTGTGCATTGTCCTTTTGAAAATATAATTGACAAGGTATAACAACTAATATTGTGATTAAGTTGCATTGCAAACGAAGTTCAACGGCTCCTGCTTTTTAAGAAAAAAACTTAACTGAATTTGCTTTTAATGCATATTTAGTTCACCTAGCACCTTTTTATATTTTACCAGCGGTTCTTAAGGACCAACCCACGCAGCCAATAGAAAGTTTACACGTTCAATTTCTGGACCATCGTCCGACAAACAGTGAAAACATGGAGTCGTAGAAAGGGAGAGCAATTATTCTTTTGTAAAGCTGTTTTATAGTACTTTAACATATTATGATGGCATACTAGCATGTTTTTGATTAAATATTCAGATTTTTTTTCGTGAATTAGTCAGGCTATCTGTGTTCAATAGTTCACCTATGTGCTACTTTATGCTACTATAAGCGATTATCTACTATTAGCATGTTTCAGTCAATTGAATACTACCAATCACTTATGCGGATTATTTCAATATTCGGTTGCTGTCAATCACATTTATTCCTAATGAACAAAGATTTTTTGTCATGAAATCCCATTTTCAGACGGATATTTCAGGCATTATTGCCACATAAAAGACACTATTGATTTTATACGCGGTCTTTTCAGCCGCCTTAAAAACACTGCATGTCACTGTGTTTGTAGTAGCGAAATAAAATTGATAGTAATGAACTTTTTCTCGCTGTGACGAAAATTGTTAATTTTGTACTTGACCACGACTTCACTGCTGTTTATACTTGCTTCTCGTGGCTTCTCTTTCCTGTCAACAGAATTATGTATCGTGTAATCGGATACACCGGCAAATTATTTTCAGGAAATGCTGGTACTCGTAAGACTCTTAACTTAGAGTCTCGTGAGATTCATAACCTTGAGACTCGTAACCACCATTCGAAACGAATTGCGAACCTTAACCAACTGAACATATCCTACCACTTATAATCTCGATGACTCGGAGTCTATTGCGATGGGATAAACGCATGCATGCATGCATAACACCACTTACATGTATGCATACATGGCCCACACGTGCAGTGCAGGACATCAAAATCTGTTTCATAAGGGTTTCCTCCTGGAGATGTTTTTGAGGCGGGAATGTGTTCTTCATTTCCCAGAGTTGCAGGACTGATTTACATTTACGTAAAGCTGGGACTCATTCTATTTTAAGTGTATTTGGCCTTCATTTTCAATTAATATTATCGAAGCTAATCATGAGATAATAGTCCATTCTAATCATCATCACTACCTAATGAAGGCTCAAGATTCTGATCTTGAATGTGCATCACATATCCAATCACTGATTGGCTTATAGATGTTTGTCGTATTTGATGACCTCCATGAAATAAAGGTATTGGGCTATGAAACTAAACGCCGGCTCAAAATGAAAGCTGACTAACATTGGTAAAACCAATAATTGTAAAAGATCTTGCTAGATTAAGTTTTGATTACGCTTACATAACATAAGAATGACATACCATCATGCACAAGTATATGTTTATGTACTAAATGATTTTATCTGTGTAGTCACCTAAGTGGTGACCACAGTCATTTTTTAAACAAGATTGGTCTTCCAAAATGTTCCACGTCTGTTCAAACAGGGTTACACAGGGTTTAGAAACTCAAGTTTTAAAAATTGACTGTCAGTTCTTATAATTGTCAAATGCCTATTACTATAATTAATTGTGAAGTGCCAACAATCGACTTATGATCTTAATTGTGCTACGATAACAGTGTCCTCGACATCAGCCGGTATGTTTATCTATCGTTACACCGATCTTTTCATTCACTGTCACAAACATCTGCAAATATGATCACTCCTGATTGCAGTACGGAAACGACTATGAATGGTGCTCACTTAAAAGACGATGAACAAGCAGTTGGATTGACCAGCAATGGAGACGGTGAAAGCGTGCTGATGAAACCTAGCAGACAGACGAAGCTGTATTCGCGTCGATGGGCGATGTTAATCATTTTTGCCTTCTATTCCTTCAGCAATGCTTATCAATGGATCCATCTCAATATCATTGCTAACAATGTGAAAACGTATTGGAACGAGAGTATACCTGGTGACAGCTACAGCCAACAAATGGCAATTGATTGGTTGTCCATGGTCTACATGTTGGCTTACATCCCTCTTATCACCCCGGTTAACTGGCTACTTGACAGAAAAGGTCTTCGCGTCGTTTGTATTATTGGATCTCTTCTTAACTGTGTAGGAGCATGGCTCAAATGTGCGTCTGTATCACCTGATCGATATTTCCTACTCATGACTGCTCAGTCAATCTGTGCCGTTGCACAACTCTTCATCCTTGGTATTCCCGCTAAGTTGGCAGCAGTTTGGTTTGGTCCTAATGAAGTATCAACTGCTACAGCTATCGGTGTATTCGGTAATCAGGTGAGCTTTATGATGTATTATTTCTATTCATTTGATAATTTTGCTAACTATGAGTATTTGAAAAATGATCAATGGCCACTATCGAATGTACGTAGTTAACACTTTCTTGCAGTTTGTTGGTTATGTGCATTACTAGATATGCTTAAACTAAGTGTGGGACAGCATGTTATCCAACAACAGTAGCCAAAGCGAATGCTATTACTGACTCGATGTAATCGCTTTTATACGACAGCATGATCAAAACAACATGAATAGATATCTGCTTTATGTCGTCATCTAAGTCACCGATCAAATCGGCTACTGCATTTTAGCCACATCGCGAACAATAAATGGCACAATTGGATTATTCAACTCCTCCATGGCACAATTGTTTATTATTACCATAGATATTGTGCTTAGGTAATAGCAAGTTTGATTGTGGACTTCAGGATAATAAAGTTCTGGACGGAAACTCTACACACTGGTGGTCGCATAGATATCTACATGAACATGCGCGAAATTGGAGCCTTTACCGGAGCTGATCATAAACGGACCACCTAAATTTTGCTGAAGTTCAATCGATTCTCACACCTTCCAATCGCATTGCACAACAACGTGCCATACGTCATCAGACAGCTTGCATCGTCAGCTTTTAAAATGAGCTATGATAGACTTGCATCCGTTGTTGCATTTGCTGAGAAGTGCTCAAAATATGAAAATCGCTCAATTTACACATCGCAATTTTTCAAAAAGAAAACATGTGAGTATGATAATGAATCACGGGGAGCACGGGGAGAAAAAGCATTTCCTGAGCTCTCTTTTGACATAATGGTCATCAAAATCGGTGAAATTATATAAAATTAGTGTTATCGTGAAGTTATCACAAAATCATGACCTTTTTGGTCGAAAAAGATATGTTTTCACTTTTTCATCAGAACTATTACTGTTTCGTATCTTTAGAACCCTTGCTGCGATGTGAGGAGTACGAATATGTGAGTTATATTCATATAAGTTCAACAGTTCTTCTTCAAACTTCTTCAATATTTTTTCTCATTTCCGCATAAGTAAACAAACACCATGTGAGTTGAACGAAGGCTCAAAACAAGACAATTAGCGAAGGCATGTCTTTGTTGTCTCATAGCAGCTGCCGATTGTTTACCTTCATTCTTTGAGTTCTTTGTTTTGTAACTTCAAGTTCATTGCATGGAATAATGAAATAACATAGCTATGAGGCATAGAAATGAGGCATAGCTATATCAATTCATACCCGCACAAAGAACAAATGAAGATAAACTATGGTGTGATAGTGTGATGCCTGTAAAGTTAAGCAAGTAAGTAAAATACTAAATCATTGATCTCACTTCTACAGACACCCGGTAGACACCCTGAGAAGCTTTTTATCATTGATATTTCTGATATTGATGAGCTGTCGATTCTCAACCAGTGCATGTGAGACACTTCTACGACTAAAGATGTCAAAATTGTGATGCGATAGTTGGACAAAGTAATGTCGACGTGAAAGTTGAGTTTGATTTTTTCTTTTAACCTAATTCAATGCTGTCCGTTGTAAAAAAAGTGCTAAGTGAATTCATTAATAGAAGATAGTATTGATTGAGCTAAGCCTCAATATCTGATCTTCTCACAAAATTAATTCCTTGAATTATCAGAAATGATTGGGTAGGTGACTCGCTAATTGATCTGGAAAGTCTTGCTAATTTAATTAATCTTGCGAAAATTGCTAATTAAGTGCGGAAAAGTCTTCATTCTCTGATTGACATTTTTATTTGAGTATCTCTCAACGAAAGCTATCACATTCAAAACCACGCAGTTTTCTTTGTCACGTTTTGGATTGTTGAGTAAATAACATGGATGTATGGATTCTTTGCTTTTGATGATGTTGTTCGAAGAGGAGGCCAAAATAAATAAAGAATATAAAGTACTTACCTTTCTACACTTGGTTTCCCTACTAAAACATGAGAATATCCAATGTTATTCCAAAAATTAAATGAATAACCAAGTTCTCTTCAATAATTCTATTATGGTATTGTAGCAGGCGCAACGGCAATTTTATGCAGAAAACAACATGATTCAGAAGGAATCTCTTCTCAGTCTCACATTGTAGTCTTATTCATTCAAATTGATTGCAATCTTATTTACTTTTGTGCTTTAAAGCCTTTAATGAAATATATGAAAAGTGAAATGATTCGTTATGAATTTAAATGCTTTCTGACGCTTTGGTCATGGACATTTCTTCGTGAGGGAAATAAACAGAATTGTAACCACAACCTCATCGAAGTAGAAATTGATGCATTTACATTTGAGTTGATCTTCGATCGGTTTAAGTGCGTGAACAAAGTATTCATTGAACAGAACGAGCAAAGCGTAAGATAACATGCGGTTCGTGCATGATGCATATACAAGCATGTCTACTGTTCGTGAATCCTGTACAGTAATAATATTGGTGAAAAAATCTCTTTCTCTAACTTAAACTCTAAAAATATGTCTTTCTATTTAGTATTTTGAAAGTCATGCTTCAAGATGCAAAACATATGAATTGAAAATCAAGTTTTTTAATGATTTATGAATTATACATAAGCGACATTTGTTAAGTGATGACTTAGACGCCACTGTCATATAAGGAGACTTATGCAAAAAACAGCTCAAGACCAGGAACATGCATGTTTACATGAACGTTACAAATATGTAGTGAGTATAAAAGGCACAATAGAAGATTTCAATTAATGAGCGGTTGGAGAGGTGACGGAAGACAAGAGATGTTTCCAAGCACACGAAGCTGCTGGGGGGAAGATACGTTAACCAATCTAATTGAGTTACATGAAATGATCGTGTTCAATGGTTCATAAAGCGTCATGAATTTTGCTTCTCATCACTTAAACTTTACCTAAAATCCAAGAGACGAAGAATTAGTAGCGATGTTTATTCCATTGTTCAACTTACTGTACATAATCTAGGTCGCAATCCGATATGTTGCGTAATATACAGTAGACATCGCAAGTTTTGATTTAAGCTTTATACACTCGAATTACAAACACGCCTACAATATGCGGTTGGTTAGGACAACAGTATCTAAAGCAGGGCTGTGGAGCCGGAGCCGGCTCCGGCTCCGATAGTTTGAGCTTTGATATAAATCCAGAATTTTGAAAGTTATTAATTGGCATCATAAAAAAATTAAATCATTTGAAATCTAGAGATATGTCTTTTAAGTATACCAATGATCTGTCCTCCACGATATCTTTCTTTGCAGTTGCCGCCTTCTTTTGTATTATATTTATTATATATTTACACAAATGTGTAATATTTTTTTATTGCATATGTTTCGTAAGACTAATTTCCATATTGACAACGTATTCTCCAAAATCCATTAATTTGAAGACTTGTTATATGCATGCTAACTAGATGATTGTAGATTCCTAGAGACAAGTCGCCAGTCATTTATGTACACATTTCCAGTTCAGTCAGCAAAGATAATATAGCTACATTTCTTGCGCAATGTCTTAAATCTAATACGGTTACTATGTAGGCTATCATCTATCGGTATGGCTACTGGCATCTGTGACAATGCCAATTTCCTTAGATTGTATTGTAGGCTCTTGTGTAGTCCCCACCTACATTTTTCAAAACAATCGATTATTCAATTTGATCAATTTTGATTGGAGGGAACTCTTCACACTCACACGAATGACCTGACTACAAGTCCCCACATGGCTATAGCAATAAGCGACCCAGCCACTTCTAGTAGCGCCCTATTATTTTAAAGGTGTCTCATTCACAATGAATTTCCTTTGACTTCAAAATTCAAAGGGTATATTTCAATGCGAAAAACCCGAAGGCAAATTACAATGTTGACTTGCTGACGAAGTTTGCGACCATGACATCGCAATTACCCACGTAGATTTTTACAACAGCACGGAATGCTTCACTCAGACCGGTGATGCTGAAACGGACATCCAATGGTGCTGCATCTTTTGACCAGAGAAAAAATGGGGGGGGGAGGACTGCACAAGAGCCGTATCGTGTAATAATATTTCCCCAAATGTCATAGACCTGTGGATTTCAAGAATTTTCATTATTATTTTTTCCGTCTGTCAACACTTTATGGTGATATCATGCTGACTTATATGTAAACAATAAAAAAAGACTGAGACGCTCTCAATAAAGGCGCCTTTTGACCTCCCTTTTCTATTGTCTGTGACATTAAACCGCACGCGCATTCGAAAGCTAGCAAAGTAGATGGGATTTCTGCTCGGTGCTCGCATTCAAATTTTTATTATGCATAGCACCCTGCAACATACTGTGTGATACTCCGAGTTCAGTTTCATCAGCCTAACCATCATCAGAGGAATAGTGGTAATGTGTTATACATAAATTGAATATAATAATATACATGAATCATTGATGAATTATTTAGTGCAACTTTACGCCATAATGAAAAATACGAAATTAATATAATGTAAGTTAGGCCTTAACTTATTAAGTATGCTGCATAGAATTACAAAACTTGTCCTAAATTAGATATTTTTAATTTTTTAAGTATAATTTTCAATTGTACATTTCTAGCCTACACTGCAATGAGGCTATCTAAATTACAATTTCTACAGATGATGAGTCGTGGGCTACCCACCGATCATATTATTCATGGACCAACAGACTATTGAATAAAGGCAATAACAAATAACAATAGCAACCTAAGCTAGCCTATATACACTTTAATATTCAATAAAGCAATTGATATATTTATTGATACGGTATATTTGGCTATATAGCCGATACCCTTTCCATGTTCGAGTAGATACAGGCCCTATAAGCTATTTAGAGGCATACGCTATCCAGTTTCATATTCAAGCTTTGTTAAAAAGCTTATGCTACTATTCGACCCCTGTTTATAATTAGGTAATTACGTATATCATCATCACTCATGTGGTCTTATTTAATGTAGCCTCGTAGTAGACTGGTTGCAGGCTAGGCCAATTTATATTTAGCCAGTGCGGGAGATCTTTATCTAATTTAACCAATCCTGGCTATAACTTTATTTTATCTTTCAGAGATAGTCAATTCATGCAAAAATATATGACAAGTATGTTATTTGTCATTATATTAGGCTATTATCATTTTTATTATTAACTTAAGTCGTTGCTTGTTAATGAAAACTAATTTGATGATTGTAGCAAGCCTCTAAAGGCCACACCGTTATCCAAAAAACCCGTTCAACGGATCCAGGATAACCAGCATAGATAGAACCTGAATTTGAAGTCGGAGCCGGAGCCGAGCCGGAGCCTTTCACATCAGTGTCGTGGAGCCGGAGCCGATGAGATAACGCATCGGCTCCACAGCCCTGATCTAAAGTACGAAAAAAGGCTAAAAATATTTAGATTATAGTCAAGACTTCAAAAACATCAAGACAGTTTTTCTTAATGAGCTGTTTGACAATCTGTGTGATAGACAGACTGACAAACAGTAGCCTGTTGCTTTTCGATACATGAGTCAACCAGTGCGGAAGGACAGGGGTAGAACAAACGGAAGAGACTAAATTTGCTTCAATACAAAATGCGAACAATCTATGATAGGAAAATATCATGGAACAAAAACTTTTGATGATATCATTTTATAACATTTTTCAAAATAAAATGATATAAAATGATACCATTTTTCCTCAGAATAAAATGATATCATTTTATCATTGCCGATCTTTGTTCCCACGCCTTAGAGTCGGACAGCTTATTATGCAATATGCTGCAATATGATTGATTTGTGGATAAAATAATTGCACAAACACATAAGGTACATGTAATTATTCTATCCATCGTTTTTCATCATCAATATTTTATCTTCGAATAAATTGTGAAGCTGAATCGGCACTAAACTACTCAATTCACGACGCAAAGGCTTTCGAATCAAAGTTCCACTTCACTATAAAACTGTCTATGCGTATTCATTATTTTAACAGTCAGTTCATGACGAGGAACAATGCATTGAAAATTGTACCAGTTAATTGACATTAGAGTTTGTTAATAGCATCGCGGTTCAAGTCGACAAATGGAGAATCAAATTTTCCAATTCCATTAACCGACAACATGAACTGACTTCTTTATTACAATGGGCCTAGTGTAGCGAAAATTTGGTAGTCGTAATCATCTTTACTTTCATTCCCCACGTTAAAAACAAAATGTAGTGGAAAACTGTTTTTCTTTTGGATCTCAAAAAATGAGCTATGACAAAGGAGGTCTTTTCACAATGATGGAAACGTGTAGTGAGACAGGGACAATCGCTATGCACATGTAGGTAAAAGCATAAAATTTTGAAAATTCTACCACATTTCTGCTTTTTCAGAGATGTGCATAATTTTTTAGGATCCCAAATTAAAATATTGCATCATAAGTATTCTCTCACAATACAATCGATTAGGTAAAATTATTAGGGTAGATAGGTAGGATGAGAAGCATGGAAAAGGTGTCGTAATCGTTTTAGAAGGCACTAGTCTGCTCTTACATCACGGTCGTGCTTTACATCGCTGTTCAAGTCGACAGAAATGGATAATCGAATTTTCCAATTTCTATGACGATATTTGTTGAACAATGGTGTACTAAGTTAAACGAATGACAAGAAATTGAAATTATCAGCACATGATGAAATATGTACAATGTGAAATGACTTAATAATTGGGTAGTCGTACGTATGAATAATAATAATAATAATAGTTATTGTCTCACATAACATTCGGTGAGAGCATTACAACAGTTGACGATGACGATACAGAATTAAGAAGGAAGTGACAATAGCAAAGAGGAACTAAAATAACAACTTTATTTACAGAACCGAATAAAAGATTAGCTAAAACGTTGCGTCCTTGATAAGGGAGGCAACAATGCTGTTGATGAATGACAGGTATTTGCAGAAGCCGATCTAGGTACAAACAGTTTGCGAAGTGGATGGGACGTTGATTTAATATTTTTTTCAAAACGTTTCAAACAACTTCTGTCCGCAATGACCAAAAGACAGCTCTCACGGTAGGTGGGTTGCCGATAATTCGGAAAACTCTCTTTTTCAACTCTCACCAACTCATTAAGCAAATAATTATGAGAGTTGCAAAAACATGCATGCATATATTAGCAGAGGTCGAATGTATGAAGCGCAGGTTTTAAACAGTAAGTCATTTTCACAACCTGCTGTACGTAAATCTCGGAAAATATACATCCTCCTAGAGGCCTTTTTTACGGCACGGCTAATATGTTCGTTCCGTTTAAGATTGTTACAAAAAGTTACACCCTGGAAAGAGAAAGACTGTGCACGACGTAGCAATGAGGTGGATGACAAAAAGATATCTTTCATTACGAGGTTGCTTTTTGTAACAATATCCATTGCAGTATTTTTACTGTTGTTAATTGGCAAAGATATAGAAGAAGACCACTCCAATAGATTCTCACATTCTTTCTGTAATTTATCATCTGTTAATGTACGGACAAAATGGAAGAGTATGTCATCGGCATACTTTATAATAGAAGAGTTCTCACATACTTATGAAGGCGCAACTGTTATGGGAACGACACTTGTTAATTAATCACTTAAAGCCAAGCAATTATTTAAGATTTGCGAAGATAGCATCGATTATTTTGTTTTAATGCCTAAGGCGTCCATTATGCTGTGGACCATATTTCTTTCATAGTGGGGCTGCACATGCATTGTTCCCAATTGTTTAGGTAGAGTTGTTTGTTTCAATGACTAGTACAGATTGTCGAAAGACGGTCTAGTATTTTATGTTGATGCATCGCCATTTGTCTAACGAAATGTGTATGATATGATAACGTATTTGTCTACTTCACATGAACCCGACATATGCGACGAATGTCGTTGTTCATTTATCTCTAAGTCTGCTTCCTAAGAAAGATAAATCAATAGTCATCTGACAAATTGATAATGATATTTTATCAGATTTTCGTTCAAGTAGTGACATAAGCTCACTGAAAATTCGGTCAGTGGTAATTGATCATCAAATTGCCACCTGATCTAATCGATTACTTTCAGTTATTCTATAAGCAGAAACTTTGACCGGCATGAAAATGTTACTGTGTGATACTGAAGTCATTCTAATTAATACACACGTGTCTACAGGTGCAGTGGACCGGGTTTTTTAGTGCGGCCGGACATCGAATGTTCCAATCGAATCAAATTACAGGGAATTATAAAGCATAATCCGCGCAACCCATGTTGTAGGATACCAGTTGAATACTTTCCCTTCATGCATTAAAACTCATTTTGTATCTTCTAACTAATGCTGCATTTTGCAGCAGTGATTGCACAAAACACGCACGAGCATCGTTTTTTGTAGCATTTGATTGAAATTTCGGTAAGCAGTCAATGCAAAATACACAACAAATAAATTGATACGTTTCAATTGATTACAATACATCGATTATACAAAAGAAGTCAGATATTTAAAGGAACTCTAAAATTTCAAGAGCTTCTCTATTAGTTGGTGAAGTGCAACCCTTCCAAAAAGGACACTAGCACATTTGACATGTTCTCTTCGCATAGTAATGCGGGCACGATGCATGTTTTGCTTTAGTAATTACATGTTTGCTAAAGTCGTCGAATGTAGATGGAAGAAGGAAGTGAAACGCAGTAATTCAATATGCTGCTTTTTGCATTTAATATAATGGGTATGTCATGCAGTTATACGGACAATCATCGTACCATTCAATACGAAAGCAACTTCATGTAATGTACTTTTGCCTTTTTTGTGTAGGATAATTTATTGATTAATTTTATGTCGTTGTCTATGTCAACATTAGAGCACTCAGCACACATTTCAACTAGCGCACTAAGTAAAGACGGTGACTGTTCGAAATTACTGCTTCGAGACGTGATGTTTACTTAAAATATTGACAACACAATTAGCCGTCGCGCAATAATGGAGAGATAAAGAATTTCTAATTATCCAACGGAGTTATTCTGCTAATGTTGAAAATGTCAGGATCGATGCCTCATCTACAGTAGGTGCAAAAAGATCAGTTGCCTTGTCTGTGCTTGCATCTAGAGATTACTTTGTTCAGTACAAATGGTCACGGCCAGAACTAGTCTCGAGGGACAAGATGATCCAATTTTCCATTGAATATAATACAAATTCAAGCATGAATTCTGACGAACCAGAACATTGACGCCATAATAAACTACACAGTCAATAAATGTAGATCGTGAAGAGTCGAACGGTGTGAATGACATTTCCATTTGACGAAATTATCACGGAGGAAAATTGAGTCAAAGATATGTACTTTTCATTTGACAGTCTGTCCGCAATCTGACTGTTGAGGTTCGTATGCTCGCTAATACGAGCTGCTTCTGCAATGTGCGTGCTTGACCAATCACACAAGCCAAAGAAAGACGAATATTTGTCACTTCCTACCATTGCATGCTGTGGCGGAGACCACACACGCAAATAAATCTATCTCTGTGAGTAGGTGTGTATCCAGCTCTCTCTCGATCTCTTGATTAATTGCTCATTCAGGTATCTAAATTGACTAATTCTGGTATCTAAATTCAGGCATCTGATCATCCTATGGATTGTAGAGTGCTTGTCATGTTGAAAATCCAGCATCAGCGGTGCTAGAAATGCCTTGAAATTATAAAAGACGGACTTTGTTTTTATCTGTAGACACATTCAGTAGGCGAGTGCCTTTCTCATCAGCTCGATTTCTGTTTATTCCACTCTCAATTGTTTTAAGCTTAGAACTTCGCGATAATGCGGAGTTTACTTATATAAAAAAAGTTCTGTTTTAGGCAGCCAAAGCTAATTCTTCGATCCAGTAGTTAGTAATAAAAAAGAAATGACATCATAAAAAACACGATTTATTTACAAGAAATATACAAAATAATACAATAGATATTCTTCTATCTTTGACTTATCAAGCGCGCGCATTGCAGAAGTACACGAGCCTCAACAGTCAGACTGTAGGCAGACCTGTCAAGTGTTAGGTACGCATCTTTGAATCCATTTTCCTTCGTGACAAATTCGTCAAATAGAAATATTATTCACACCGTTCGACTCTTCACGATCTAAATTTACTGACTGTATACGTTTAATGTAAATTTTCTCAACGATAAATAGTTCAATGTGAACCGGAGCTCGACGATAAAGTGAAATATCGTCACGATTTTATCGTCATCGGTCTAATGTGAATGCATCTTGCGAAAGTCAGTTTGTCCTGTCTTCGTTCGCCTAGAGAAGCTTCGTATATTGTAAGGCCTCAGCCACACCGCGAGCTTTTCCAAGCGTTTCCGAGCAAAGCGTTTTGCACTAAATATAAAGTCATCATTTCAGCAGTTGTAGACACACAGCGAGCAAAGCAAACCAGAGCGATTAATAGCTTACGGACTTACGTTGCTCAAGACGCTCGTGTTTGCTTTGCTTTCAGTGTGACTGAGGCCTAATGTTAATCAAATGGCATCTTCTTGCTGGAAAACATCACAGCTATCGAATCATGACGCAGTCAGCAGTGATAGAACACACAGATATTGTCAACTCTTCCGCGAAGCCGCTATTGCTTCCATGATTTCAATTCAGAATTTCTGAATTTGCTTGTACATGTAATTACTAATCGCGTTGCTAAGAAGCAATGAAAACTCAATGTGAACTGAGGCCGAAGATAAAAAGATCATAGTAGGTACATGTACGAATAAAAGATAAAAAATAATTATGTGATCGGTTTAGGCGCCTGCTTTGACAGATCTAGAGACTGACATGACTTGAATTACGAAATAGGGAAAGTCAGTGCTCTTAACTTTGATTCGTGTAACTTTTTATATTATTAGCCTTGATAATTGGATATATTCATGCCATTGATTCTCAATGGTATCCTGATGAAGATTGGTGGAATTCATCACATGCAAATTTAATGATAAATAGCGACATCCCCCGAGCTGTACATTATATTCTCCTTACGGCAGTTTCAGAGAGGATTTATCACAATACATATCTGCATCATGTATCTGTATCACAGCGGCTTGATGCTGAGTTTGATGTGGATTGTGAGTCACAAACTCGTGTGGATCAGATGGGTCATGTGAACATGTTCACCACTATCAACTCTGGTCAATGCTTGGTCTTTCTTTTGGTTGACTCCTCAGGGATTTCTTTAGAAGTGTACAGGGAGAAGATCCTGACTAAAATTATCGCGGCATTTCAGAAAAGTCAAACCACGTCTACATGCACATTCCAGGTCACTGTAGGGGATAAATAGCGCTAAAGGTTAAAGACAACCACGTTGGCGATGGCTGCATGCTTCACCTTTTTCCCTTGCTCAAAACCTTGCGATCATGCGACAAACTAGTCGATAAGATCTTGGCCGAACGCTGTCAACTCTCGATTTGAAATAGATTCCAGTTCACTCATCAGCAATTTTCACCTCCGCAGACAAATGCTTGTGGAATATAGGCCTAATGCGAACCAGACTGCAGCTGCCTTGTTGGTCTCATCCACTGAACATGAAACCACTGGCATCTGTTCAAGTAGCTCAAAAAAAGAAGTGAAATGATAAAGAAGTTTGAAATAGCGCACAGCATGGCATTGACACATCTGGTCAGATACTTCGGTTGTATTTTTATTAGATACTTCACTAGACACCAGCACCTTGTGGTAAAGTGTTAGCTCCGCGCCCCGGAGACCTGGGTTCAAATCTAGGTCGGGTCAAACCTAAGACATTCTGCTTTCTTGCTAAACACTCAGCGCGAAAGAATGAGAGTGGGATAAACTCGGCCACATGGAAGAGCGGCGTATCGCCGAATGTGCTTCTGAGTAGAAACAAGGAGCATTCATTCATTCTTGCGAGATTTCTCAATGTTGGACATGTTGTTTGAATTCTTTCTTCCTTGCCAACATGAAAATCATGCAGAGAATTTTTGTTACACATAGGAGAGTTGTTAAGGGTGTCCATGCGAAGGTAAAGTATTTTGAATTGGATCTGGTTAGCGTTCAGCAACTCTGTACAGCAATGCCACCGTGTGCGTTTACTCAGTTGTTTCATCAGCTGTTTATTATTGTCTGAATTCTTCATAAGAATTCAATGGAAATGCGTGTGATGCCATGTAGTATTAATTATCAAGTGTGCCATTCTATCTATATTACAGGTTGGTGTTGCATTTGGCTTTGGCATCTCCCCGCTGCTGGTTCCCGAAGGAATCGATGATCATGAGACATTAGGTCAACATTTTCGGAACCAATTCTTCGGAGTGGCGTCCGTCACAACAGCTTTAGCCATCCTTATCCTTGCTGGTAAGTGTCATGCATATGAGAGAATTGATTTTGAAATATGATTATTTGATAATTGAATTCTTATGCTAACTTTGCTGCATATTGTTGTATGGTGTTCTTAATAATCCTCAAATGAGAATGATGCAATTAGAATTTTCCGTGTTTTTTCGTAATTTTGTACTACTGGCTTGATGTACTATTGGAAACATGATTCTGTGGCCAATGAATCAGACATAGTTCCAATGAGGCATTCTAGGTAGCGAAACATATCTTCATGCCTTAAATAGTTGCGTACTTAGTTAATTGATTATTGGGATGATTGTGGCAATTAGTGACTTCACACGTGATCATCAAACTACAATATACTGGTGTGGTCTACATGAAAATGACGGATGAAATAAAAACAGAACGTCGGTATCAGAACACCCTATCATGTTTCTGTGAATGCTAAATTACAACAAGTATTTTTATACACATCAGCAAATGTGTATCTAATAAGTATGAAAAAAAGTTTGAAAAATGGTGCATTATGTTTTAAGATTTTCAAAAAAATCCAATATAGTGATGGGGAAGGAATCGCCAGTTTTCTCAAAATAGGCGTTTGTCACGTTTCCTTTTTTTGAAGAGATAAATATTTCGCTGAAATTCAGTCGGATTTGCGACTATTTTGTGACTATTACTAGTGTAGATGCATGTTTAAACCTTTCTTAGACGAAAGATTCACAATGTGAGAAATATCCTCGTTTGCGATGATTTTAAGACGTATATAATCATGATTTATTCATTATGTGGAACTGCTTGTCCATTTGAATTTCGAGTTCGTGCATTGTATTGCGATACCCAAGAATTGCCACATTTAGGCATACTGGATCATCGAGTTATTTTCTGTCAAAATTTGCTCAACGGACCATCAGCCACCGTCAGAATTTGTATTTAATTCTCAATTTTCAGTTGATTGATAATTTCAAATGCCGCCGTTTGAATACGGCAGTGAAATGATAGCGCTTTAATTCCATCACTTAATCAGGTTAAGAGGTGGTCATTGTACTACTTCGATAATTAAGCCATTCATTGTCTTGTAGCAGCATTAATGCACTGTAAGAATGGATGCACTCAAAAGTTTGCAGTTCAGGTAACTCAGATGGTAGAGCATCAGATTTCTGATCTGGGTGCCAATTTTTGAGTCCTTGTTTGGACATTTTTCGTAGATTTTTCTACTTCCATTTCTTGGACTCTAGAACCTTCAAAAGTTTCAACTGTTGTATTAATTGCGAGTTAGTCTACAAATTTCCTAAGTCAGGCATGTTGTTTGCGTCAGTCTATCGCAAAAAATTTGCAGTAATACACTGTGCAATGACTTCGTAGAATTGACAATATTAGATTGTTTGTTTATTGCGTTACTCTGCTCTACACCATAATAGAAAATTTAGCAGAATTACGAAGAGTTAGTTCGAAAATGTCTAATAACCACTTTGCTCTGTGCTCTCCAGTTTTCCAAGAACTTTCTATGTCCTCTGTCTGTGCTCATCGTTTTGCTAAGATGTAGGGACTGCGCCGTACACCGCAATTATGTGGAATCATCGTGGCCATGCCCCGTTCCTCAGACATGTCAGTAATAATCTATCAAAGCTGGGTGCTGTTCTAGATTTCCTGTTGATAGTTGGGAGGATTTGGTTGATGCATGCTGTGATCGCTGATCTGATCTGGAAAGGAAAATCATCACTAATCACAAGTAAACAGAAGTGAATATGGCCATTCTAGTATTCACAAAAGGTTCATAGATCGCTTAACTTTCGGAAATCCTCGTTAATTCCTTTTTCGTAGATGAATCTGTAGTCTCAAATGAGGGAACTGCGCCTGATCAATCAGCAAGGAGGCACTGCAATAGAAACATGTCTGCTGGTTTTAGGAAAAGATTGAGAAACTTTATTCCAAGCGAACGACTTTCGTAAATAATTTAGTTCGACTTCATCTAGAAGTCTCTTATTCATTTATTCACTCATTCGTCTTTGCATGCGAATTTGAGAGGAACTCAGTAACCCAAAACTTGTCTTGGCTGATGAAATCTTTTTTTGAGCTGCAAATGTAACTAGACATCTCATGTCTCTTGATAGTGAGATCGTCTCAATGACGATGCCAGCCAACTGATCTCTCGTTGCTTCATTTGAAAACTCGTCTGCTTGGAATCAGAAGAACTCATTTTGAATATAGTCTACATATCACTCCGTTATCAAGAGGCTGACGTCTTATATCGATTTCCGTTGAAAGGTAAAGATGTCTTTGTAGCAGATTAGTAAGGATGCGTTGATCTTGACCTCATTCTTCTAGCCGAAGATTTTATTGTTTCTTCTCTAGAATGCGCGAATGTTCCTCATCAGGAGTTCAGAAAGACCCGTAGAATCAGTCATTATTTCGATGCTTCAATCGTCAGTCAGTTTCCCTCAATTCTTTTGATTTCATTTCAGCAACTTTCAATTTTGTAGATCAGAGATTTTAAGAAGTGCACATAATCACGTTAGAATGACGGGGGTTCGCATACATATTTTGAATGCACAAATCAATTATCTTGTCTACTTCCACTCCCAAAACGGATGAGTTGAAGTCTGTTATTCCGTCCTTTTAAGTGACTGAGCATCATAACGATGCGATGCAGGCGGATTTATCCCTTTCAATACGTTGAGCTCACCAATATATCGACGTGAGTCATTGTTCATCTTACTAACGGAGTAGTGCTAGTAATAGGACATCTGTAGTGCGCCTGCAACTAATTCTCGAAATTTGAGACGATCGAAAATTGATGCAATATTATAGTGATAGAGGTAGAGTGATCCGTTTTGAAAACCATGTTTTTGTTTAATATTATATCCCATTATTTTGCAGCTTGAAAAGTGGCTTTGATGTACGAAATAGACCAAAAACGTTGACGTGTCTTTCGTAAGTTTACTATGTGGTAGGATCGAACTCCACGTTTGAATTCCAACAAATATAATAGCATTGGAAGATACACATATTTATTTATGACGGTTTAACGTAGCCTTGACGGTGCTGACATAGTCAAACTTTAATCTGGAGCGTTGTGATCTTTTAGACCGGATGCCCTTCCAGACGACTCCCAATGACACTTTCGGGGTTCAACCTCTGAACCGAAAGATCACTAGGCCAAGCACTTAACCATTGCGACTCGGAGACTACATCAATCACATTGGACATGCACATTGAATCAATGTTAAAATGTTGAAACCATAGAAACGAATGTTGTTCTCGTAAAAAAAACCCTTATCGAGGCCTTTCAGCTGCCGCCGGCAGTCATCGTCAGGCGAATGAATCATGCAGCTCATAGTGTTAGCTGCCATGATTCTTTTTCGCTAACGATGACTGCCGCGCAGCTGAAAGGCCTCGATAAAGGGTTTTTTTATGTTGAAACCATGTTAAGAAAACGGCTTTCTAACCAAATGTGTTGCATGTCTAAAGCGTATTTTGTTTACTTGATACGGGAAATATCATCTAGTTTGAAAAGCACAACATGATGTTATTGTGTCTTACATTGTTGATGTTTATAAGGTCATGAATGTACTGTTAATGATCATGTCTCAAATCCACCTTAACACTAGCGAATGACACTTGTGAAAGCTGACTACGTGTTATCAAAGTCAATTCTGAATAACTTGCAAAAATGATTTTTAAAAAAAATTCTAAAAAAACAAAAAACATTTTTTGAAGCAAATTTTGCTTTTTTTACTCATGGTGAGGATAGAGCTATCTTTGTGCTCTTAAACATGAAGTACAGTGACAAGAATAAGATATTTCGACCTTTTTATCAATCCCTCCTCCGCCATTTGAGACGAATCTACCCTCACATCACGTCTTTGCTTTGCCAAAATCGATAGGAAGTGAAGAGGTTGAATGAGGTATCGATTAACAAAGACTGATGTGCGAATTGATTCATTGTTGGTTTGAATTTCAAATTCTCAGCAGGCGCTGCTATGTCAAAGTATGTCACTCATTTAATCATGAATCACGTTAGCATCGGAATGCAGTGAGTCATCTATTGCCAGTTGCTGGTTCAGGGTCAAGGGAGTTTTGTTTTCTCATCTACAATGCAGCAATACTCACGAAGTGACCCAAGAGGACAGAAACCGCTATCGTCGACAGGGGTGTCGGGGGAGCCAATAAAAAGAAGTGTATCGTTTCCGCAATCATTTGAGAGATTTAATTGGATTCAGATTTATTGTCCTTTGGATTTTCATGAAAGTGGTTCAATAAACAAGCATTCTTATTAGAGTTAGGTTTCGCCGGCCTGGAACATGTGTCTGAATTCTCTTAATGCATGCTTCTCTGTCGAACAAGCGATTCACGAATTTGTCAAGGTATGCGTTGTGTCAACTGGCCACATTTTACTGTCTTGACTGTGCTGAATTTACTGCCACAGAACAAATACAAATAGTATTTATTCTCTCCTCGCCCTTCTGCTTCTTTGCCTTTGATTTTTTTGCTGAGGACACCTGTTGTGTCTCACTTCGCAGACTCATCGTTGGCAAGTTCCGAAAAAGAATCCACTGTGCCATTGATATCTGATCAACGCGCATCGTGCGTGCTTAGATGTTTTTGAGACCACACAAAGTGTTTCTTTTCCAATCACCCTGTTAAGTTCGATTATCTGACATCTCCTCGAGAACAGGGGTAACTATCCATCCGTGTCTGTGCTTGTTCTCAGAAATTAGCTTTAAATTCATTTTTTTCAAACTCAGTTGAAGCTTTAAATGGATGATTTATTCTAATGGCCGATTCCTGCTCTACGAGTACACATAGGAGGCTGTCATTGCCGGTGGTATTGTGTAACCTTTTCTATTCTACAATGCCGTGCAAGATAAATTAGTGTACCGTGAATATGGTCAATGACTAATGGGCGATTTAACTACTGTATATTGTTAGCAGTTTGACTTTTTGATGAATAGTCTGTTAAGCAAAATAAATGTTACATCGGCCAACTTGTTGAGACAAGGTCATACGTTGATCTTGACTGTGAGCAAGCGGACCAGCTTAATTATGTCAATAATTCAACAATCACAGTTTACGGGTGAATTCAAGATCGTCATGAACGTCTAATTATAATAATTAGTAAGCAGCCCTTGCATTGGCATAATATGTCTACACCAAGCTTTTTGGAGCTGGCAGATAAAAATTTACATGAAGCCCACCCAAATTGTGCGCGTTTCAAAAGACACTGAATGATGACCTCAGGAGTACAGGCTTCTCGTCAGTCTTGAAGCATTTATCATATGGTGACAAAAACACTGTTTGTGTTGACGGGTATTCAGAGGATTGTGTTTGAGGACTGATAAATGCAGACATCTCACCAGACCCCCTCTTTTACCGAACACGTAACGATTGTGAAATTTGAATGATTTTGGGGCGGATTATTCAATGAAAAGCAGTTCCGTGATCTCAGGAATTTAGTAATTGGACATAGTCGGAGAAAAGCTTGCAAGAAGTTGTTGTATATACAGGCACACACGGCAATATTTTATAGTCCCCTGAATTGAAATTATTGTTTTCCATTCTGATGCCAGTAGCTAACTTATTAATATTTCATGTCTCTTATGAGCTGGAAGCTCAGTAGGACGTGTAATCATTGATTAAGTGAAGAAGATAAACGAATGTATTTCCTCTTTGTGCCCACCTTGTTCAAATTTTGAATCATTTCGGAAACATAGCTTCGTTCAGCTAAAGAAATTTCAGATTGAGACTGATAACACGAAGATCTCTGCAGCTCATTACGCTGTGCGAGGAATTTGAGACTCATTGTTGCATTTATGACAGGCCGTGGAGCAGTCAGTCGTCTATTGCTTCAAGAAGAGGTGGCAAATGTGTTGCAGAGTTCCATGCAGTGCTAGACCAGACGCCCAGGGTTCTAACTTGGCTGGAGAGGTTCATGATGTTTTAATGCTTGAAGTCGGATGGAAAATCGGTGTCTGAGAAAGGAATCGAACATCTGCCAGAGATTTGTCGGTGGATTGGCCCGAATATCCGAGGTAGCCAGAAGAAAAAGTGGCTCCATGACTTGCGACTTGACCACCGAACTGCACAAGATCATGGAACGTGGCAAAGCGCAATCTGCCCAGTGAATCGACACGATATGCTGTCCAACCCTCAAACAGGCAACTTAAAGAACCGGTTTCTCGCATCGGACGACAGCTGTCTTCTTCGAAGAATAGCTTGATTATAAATGCTCAAGACAATGTGCAATGACTTCCAATTAGCAGCAGTCACTGCTGACAATGAACAATAGCGTTCAACAAAGAATGAAATTACAATGAACATTTGGGGAATATCGTATGTTTAATAAACCAATAGGGGCAAGGTGCAGCCGCATCTAAGAAGCGCTGCTAATTGGTTGAAAAATGGACTAGTGGGGAGACCTCCCACACGGGTCCCGCCAAGTTTAGCTCTAAGGCAGACGTCGGATAGCCAAAAATCTTGACACGTTAAGACCATTAATGCCTGCCGGTGGGAACGTACCACCTGCCCTCTTTAGGGCAAACCACAGCTTATACAAAATATATGTGAAATCATTGAAGTTATTTTCAATATGTGGGACTCATTCTGGGAATACACCAGCTTCAAATGCTCTTCAAATCAGCTTGCAATCATTGTACAACAATTACTTACAATAATTATAATGTCCATGGGGAACATCGAGTCCTTAAATTCATTGATGAATATAGCATTAAAATCTGCACACTTTGTGAAGGTTGTTGTAGAATTAGACACGAGTAGAGTTGTTGAAATGGAAAGCCATGTCACAAAAGTCAGACTCTTTTGCACATGCGATTACACTGTTTCATAGTTGATTGAACAAGTTTTGACGATAGCCCTAATTTGACACTTGGGTATGCCATTGTGACACATGATTGTTCTCTTTTGACAACTGAATACACTATTTGGATATCTGAAAGCGTTATTCGAATATTTGAATGCGATAAAATGCAGATGATTACTGTTCTATGACTTATGGATGACTGCATGAAAACATTAATTCACCCTTGACACACCATTCTAACTGATCTCTACATGGGGTAACTGACAAGAGCACTGCTCATTTGTGATTTGCTCTTATATCCTATGCTCTTTTGTCCGTACGACTCTACATGAGAGACGGTGTCATCACGTAAACATACTTCAGCAGAAATGAATGAATAGCTGAATGAAGCCGATAATTTGCTAGCTGTTTCCATAATCGCACTTGAATGATTAACTTTTGGCGCTTGTGAATGACATGACCGAGTTTCTATTATGTAGTAAATGGATGCGCAAGACAGATTAGGCCCTTTCAATTATTCAACTTCTTTCATTGAATTTTGCCTGATGCATCCATATTAATTTTTGTGTATCTTTTGATAAAGAGTGCGGTTACTACTCACTCTGAAACTGATAGTAAGTAGTTAAAAGAGTAAGTTTTGTTACATGTTTTGTTACAAGTTTTGTTATGTCATCATACGGACTGAACCACAACATAATTTTATTGTCATCTTCAGTTAGTATTTATCATTTTTTGAGCTTCTGAACGTACCATGTTCTCGCATTTTGATTTCCTACGCAAAAGCAATGCACAGCTTTTTTCTCCGTAAAATATTGTCTTCTTACATTAATTTTCTCTTAAATCCAATAACAGGGGTCTGAAACATTGTTTAAGAGATTATTGAAATCATTAACAGTGCAATCAATCAGATAATCTAGCACATAGGACCATGAACGTTTGTTCGAGCCAAGGAGTTTGCCCTTCCGCGACATGAAAACAGATATCATTACAGATGTGAAATCAATTGATGTCAGCCTGTTTTCCCATATGTACCATCATGTCTTACAGCAGAAAACTGCTATTAGCTCAAACCAGGCCTGAAGTTTTAGGACGTCTTAAATTCCATGAAAATATTTCCATCACCTCTATAAATCAAATCAGTATCCAAACTTTTGTTAATAAGGCTGTCATACGTTTTATTGATATTATCCCTAGTATAGTTTATATCCCAATCGGACAGCGGCCTGAATCTCAAGTAAAGTTATTTAGAACAGGAAGCC
The DNA here is from genome assembly GCA_907163375.1 of Prostheceraeus crozeri. Lineage (NCBI taxonomy): Eukaryota > Metazoa > Platyhelminthes > Polycladida > Euryleptidae > Prostheceraeus > Prostheceraeus crozeri. The sequence goes on along the minus strand of CAJQUW010013762.1, from coordinate 157,248 downwards.
GAAAGATAGAGATATAATGCGTTTAGTGATACTTCACTGCTCTAAAAATACCACTTTAATTTGTAGTTATCCTTGTGAACCAAAGCTATTCTAGGCCTGATCACTTGAGCATTATGCTGTATATCGAGGAGTCCACGATGCCAATCATAGATTTGCCCTCCCAATGGCAGATGCCACTTGCATCTTATTGTTTCATCCTGCTCTCAATAAAAATTATTCAAATGGGAAGGGACGCTTATCAGTTAGTTCGAGCAGTCAAGTAATTGTTCAGATAAGATGTGAGATAAATGATTTCTCTTATTTTCTTAAATTATTGTCTTTATTCAAACCGATAAAAATGACAAACTTGCATTCACAAATTGCATTGTTTCAATATTTTACGTTGTCCTAAAGATGTCCAAAATGTAGCCGAAATTCGATCCACAAATGTCGTTTTCTGTGAAGCTATATAAAATCTATGTTTTTGCATGTTGATCTCAATCTTATTTGACATGAAATTCTTTATGTTGTCAAACCCATTCCTGCTTCAGCATCATTGGCTTATCTAAGTTCTAAATATGATATCTTCATTACAATTGATTTGCGATTTCGTTGTTGTATCGCTCCACATTTCTGTGGACTTTCAGACCATCTGTACATGTGTCGTAGCACATAATTGTCAGACAATATGAGTTTCATGTCATAGCCATGATTTGTAGCCCGGTTATAGAATAGAATATAATAGAGTGCGTATGCAAAGTCAGGTCCGCTTTATGTTACCTCGTTTAATCTCAAACCGTTTTACATTAGGAATTTCTGCGGAATCAGATAGTTTCCTATTGCTGCAATATAAAATTGACCGTTCGCTTATTGTCAAGTTTTTTACAAAGCCCGTTTGCAGTTATGATTTTTAGAAAGAAAGAAAATGATGCTTCCTTAAGATGTGAGATTAATCTAATGTATCGTATGAGCTACCAATTACTTCAGAGCAAAGTTGACGTCACACAATGCTGATAACTTCGAATTGGAACTTATAAATGCAATGTGTCACATCCGATCAGGAGACGAAGTATCGCGACTTCTGCGAAGAACCAATCCAATCACTAATTGGTGAAACATGAAAACATATTTCATCATATATTCGAAATCTCATTCATCAAGGCGTCAGAAAAGAACACTGAGCTTTTCAAAGCAGATTAATTCAGAGATCAGTGATAATTTAATTGAACAATTCTTCGTATATTTGTTTCAATAGTCTGTTGCATATCTGCCTACCGTCAAATCGCTTTTGTAACATTGATGTGTCAGATGTCTTAATGAACTTTAGTCTCATTAAATTAATTCATCGTGTGTATATAATGGCATGCTCGGTTAGTATCATGACCGACTTATTTTGCCATTATGTACTGTACTACTTCGACTGTATTTTCGAATAAGAAATACCTGAGTCGTCGTTCAAATGAAAAACAATAAAAAAAAAATATGTACCCAAGAAATTGCGCAAAGTTAATGTTCTCAAAGATTCTCCGGCATTCGGTCGTCCGATTGGACATCGAAATCAATCTACGAGTAGAAAGAGTCAATGCTTTGATCAAACTGAAAATATATTCAGATTGCTTTCATTTTCTCTCCAATCTTTCAAGCTTCTGTCTATACTTCGTCATTCTATTTGAAAAGTAAAATGTCGAATCAGTTCTTTTGATTCCACTCATTTTGGTTTACTGAGATTTCTAATCCTGGCGTCTATTAGGTTATCGTGACATTGTTATTCGAGATATCGTTATTCAAGTTGATTCTAATTTCTTATTCTGATTTCGGATTCTATTTTCTTACTCAAACTGATTTTGCATGTATACAACTACATAGTCGAAGACATCCATGCTTCGATTTATCAACAAGCTGTGGTTGAGGTTTGTCAGTGCATGAATAGTCACATTAATTGAAAATATCAAGTCACATGTGACTGACAGATTGTTGATATCGTGCTAAATGCGTACGTGCATCTAGAGGACTGTAGAGCTGACCGGGACTAGTTGTTGCAGTGGCCCCACAGAAAAAACTGCTGAATGAAATCTTGCACGCTGCCCTACCAGCCGCACATTTGGATGGCCATTTGATCTATCGTTCACTTCATTTCATTTTATTGTTAAACGCTACCAGCCAAAGATGAATCTTCGCTAAAGCATATTTTCTCATAAAAGTAGTTAGATTTATCATCTTTTGTGAACTGCAGATTGAAAATATGCTCTTTTTGTATATTATGTTATTATCTCAAGATTCACAATTTCTATTTGAGCACTCTCAAACCTTGGTGCATATAGGCTAAGATTGCACTTGTGAGTATTTTGCATTGATTTCAATTTTTTTTAAATTTTATTAAATTATTAAAATTATTGAATTAATTTTTTTTTCTTTGTGATATAATTGCATTGATTTCAGCTGTAGTGATTTTTCCAATGCTATTAAGGCAGGTTATTACGGCAGTGAATTCTCTCTCTGTGGAAGCGTGGGTTTAACATACATAATGAAAGTAGTGATTGGGCTTCCGCAGATTTACACTGAGAATGATAGGTGTAGTTTTATGATTGTCTGAACGTTTAATGAGCGATTTAGAAATCTTACAGACTGCTGAACTTTTTGCCCTTTTGTGCGTCAATGAATATTGATATTTCACGTGCTTCTACAATAGTGTGACCTATAAAATTTTATTGTGTAAATGATAATCGTTTGAAAATGACTTCATTATTTTAATGTTTTAAACAACATGCCCCGCATGTTGTTAAGAATCTTCACTTCCTTTTTAAACAGCTTTCATAGAGAAATTATTTGTCTTTTCTGAAATCTGCTGTATGCAAGTTTTTTCACAGTCTAAATATAATTAGACAGCTAAAATCAGACAAATTGCGCTAAACCTTTCGTCACACTCTCAAAATATTCAATGAATGACAACAACCAGCCCATAATCTCACGTTTTATTTGACATAGAACTGGGAATCAAAGCCTGATGCAAAATGCCAGGCGATGATGATTTTTTTAATGCAACATTGTCATTCTATTGCTTCTCTTTGATATTTTCTTCTTGAAATTTGTGATTTGGTCTTAGCCTAAGGAAGACAAGAATTGGAAGCCACTAGAATAGTAAAGATGGGATTTGAAAATTCGCCGATCGAAATATTATTTACTGTTTGGTTTTCGCTGCCCAAGTTATCGAAGACGCAGTGCTTCCGTAGTAAGAAGTAAAGTTTTTCTGTTTTATGTACGAGTTCCATTTTTACTCGTTATTCAACATCCTCTCGTGGTCTCACGGAATGGAGGCAGTTCTACTTTTTCTCCATCCAATGATGGTCTGACAGGTCAAATCCTATTTATGCAAATGAAGACATTCTTGTCGTCAATTTTCTTTACTGCACATCAAATCTACGATAAAAACGCAACGAAGCAAATTTTCCTGAACATCATGAGTCATTTTCGAAGTGAAAACCTTTATGGTGAATTTAGTTAACTATTTCAGGAAATCTTTTAGTCATGAAATGGAGATCAATTTTGATATTGAGGTTGATAGCTGGAATTAAGATGTTTTTGACATTGATATGAGGATTCATTATTTATTTGATATAATTTCTTTGCAGTTTTTAAAGAGAGACCACCTTTGCCGCCTTCATTGGGCCAGTTGGCACTGAAAGAATCTACTTCAAAGGAATATTTCCTATCTCTTAAAAAATTGTTGAAGAATCCAGGATTCGTCTTGCTCACTCTCACCTACGGTAAGTTGGAATATCCGATTGAAGCTGGGACATTCCCATAACGACGTCTAAATGTTTCATGATTTTAATAAACTTATATTTAATAAGACTTAAGGTTTGCCCTTAAGAGGACAGGTGGTGCGTTCCCACCGGCAGACATTAAACGTTCAAGGCGCGTCAAACTTTTGACTATCCTAGGACTACATTTTAGAGCCAAACTTGACGAGATCGGTGTGGAGGACCTTCCCACTAGTCCATTTTTCAATCAGCGCTTCTAAAGCGGGGCTGGACCTTGCCCCTAATGGTCCTTTGACTTGTGATCCTCGACAAATGCATGAATGCTTGAAGGTCTTTGAGCACAAAGACTTGACGGATCTGATTGCGTGCCGGGCGGACCTTCCCGGGGGTCCATAACATAGCGCTATACGGGCTGGACTTCACCCTTAAGTGTGCGAGATCGTACAAGGCCGCTTAACAAGTGATCTCCTTGGTCAAAGTTTCAGGCTCGATTGATTAGGAACTTATATATAAATAGACACTTAGTAATCACCATGTCAACCCCATGGAGGCCAGTAACTGACACAGTCCATTCATCACACTAGGGCAGTTAGCGATTAAAAAAAAACGTTAAAACAAATAAAACAATAGCCAGTCGTCAGCAGGTACCCGCCTGGTCGCGTTTCGGCCCCTCTACCTGAACGCTCAAGCCCAGGCGGGCGGGGCCCGCATAAACTTATATGCGGCTGGCATTCTAAAATCAATACAGTAATGATATGTGTAATAATAAGTAATACTGATAGTAATAGTAACAAAACAACCGCAAAAGACGGATACAACCAAAACAAACTAAAATATATGTGTGAAATACTGAAATGGTATAACCAATAAAAAAAATGCTAAGAAAACAAACAAACAGTGTTAATTTTATTGTCTAAAATGTGCACTGCGATGTCAGCTGCCTGGCTGAGAAATATCCAAACTTGACTAGAAAATTGTTATGAACGCTTAGGATTTTCTCAGTACATACCTTCATTTTAGACTTACAATATCCTCTGCTGCTCATCACAAAAAGTGTCATATTAATTCGTTTAATAATAACGATGTATGTAATTATGTTGAGGGTCATTAATCGATTATGACGGCATTGATGCCACACATGGAGAAATTATGTAAGGCAGGGATAAATGATTCCCGTTTCTGAATCATCTTTCACTGCAGTAACTCTGCATTCACTCGCGACATCGCGGAGAATGTTGTATTGATCACGAAAATGTTTGATTCCCACCCATAGCTTGTTTCCTTTCTGTCACTAGATATACGTATTTGTCAAAGCTCAATTATGTATTCATTCCCTACAAACCATGATTGTTTCACTACAATGTTCAGATACGATTAAAAACAGGAATTATTATGACACATTTTGAGGAAAATCTACGTTTAAATGTAATGATCAAAACCATATAACTGAGTGAGGTAGAGTTGTTCTGTATTATTGATTTGACTTTGAATTTCTGAGTGACTACCATTGATTGAATTTCACAGAGAAGTGAAAAGGCATCTCACTCATTTTCCAATAACCACACCAATCACAGAAATAAATCGAGTATTCTGAAGTAAACTGAAGTTGCAATAGGCTTGTCAAATGAATAGGAATGCCTGGAAAAATACACTTAAAATTAGAATGGCAGGGCTATGATACTTTCGAGACATTCTATGGCATCCTATCAGTGTTGTACACGTCAATGAAAAAAAATTGACGGCGTCAGCGTCAACGTCAATTGCCAAATTATTGACGCCGTCAACCAATCCTGAAATTGACGGCGTCAATTTTACATTATACTTCATCATCTGTTTTGAAACTCAAACGGTAAGTAGGCTTTGTCGCTGCGAATACTTTTACAGTAGGCCTGAAGATCTCTCCTTTCGGCACTCCGCATGGACAGCAAAACAATGGCGACAGATCCAAAAGCGAATTAGGAATAAAAGTGAAGTCGAGTTAATCATCAATATTTAAAAAAAAGTCGGGAACATTCACCGATAAGCCTGTAGGCGAAATATGAATACAGACAGCCGATGCGAATTGTCATATTGAATAATTTTGATTTTATTATTGCCATCAGCAGTTCAGCCACCTGAAAGTGATGATTCATAGACCTCTCGAAGAAATATCACATAAGGTAGACATACCTAAACCTTTACTTTGAAGCCATTAGCATACCCATTATTGAGAATATCGAGATTAGGCCTTCCTTAATCCAATATATAACACTGAACCAAATAATGAAAGTCACTTTTTTACATTGCCAGATGCGACATCAAGTATATTACTTGTATATTACTCAGCATGCAGTATACAGAAAACTTTCAAACTACTTTCAAGTCTACAGAAAACTCGAGCGACCAAAGCTTACCAATGACAAATCTGCCCACTGTATTCTAAAATTGACGCTGACGCTGTTTTTCAGAGGCAAATTGACGCCGCTAGCGTCAATTTCCTAAATTGATGGCGTCAACGTACATGTACAACATTGCATCCTATGTTGTCTTCTAGGGTTGAATTGAGACATAAACACTAACCATATCTTGTCAAAGTTGAATAAATACACAGCCCCATACATAGTAATCAATAGAAATTGTGATATAAAGCTAAATTGAAGAATTTTAGTGACCATGCAATTCATTTCAAGTTTGGACGGAATTCCAGGACACCATGTCCTGTATGTGTTCCTTATCACAAGATGTATTTCGTTTTGATTCGAATACGCTCGTCAAAGCGCATTCATAAGTGGATATCTGCAAATGCTGCTTTCACTTGTAGGAATCAACGTGGGGAGCTACTACGCTATTGGAACCCTACTTGAACCTATTATGACTCCATATTTTCCGGTGAGTAAAACCCATTTCAATACTTCAGTAGATGCACCGATCGATCTTGACGCAGGCACATAAAAGCACCTCAGGATTCTTTGTTCTTCAGAAGCACATGATAATTGCAGAAATAGATATATTTATATATTTGGATTAAACGGTGTCATATCAAGCATTTAATGCAGCCATCGTACTCAGGAAAGCATCTCATTGTGAAAGAAATATACACAATGCAACAGAGATGAAAATCGACAGTCCGGTTCGCCGGTGGTGTAGGTCCATCTTCAGGCAGATTGAATACAGTGTTCAACACGGATTCAGGACAATCTAATACAGTGTTTAAACGGTTTCAGAACGATATAATAAAAACTTTAACACGGCTTCAGGGCTATGTAATATAGGGTTCTGGTTGGTCTTATGCCAGTAAGAACCAGAGAATCAACCGGTACAATCGAAGCCGAGACCTGTACATTCCTAGTGAGCAATATCGCATCACATTGATTTTTCTGCTGCAAGTAAAATCGGTTCATATTTTAATAAGTAGTGAAAAGCGGTTTCTTGTTTGTTCTAAAAGTTATTGCTATGTGTATACTTTAATTTTTATCATAAAATGTACTTCTTTGTTCCTTTCTATAGAAAGTGCTCCTTTGTTTTACTTTATTTGTACTGCAAAAGTAGTCGCCACAATTGGATTGAAAGGATTTTCAGTTCTTTTAAGATCGAAGTCCACGACAACAAATCACTCTCAAAGGGTTTGATGCTTAGAAGAATAACACTAACATTTACCAACACAAATTTCTCACAAATACTTCTGACTCTACATTTGTGAGAAGTACTTGCAGTTACATGGCAGTTATACATATATATGGCAGTATTATAGATGATAGTTTGTTTGAAGTTTCCCGTAATGTACTTAAATCTAATCTAAGTCAATCTTTGAACATTGTTCTATCCTCTGAGGTCAGACCGCCCACTGATGATGTATACAAAATAGTGGGTAAAGTTCATGTAGATATCTCAATTGTGGACGGATCAGTTGCAGTACGTCAAGGGGGCATGAGATATGAAACTGGACTTGAGGAGTCGATGTGTAGGACCGCAAATGATTCTTCAGCGCCGTACAGGACATACAAACTTAACCTATAAAGAGGAGATGCCTGAAGAAAAAGAAAATAGCCATCACGAGAAGGTCTCCAGTCTAGCCATTGAGATGACTGCCCGACAGACCGATTGGGTTACACAGCCGTACTCTGCAATTATCCGTTTGAAGATACCATGCAGGGAATAGTAGTACCGACAACAGATGATTCTTCATGTTGAAAAGTTTTGTTTCTTCTTTTTAAAATGCGGTTAAAGGCTAAAAGAGTGCTTCACGAGTTCATGCATCAATTGGTCCAATCGACGGTAAAAACAAGAAAGTAAAACTAGCAGGCGGCATTCTACCAGATTCGCATATAGTCAGTAGAGATACGCGAGCCAGAATTAACGTGTTAGTTTCACTCTTTTGTTTTTACCTTCGGTTGCTACAGTTGATGCGTGGATGCGCGAAGTGCATCGGGCGTGTAACTATTTTTTATTAATCGTTCAGTCGCAAACTGTATTTCTCATCCTTGCCGAAAGACGACGAGCACTACGATGTTTGAAACTGCATTATATCAGGGAAAGGTGCAAGTTTTCAACATCACTATGCACTACAGTGTATCTTACATGATCAGTACCAAAATCGGTTGTTAACCAGATGGATGCTATTCAGCATTCATATGACATAAAATGGTCGTAACTAAATAATAATTGTTTTCTGTAAAATTTATGAGAGTATCGACTTTTATGAAAGAGCCGCTACAACTGAGGCATTGACCACGATTTCATTTTGATCTCGGGTTGAATTGACAATTCCTTGATGATCCAGATAGAGTTCATTGTCGTCTAACTGTAGCTTCATTCATTACACGCAGCCTTGGATTGAGGAAGTGACGTATCTTTGGAAACATGATTGTCCGTGTGCAATATTCAGTACTCATTGTTCTATCTCAGCCTATTCTCACTTACTGGGGAACTTCATCCATCTAATAATGGGAGACTTTCATCCACGTTATGTCATTTATGATAGCGAAAGAATTTGATTTGATGCCATTTGATGAGACCTAAAGATTTCTCTGGCAAGACATTAGAAAGACAAAATAATTGGATAAAGCGCTTAGTTAATAGAAGGCATTGTGAATAGTGAGGTTTGAACTGAAGCATCGGAAATTGCTTTGAACAAAATCACTTACTTGAGAGAGTAATGGATGTGAGGGTGTGTTCAGTGTCACGGGCAAAAACGAGAATATTGGAAACCGTTTAGGCAAGCAAGGCCAATGAGAAGTCTTTCGGATAATTTCAATCGTTGAATTATAAACCGCTTTAGAGGGTTACCTGAACAGACAGAGATATTTCTGTGTGATTTTGAAATTGCATTCATTTCGGTGGTAGCAGGCTTCTCCTCCCCAGGCGAAGTCAAGTCCTATTTTGCGACCAACCATAGCATTGATTACAATATATAAGCGTGCTAAAATGGTAAATACGGATCGCTAGGAGTCGCCTGGTGTTGTGCTTATTTTCAGTAACCTCATCTTCAAAGTTACCTTGGCTGCCAACGAACTCTGAAAACCCTCAGTAAAACCGAAGTCAACTAATTACTGCACTATTGATCATCTGCGATTGAGCGTCGAAGCTGCTTCTAGTTAAAGACATGCAGCAGTAGTGTACAGACTTGACTGTAAATTGCATACCTATAGAATATAAGTAAATACACTCTCCAGTCGCACGATATAAGCGCATGTCTTGAAACACCATTGATACTCGTAACTAAAATGTTTGATTATATGACACCAGGCCGTTTACGTATATGATTAATATGCATGATCTCCAATTGCATATAACCGATTTATGTCTCATGCTTTAAGTAAGTCCATCCAAGTTACATTTCGTGTTATAATTTGAATGTTCTCTCCTGCCAATGTCTTATTTCTCTATCTGTCGGCTATATATTTCATTGACATCATCATATCGCATTATGCTGCATATATTGCTAATTCGTCATTCACATCATTTATCATTGAGCATCAATTAATCACAGTAAATTCAGAATATTATAATCTCTTTTGTCATAATTTGTCATGTCTCGTTTGATCTTCGTGTTCTCTGCTGAGAAATAAAGACTTTGACATTATGATGTGTTCATCGTCATTATCACACATTTAAGTATCATACTTGGAAATTGTCATCTCTATAATCACGAAAAAGAGTGACAACTCATGGTCTATCATGAAATGTGCTGTTTCATTCAGAGCAAAACCTAGTTCATTGATATATGCTTAGCAACAATGGAAAAGACATTCTTCTTTGCTCGGAGCTTGGTCCGTTCTTTATTGACGGAGCTGTATGTAGTACACGGAACTGATGATTTTTTTTTTGCTTCAGACGTAGGTTCTACAACTGTTGATCTCTGTTCTGTAAAAGTGGCAGTAGATCGACAGATACACACACAAGATATTCCATAAAAGACATACGTCATAAATAAGAAGTAACAAAAGGAACATGAAGTTAAAGAGAGGTTATATGTGCCAAAAGTGCGCTCGTACACCACACTGACGAGACAATAAAGTACATAATGATGAGATAATTGAATGCAGAAAAATCAAAATACAGCTTCAAAGACACAAATAAAAAGGTCACTCAATCGTTAAGCAAACTATGCGCATAATAGTCATGGTGAAAAATTCACTTTCTCTCCTTTATGTTTATTGACCGATGGTAAGTTAAAATAAGTACAAGTAGTAAAATGCCAACGCTTCGTGCCACTGACACTTCGATGGGCCGACTTCTGTACAACAGTATTTGATGACCCACATTAAATATGGAAGCAAAGAAACAGAGTTCAAGTACTGCGTAGTTAGAAATTTGGGAGCTCGTATTTGCGGTTAATAGCTGGTGCAAGAGATTTAATCAATCGAGCTTCGGTCAGTCTGCAGTCCACTGCGCTATGACTTTTGTCCATAATATCGATGTCGAAGTGAGAGATGGAAATGTCACTGAACTGGTGCACTTTTATACCGTGTTCGTAAAGGGCATTTCTTTTGTTCTTATTGATTAAATCTCTTCTATGCTCATTATAGCGTTTGGTAAATGGGCGGTTAGTTTGACCTATATAAAAATCATCACATAAATTACATTTCAGCTTATAAACTAAAAGCCGGTCACCACAAGAATAGTTTTGTGGTAAAAGAGAGCAGAGATGACAAGAATTGTGTTTCTTATTATTACGATTTCTTTTATTAATAACTGTCTCTAAAGTGGGACCAGGTTTGCTGATGATTTTGATAGGGAGATCACATTGTTTAGCGAGTTTATTTAATTTTCTGTTACAGCTATCACTAACAAAGTTTATAGTGCATGGAACAAATGTTTCGCTAATTTTTTATTATTTTTATATTTGGTTTTTTTATTTATGTCACGATTCGAAAAGCCATTTTGTCTAAATCGGTTGTTAAGGCTCGTCATAGCTTCATGCTTTTTATTTTGGTCCGAACATCTACTAGCTACATTAGTTTGGCTATTCTTGATGTAGTTCGATTTTACATGATGTGGGACCCAGCTGTGTTTGTTAAGAGAGATACCAGAGTGCATTTCTTTGGTGTACCATTTATATTCTATCTCATTGTTATTTACTCGAATACTAATATCTAAAAAGTTCAGATATTCTTCCTTGGGAACTTCTGTGGTGAATTTTATGTCTTCCGAGATAGAGTTAAAAACTTCAGTTATGGTATTGATGCTGTAACTATCATTTTTGTGAAACGGGCCAATGATGATATCATCAATGTACCGAGCATAAAGTTGAGGGATCATTTTAAAGTTCGATTTCAAGATCTCGAGGGCCTTTTGTTCGATGTGGTACATATAAATTATAGCAAAAGGAGGGGAGAATCGAGCCCCCATCGGACAGCCTTTGATTTGACGATAAATAATATCGTTATACCGTATGTAATAATTGTAGCATACAAACTTTAAGCAGTTATGCACGTTTTTCAAAGTTCAGGGAGAAAGTGTTGATTTTATTCCAATGTAGTTTTAGGAAATCTGATACTTCTTCTATACCATGTTCTATCTGAATGCTCGGGTACAGGTTAATGACATCTAAAGAGATGAACGTAGGAGTACTCGTAATTTGGCTATTGATTTTTAATGTTTTTAGCTTATCAATTAACGTGGTAGAGTTTTTTATGTTAGTGTGGACAAATTGCACCAACTGGCTTAGTATTTTTGTAATTAGCCAATCAATTTTACTTGTGGGGTGTCAGTGCTCGAGGCAATAGGTCTTAAGGGATAATAGTTTTCTTCGTTTTTATCTTTATGATATTCTATTTTTACGTGGAAGTTAGCTGGGTGGCTACCGGTGGCTAACAGTTTCTCAAAATTCGATTTTTGAAAGATGTGGCTACAACTATTGCGAATAATAGTATTGGCTTGATTTTCAATCTTTGTTATATTGTTTAAGTTTAACTTACAATAATTATTAGTATCCATCAGGATATTTTCAGTACGTTGCCGTAAAGAGGTCGAGTCAGCAACCACAAATCTATTTGTTTTGTCAGACGAACATGCTTCGGCAGCATTATCCTTCAGAAAAGTTTTAGTTTTATGAATCATAGTGGTGTTTTGTTTGAATTGTTTACTGTTTTTAAGTTGTTTTGATTCTTCTTTTATTATCTCTAAGGCCTTATCCTTAAAGAACTGTAAACGATTTTCTTTTTCGTTACTCATTTTAGGTGGAAGGGTTTTCTATTCCTAGAGAAAGGAATGGTTAGTGAAACTTCAGTCTCAATAGTACTAGTCTTTATCTTATCATTCCATCGCAGATTATATTTTAGTCTATCCAGCTGCTTTTCAACGCTTGTGAAAAACTTTATTTAATAAGTTCTGTGGAGCTCTGTAGTTGGGTCCTTTAGACAAGCATGTCTGGACCTCTGACGATAGCGTCAACCCTGTTTCATTAATAACCAAATTCAACGAGGCATCAAGAACGAACTCGTGGTCACCCGTATCTGTGGACGGAACCCGTACAGCGAATAGAAAGTCATCAACTAGATGAAAAGGAAAAGAAGGTTTACACTCTTTCTCCAGGTAATTAGCTCCTCTTGCACCAGCCATTAACCGCAAATACGAGCTCCCAAATTTCTAACTACGCAGTACTTGAACTCTGTTTCTTTGCTTCCATATTTAATGTGGGTCATCAAATACTGTTGTACAGAAGTCGGCCCATCGAAGTGTCAGTGGCACGAAGCGTTGGCATTTTACTACTTGTACTTATTTTAACTTACCATCGGTCAATAAACATAAAGGAGAGAAAGTGAATTTTTCACCATGACTATTAGTAACAGCCTCCTGTTCCTGACCATCAATTGGCAAACTATGCGCTCCTTCTGAATGCACAGACTTGGATTGAAACATTTTATAGCCACACCTTCTCAGGTGAAAAGTTCATGCTGTGTGTTACACTTTTTAAGGTAAGTAAAATTGCTGATACTGCACGTGGCACATTGTGAGCATTCTTGAAGATGGCGAATAATGCTCGAAGTTTGAGCCATAGTTGATCGAGAACGCGTGCTTCCAACAGTACTTCCAACGCTACTCATTTGTGTCTTTGAATCTTTCTTTTGATTTTTTTTTGCATTTAATTATCATATCCAGGGCATTTGAAAGAACAATTGAACGGTATTTTTTCATTTTTCTGATGAAAGAATTATCGAACGGTATGTCTGAGAAGCCGATAAACGGTGATCGGAACTAACGGCCTTTTTTCTTGATTGAACGGTAATTTAACCCCGGAAAACCCGGTATGAGAAATAAGTGTTAGAAAATCCTTGATACTTTCCAAAATTGCTTAATGAGCACTCTGACTTCAATAAAATAGTAGTTTGAAATTTGAAAATATTTAAATGCCAATTTGGCCATAGATCACCAGTAACCCATTGACTGAAATCTCGGGAATTTCGATAAAAATCTATTGATGCTCTTCGAAATTGCTTGTTTAAGCATGACTTCAGTTCAATGACATTTCGTGATTAAAATGACAAGAGACTTGCTATTGCACCATGCTTCCACCTCCTGTTATTGATTCAGTATTCCGAAATACGTCCTGTACTTCTCATAAACTATTCAAAAATCTACGCATATCACCATCAATGCGGTTTAGCAATGGTGAAAACTGAAGAAGCAGGACAGAAGAAGCTTCACGTCATTCCATGAAGCAACTAAATTTGTCATGATGCGCACTAAATTATCAATTATCATTTAATTCATCACTTGGTCGCAAAGCATTCAACAGTTTGAATTAAAAATATTCGATGAACTAGCCCTACTTGCACTGTCAGTGTCAATCTAATAACATGTATTATGCTGATTTTGCATCAAGTAGAGTCATGAACTGGGGTGGGGGTCCCGCCGCGGGCATCTCGATCTTTGCGGTTGGGGCATTCCCCTGCGGGCACGAACATCTACAATAATGATCTGCGAATTCATATCCGGTCAGTGGATATGCAGGTAGGGATTCATGACGCATACATGACGTGGGCCTAATTTATGTAGACTAAGCACGTTTTGCAGTTGACTCTAGTCACATCGTATTCTTCAGTCACTGTTTCTGAAAGCTAGACCTAGGCCTATGCTAGCTGGCAAGTTCCAAGCTTTGTGTAAGCGAAGTATCAATTGGGTGAACATCGACCCATCGTGACCTAGCAACCTCGTGCAGCGTGATGCTGGTAAAGCGTGTTATAGGATAATCATCACGACAGAAGAATTTTGTCTTCCTCTATGGATTTTGATATTCTCTAGTTTGATAGGGTTTGATACAAAGGTGTGAGTGACGTGTAACGTTTGACGTCCACTTATATTTTGCATTGTCATTGCGGGACAATACCGACAACGAATTTTCCAATAGTGCAGCTTGTATTATTTCGCGATGTCAGATGTGAGAACATCCTGCCTTGCCAGCTTCCACATTTCTCGGAAAAAACCAGTGTTAGCTAGAAACGACAGCACTGCAGTATGTAAGGTTCGACAGTACCATATAGGCTCCATCATAATTGAACATTATTTTGACTCAAGAACGATTGAACGAGTGTTTTATGCCATGAGCGAACGGAATGGGGATGATAGCTCATTTGAGCGGTGAACGAACGAACGGGCCTGAAAGGCTAATGAACGGAAGATCGAACGAACGGGGGAAATATGACCGCTCAAATGACCTGATCATATCATTATGTACTTCATTATCTCGTCAGTGTGGTTTACGAGCGTACTATTAGTACATTTAACCTCTCGTTGACCCTTGTACTTTTGCTTACGGAAGCCCGTTCTAGGACTGATTGATGTTCAGAGATAGGCCTCTCATGATGGTGCTGTTAGCGTGAAATTATATTTGAAATTTTATGTATTGTGATTATATATTTGTATATATTTGTATATTGTAATTATATTTGAAATAATGGCTGAAATTTTTCATCAAATGTTTCGCTAGAAATCCTTGAAAATAGCAGTCGAACGGGCGTGGACATGGTCTAACAAAAATAAGAAAGCACTTCAGTGAGTTGAGCTGCACGATTTGCATATACGTTCTTAATAACGTAATGCATCCGTTGACGATGGCAAAGATGAAGCTCAAATTACTAAGATTTTAAATATGCCAGTAAACAATCGCCACACTCTCGCAATTTGGTGGTGGTTAAGTAGACATCATTGTGGGAAATTGATGCTATGCTTATGAAATGCAAGGGATTGTAATTTTACCGCTAGACGTTCTGACGAATATTTACAGATCTCTCAATAACTTCAACTAAACGGTGATCATGCCAGTCCAAGTTGTTTTCAGCTATTTTTTTCTTACCTAGTTGATAAATAGATTAGATAGATTATGAATTACTATGTATGTAGGTCTCGGTAGTGATTCACACTTCAGGTAAGTTTGATACCAAAATATGTAGTTGCTAAACTATCAAGAAGAGACAACCTCAAATCTATCAAGAAGCTTTTGCTATGCATTTTATATCCAATTTCGATAGCATTATTTTCTGGGTTGGTAGCACTCCTGTTAATAGAAGAACGTTTTGAAGTATATTTTATCAGACAGTTTTACTTCATTTTCTCTTATCACGTCTTCAGTAGAGAGAAGACGATAATAAGTGTACATTGGTAAATGTCATTGACCGGACATGACTTTTAAATATGTTTGATATATGCAGTGTACATGATCATCAATTCTTGATGCTGCATATAAACAACAGCTGCTCGTAATCTGGTCACTTCTAGAGCACCATCTTAGTACCATTATTGTGTCATCGCTTCTTAAGATTATTGAGTAATGATGAGGGTCATCTTAGAATACTGGAACACTAGACATTGACGGATTTGTTGAAATGTCAACGATGGGGTCAGGGAGAGTTTGATGACAAAAATTAGTGAGTCAGAATTTATTCAATTGAGTGATTGATGATATAACCTCTCTTTTGTTCATCTGTTGCGTATAATCAGTTGAAATGAAATGACCTTCAATGTCAAGCAATTAATAGCGCAGATGAACTTGATAAATAATGAAATCGCTTGAGACGGATAATGTATTTCTTCTAATAGTACATCTGGGTACTACATCATTTAATATTTTGAATGCTTTGGAAATTGATGTTGATGTTTAATTGATCTATTTCATTTAATTTGATATTAAAATTGATAGCACTATTAACGGAAATAAAGGTTAAACTGGAATCACGGCGATGTTATCAAGTTACGCCGACGCTTTTTGAGAAAAGATTCAAAATTTAAACAAAATGCGCCCGATTTCTCGTCCTCTGCGGACGTATAATGGATAATGCTTTTTTTAGTCGTTAAGTTCACGATGCACCACAACACAGAGGTGCACGATACTCAACAATTAATCGAAGTGAACTTTTCGATCGTGTGAAACACGGACATTACCTCCATATACTTTTTCGCATTGGACTCCCATAGCAATGCCACATATAGTGTATTGATTATATTCAGTCAAAAGCAAGTCAATAGCCATCAACATTTGAAACCGAAGAACACTGAGGAAAATGTTTATTCAATCTATTGAACAACCTAGCGTTGTTCATCTTACGATGTTCGCTGGTAGGAAGACTCGAGACAAATTTGCGACTTTTTGACTGAACTTGGTCAAAGCTTAGATAATTGTGAGAGGAAGCTGTGGCATCTCCTAAAACTCTGCCCTTCGTGAATGCCTATGAGATGGCTAGATCTATCTGAAAGGGTATATTTTCAGCGTGATTTGACGAGACCCAATATCCAAGATGAGATATATTATCAAAATATTCCCGGTAACTGAGCTACATCAGTGAGGAACCTAGGTTGTATTCTTACTTACTTATCAAATTAAGATGTTTATGGAAGGTGAATTTGTTCTTTCTTTGATTTAATTGGTTTTGCTTAACAAGCAGAAATTTTCATTGACTTATTTCATAAATATTTTGCCCATGTGAAGTTACTTTAACTGACATGTTTCAAAGATTGATCAAATTAAGTCATTTTCGCTTCAATTGACTAAATTGACGTTACTTAAAACGAATCAGTCCAATTCGACACTACTTGAATCCAATTTGAAGATGCAAAGAAAGGCATATTATCAGCCACAGTCATCGCTCCATAAGTACTCGACAATTTTTTCTTAAATACGAAAGTCTCTATTGCAAGTGACCAAGATTGCGTATAGATTTCTGCGAGTATCTTAGCAGTGAAAACATCGTTAAATGAAAGCAGTTGTTTCTCTGAGAGCTTGTTGACAAGTTTCACAGTTGTGTATCATGTGGGAATGTCTAAATCGCATGCTGTCGATCGTTTTCATCGCTCCCCAACCTCTGTCGAGACATTGATGATTTGATACTGGTAGTAAATTTGAAATTTAGTCTCAACTTACCAATTGATTGAGCGATTTGAATGGTAATTCATAACATTGTTCATGCTTGGGTGAAGTGAGAGGAAATCTACAAATGAACATTGACTTTACTTTTCGTTATTTTCCTTTCGTTACTTAGGCATCAGCTTGGATGTAGTTCGCTACAAATCGTAGATTTGCGTCAATTAGGATTTCATTGTGCTATCGATGAACTGTAAACGTGTGCTTTCTGCATAGCGAATGTATTACGCTCCGAGATCGGCAGAATTGTCGTAGGAATGGTGAATTTCTATATACCGTGGTGCAAGCATGGATTTTTCTTTAGTTGGCATTCTTATTTGTAGGATTTCTGTGCAGACACATTTTGGGTGTCCGCGACCTCCAAATCCTTGAATTTGAAAAATGCGCAAAGTCTACTTTTCGATGCTTCATATAATCATGATAGCTCACTTAACTCCATTGACAGTTCCTTTTTCATTTGCATTGATTTGATACCACATGCTGATGAAGTATGATGCATGTAGTCAGCTGACTTCATTATGAAGCTAAGATTTTTGTGTTTATTAGATCCATTTTTTGTTGAGCATAATGCTTTAAATTTGCCTGCTTTCATCTTTAAAAACTTCAGGACTAATAATCATACCAGTAGAAATGGAATCATGCGATAGAGTGCCTGCATTGCTGCTACCTAATATCCTCTCTGACAACGATGCTCTCACAGGCATAATAATAAAACAAGATTAAGTGTGATTCTGTACATGATTTAGTGCAAGAAAGCTTAATTCTCTTGCAAGTTCTATCTTATTTGCTGTTGTGAATCTTTTGTTTGTTTTTTTATTTGTTCGGCATGTTTTTCAAAGAAGTTCAAAAATTTGCTTGTACATGTATCACAAATTCACTACATATGATATTTTTTACAACAAGCTTGGCCCTGGCCTGGGCCCGAGAGTTGGAAATTGTACCGGCCGGGCGGGGGAAATTGAACTCAGGTCTAAATTTATGAGAAATTTGACTTGGATTGCAACAAACTCAAAACAATAAATTGTAGAAATTGTAGTTTTTGCTTTGAAAAAAAACTTGCATTTGAAGAACCCGAGAGTTGAAAATCGTCCTTGCCGGGCCGGGTCGGGCTTGGACCTCAAAAATTAGGCCCGGCTCCAACAGTGAATTGTATACCAGCAACACTGTACCCAGCGATCAGAATCGTTAGGATCAAATCGCTGCTAAACTGCTATCTGATTGTGAATTTTCTTTGCTTAAATTTTGGTTACTGTGAATTTTCTTTGCTTAAATTTTGGTTACCCCTTTTTCCAAGGATGGTCCGAATGTGAGAAAACGTGAGAAATTGGTAATCGGAGCGAACCATCCCTGCTTTACCTCATTGTCAGTTTTGCCATCCTTCTATCGTCAGGCACCCTACAATCTGCGTCCTACTTAGATGCACTCTTCGCTATCTTTAGCTAAGACGTATGTCTTATAGGCATAGTGAGATGTTTAGAATTGCCATATTTTAGCCTATTCACTGAATGTGTTTCATCAAACATTTGCATGAGGCACGTTATCAACTTTTTGCATGACCACATCAAGAATGAAATCCTTATCACAAGTAGAGCTGAACGAGAGGTGAAACGAGTTATGTAACAGAGAAGGATCATTTAAAAGTTGTATAACAGGTGAACATTAGAGCATATGCAACTCGCGTAAGAGTCTACAGCCTTCGCAATCATGTAGTTCATGGTGGCCTACAATGTCCTGATAAGACCTAGCGAAAAGTGTAGTCTGAACATTGTTTCCTTGTGAGGATGCTTGAATGCTTTTTTTAATTGCTGTCCTAACCGGGTGGAGTGAGCGCATACTTGCACAAGTGACAAGCGAACTGCCGGCCCTTAAAAAAAAGAGTTAATTGTTAAGTTATTTAATACTTATTATCAGAATGTCTTTAATTTGCAGTTCATTGTCGGTGAATTATGCCGCGACATGCACACCTCTTACTCACCTGCTCTGGCATGACTCCAACAAGAACATCTTCAACAAGTTCATTGTTGAGGTCACATTCACACATGTTGTGATGATGCAGCACATTATGACATCTATTCACCTTGTATGACGTAGGAAACAGCTGACACAATAAACTGTCAAGACTCAGTTTTACGCTTTTATCGAATTGAGTGCAATGCTACATTGTGGACCAATTGCAGGGAATCTGTATAGGTGGTGTGAATATTAGAAGAGGTTCAATCATGTAATTGCCGTCGGAAATATGCGTTGGAAGGAAATATGTAAATCTCAAATTCTACAAAACATTGATGAAATATATACACTATACTACAAATACATGTACAAAGATGATACAATATAATTCGATTTATACCGATATTTCCACAGTCCGACGGAAAATTGCATAATTCAGTGTCGTTTGTATAAAAGAACGCTTACACCGAAGCGACATTGCAATATTTTTTTCACTCATTTTGTTTTCCGGACGGAAAATTACTCACCAGAAAAATAGCTTCAGATAAAAAGAAGGCGCCTTTTAAATGAATGATTATCGCATTGAGAACAATAGATAAATAATTGAACAGCTTCAATTATAGACGGTTAAATCTCTTTTTTAAATCCTTATATGGTATTATGTTCCATCTAACTTAAAAGATTTTCAGCACATGAACATTTTGTACATCTATGATGGTTGCATATCGAACAATTTTGCATTTTTAAGTTAATGTGCTTTACTTGCTCAATTATCTCTCTTTCCTTCGGCATTCATCGATTTATTTGCGCGAAAATGTAGATTTGATGCATTAGTCATGATATCATGAATTATCATCAACTTAACGTCTCGGTTTTGCTAGCTATTAATTACTGAATACCATCTTGTGATGAATGTAGATATACAATAATCATTCTGATTATTGCGCGCACCGCTATCTACAATATAATTGCTGTCGTTACAATACTTTGATTTAATCGGTGACCACCTTAACTGACTATTCAGGAAGTCAACCATAATTGCGTTGTTAAGAAGATGCAACTTTATGTACAATATAATGTATGCTACAGCTAAGTAAATTATCTTCATGTAACTGATGTTCCTCAATTGACAATCGTGGCCATTGATCATCAATCAACATGAAAAAATCATTGGTGGAAGATAGTAGGTGATTCCTCTATACTTAAGTGTCCTTAAGAGTAGGAACCGCTGCCGGTCAGGCTAGAGCTAAACCAGAGTAGAGATCAAACATGCATTATTTGACGGACTTTTCCGGTTGACGAAGAAATAGTAGCAGTTTCTCTATCAATCAAAGTAATGTCGATCTTTTCCTGTGATACGTTTCAACTCATTATGTTGTCTAGAAAGGTTGAGGAACGGCCGAACAGGGTTGCATAGCTTCATTGATCCATTCTTATTAAGTTGCAGTTTAAGTAAGTAATTATTAAAATTTCCTCTAAAATCATGTCTGAAACCTGTGTAAACTATTGTCAAATGAAAACAATCTACCTCAGGCAATTGAGCAGAGAATTAATAAGTCGCCTCAATTGATTACAAACGCAATGTTAATTTACGCAGTATTTGTTCAAAATTTCGGTATATCTGGTGCGAAAAGGCTGCAGTGGCCACAAGACAACTGGAGCTTCAATGATTCGCATATTATCCATTATGACCACATTTTATCTGTTAGGTGCTAGTACTGGCTAAACTAAGAAAAAGCAAATCGAAAATGAGCTGCAAATTGCAAGTGCATATCCATTTCAATATGACGTCTGCTGTGAGCATGCAGTTAAGAAGTTAAGAAAGCTGTCGGGCGCTGAAACTCTCGATTGCTTTCCATCTCTGAATCGAATGACCAGATAGTCGAAGGTGGAATTTGAAATCACTGAGACTTCATTAGCGGTATCTGACATCATTTTGTATGAATATTTAAAACTATTTCCTGTCTAGATCAATTATGCTT
The DNA here is from genome assembly GCA_907163375.1 of Prostheceraeus crozeri. NCBI lineage: Eukaryota > Metazoa > Platyhelminthes > Polycladida > Euryleptidae > Prostheceraeus > Prostheceraeus crozeri. Next base: position 135,739 of record CAJQUW010013762.1, on the reverse strand, counting down.
TAGAAGAACCATACATGGGTTAGTTAAAGAACATCAACATACTTGGTTCTTCCCAAAGAATAATTAACATGTCAAGCCAAGGTCTCTATAACACCCTAGTATCTATTTTTGATAAGGGATGAGATCTGATGTGATTTTTGATGAATTTGATAATTTTCTCCAGGGTCGTGGACAAGAAATTGGTTGGGTTGGCTTCACTATCGTGATATCCGGAGTATTGGGCTCCATTGTCGCTGGTGTGTGGTTGGACAAAACGAAAACATATAAGTAAGTTTTTTGTTTATAACCTCACTCAAAGAATATGTCTTTATCGTAAGAGCTTGTTGTTAATGAAAATCATCAAACACCTCTGCTGAAATCAAATCAATACCATATTTGACAGAAAGTGTCGACCAAGCTAGAGAATTATGAGTAAATGGCCCGGAAATAATATTTCGTATAAATAAGTAGTAACAAAACCGAAATCTCTACAGTTAATGTCTCTCAGTATGTGCAGTGCAGGTAGTGGATACAAGCGTAGCCAAGAGGCAGGTGGTCACGAGCCGGTTGCAAATCTTTGGGCGGAAGTCGAAAACTCGAAAATTCGGACAATTCATTTATAGATGCTATCAAGGCTACCGGACGTCCAAATTTATCCTCTTATATTGTTCATTGTTAAATAATTTTAATAAGATTTAGATTTTTTGCAGATTTGCTCCAGGTCAAAATGGTCTCCAAAATGGTCCAAGGGAAAGTCACAAAATGAAATTTTAAGAAACGTTTTCAGCAACATATAAAACCTAGGTCTCCGTTTTTTTGTTGTCCAGAAAGTCAATAGTCTCTGACAGTTCGTTGAAGTGGGCCTAAATAGGTCTACTTTCAAATTGTAAAAGGCGATTGAGTTTTCGACTAAAATTTCAACAGAATCCTAAGTTTTAGATGTTGCTGAAAACTTCGTTCCTGTCATTAAAATGTAAGTTTGTATCTTTCCATTGGTCAGTTTTCAAAACATTATTTTGGAGACTATTTTGCACGAAGACCATTTTCACTTGACACTGCTAAAACTGCTTCCAAGCAACCTCAGAGAATCGATTTCAGGATTTAATGCTTCCGGCTTTCTCGAAGTCAGAACGATATTTCTACGCGCCTTGCTCTTGTCACCACCATGAAAAATGGCTTAGCATAGAAATATCGTTCCGACCTTGTGAAAGCCGGAGTCTTTGAAGTGTGGAAAATGCAATAGCATTATTTGATCACGAGAAGTATAGTCTTGAAAATTGTACTGTATGGCAATTCCATAAATAACGCACGGACGCTTTGACACTAAATCCTCATTTCTCACCATGAAGAAGTGTGACGATTTCCATGAAAATTGCACCATAGCATGTCAGAGTGGTCCGAAATATTAATCAGTTTTCAAATATTTGATAGTAGTCCCGCTTTCTACGCTAGAGGTCAATAGGTCACTGTAGCGCACGGACATGGTGAGAAATGACGATTTTGTGCCAGAACGTCCGTGCGTTATTTATAGAATTGTCCGTATATAGTTTTGCAATATATGCACTGCAGATTATATAATTGTAATAATTTCCTGTTGTATAATTATATAATTTCTTATACATTGCATTTTTACTGCGAGAAATCACGAAAACATGTCTTTTAATCATGGTGATTGAAAATAGTTTGTCTGACCGTGAACTTCATAATGTTGCTTTGAGTTTTTCTTCAATTATATCCACTTGATATTTGAGCTGCTTTTTGACATTGACTACCTGTTTTTGCAACTACAAAGTTGACATTTTCCATGCGACTTAAAGATCTTTACGTAAACATAGGATTTATGAATTCATTATCTGGCAAGGTGCTGGTGTTAGTCAAGGTGTAATACACCACAAATTACTGCGAGTAAATTTAGAATACAATGAGAAGTCGTAACGCACATCCCGGGGTTTGGGTCCTATTCAAACATGAATATAAGATACTGTAGACATTGTATACTGTAGCTTCTGATACTTGTCATCATTGCACTCTTTCTTTCTCTCTTAAAGCGTGTGAAAGTAGAAATATAAATACTCATTTGTCTGTCCAAATTGCTTTATTTGTAAGGAAGTTTGGCGATTAAGTTTCAACCTTGGCAAGACAATTCGGATCGTCATAGGGACCAATAAAATTGAAGTTAATAATAGCATCGCTAGCTTCCAGACGGTTGAGAGCGATCCTAACATTACAAAGGTATGTCATTAGTAGAGATGCTGAATGCCCAGCCTGGAATTCATTCCTTTTTTGGAAGTTAGCATTTGTGTTCCTTAGATAATTATTGTAAGGAATTATGAATGACCTCTTGACACATTTACATAAGCATTAAAGCGCCTGGATTTTATCTAGACAGCTCTGTTAGCCGTGCACTATTAGCCGCACATCCTTAAATGCCTCAAGGATTTTCCTACTACTCTATCTAAGCCTCTCTTTTTAAGGAGTTTGGATGGTCCGTCATATAGCATACAGCATGCTTTGTAAATAGTGCTTGTGTTCAATAAAAAATGTGGTTCGCAATTGCAATAAAATCCTCTGGCACATTGTGGTAATCACCTAGAAGGTTTGAAACCGGGACGCCCTTATTAAAATGTTCGCATGATGTACTACGCGTTGTTCCATGTTATTTTCTTAATTTTCACATTTCTGTTGCAGAGGCACCACAGTACTCATTTATATCTGTACTCTCATATGTATGGCAATTCTCTCCGGAACGCTCCACTTTCGTCTTATGTGGCTTCTCTTCGTCATTGGATTTGCTCTGGGGTAAGTAAATTAGACCTCTTCTATGAGTGATTGCTGTGTATAGTAGATGATAGTTATGGAAAACCATATACCCATCCTTCCAAATACAACTCGGCCATGGAACTCTACTGACCAACGTTGCAATACTAGCCAGCTAGAACGCTTAGTGAGCTGTATCCACCCGGACATTTGGGCTGCTCAGGAGGTTGGATATGAATCACATATAAAGTAAATCCAATTTCATTTTACTCTACTCAGGAAAAGAAACTCTTTTTAAAATCCGATGCCGCTTCTTCTTAGCTTAGACATTATGGAACCACACAAATAACTTCCCTCTATCTTTGGCAAAATTGAATATCAGGAATTTCTTGTGAAAAAGACTCCGTATTACAGAACATCCTCGTGTATTATGTTGAACGAGAGCGAACTAGAAACACTGATGCATCACCCACTAAGACTGGACGCTTCGGAGAGTGCTTCGGAGAACCAGTGAAGTTGCATGCACAAATTTAACCGCATTTGATGATGTGCTCATCCATTTCCTGCACGTGCGACAACAAAGAGCCTGTGCTAGTGTGATAATAACATGAAATTCATTAAATTAATAGAAAAAATACTTTAAAGACATCAGATGACATTCAATTGACCACGCCCACTTGAAATGAATTGAAATATTGACTGTGTTGGAGATGATGTGCCGAATCCTATCTTTTGATTGGTATTTAGTTGGCAGAGGCAGTCATCAACTTTCATTTGCTTTACAGGTAATCAGAAAAGGTTACAACGTTTTACATAATAGCAGTTTTGAAACATCTCACATGCTTGTCACAGAGTCATCACTGGAAGTTGATAAGGACCATGCAACATTTGTGAATGACAGATTGAATCATGGGGTTTGACCAATTTGACTGGATGTTTACTTACTTGTGAGCAGGGTCGTGTAAGGACGGTTAAGAAATCATTCACATTTTCAACCGATTTCTGACAATTGAAGGTTGCACCACGAGCGATTACTCGAGCGCGAAGCACGAATTTTAGAGATAGTGGTGCCACGGTGCTACCGCATTGTCGCCACAGTTTACTGCCAGACTGACAATTATTTCCTCGATGTATGAGTAATAGATATCGGACCACAGAAGTAGATTGTTTAATTGTGTCACTTTGCTAGAAGTGCTAACTGATTCAAAACCATGGCACATGCAGGAACTTATTAAGTGGGCAAAAAGAAATTTTTAATACCTTGCAAAGATAGGAAAAATAGTCTTGCGTCGGTTGCGGATTGCTCTGAGTTCCTTCAAAATGCTCCGATCGCCACGATTCCTTCAGATTCGAACAATTCAGATCATTGCGCAAAAGTTTTCTCGATAATGTTGGGCCCTCCGATCGTTATTAAAAAAGTTAGCAGGCGCACGAAAAAACGTTCACAAACTTTTCTGTAGAACTTGACATCGACTGTGTCTCTTTGCTGTGTGATCCGGTTGATAACAGTCACTGAAACTTCGCACAATTTGGCGTGTTTAATGTTGAACTGGCTGCTCATTGTTCGATTGCTATGGTATTATGTCAGCAGATAGTGCCATTTCATTAACGTTACATATTCCAATGTTTCCTTTCTAGTCAAACAGAAGAAGAGACGACCTGTCTAATTCTGTGTATCGGACAGCGTTACCAATAATTTCTGAGAGCGTTTCTAAACTATCGGCAGGCAGAGCCGATTGTTTTATTAGCTCTTTGGTTTGTCGATTTGTCACAGACTCATGCCGCTGTATTTCTACCCAAGATTGCTGCATTAAGGCAGAAATTCATGACTTCGGGAACATTCCATGTCAAGTTACCCGAATGTTCTCTATCTCTCTGTTGTGCTATCTATCCTTTTTGCAGCTGACTTCATTTGAAATGCTCATCTGTCCGCTACGCATCAGGTAATAAAGTTGAAGGACCTCTATGTTTGAAAATCATTCATTTTGGATTTAATTGTTGAATTGTTAAGTAAAGATTCCATTTAGAGTTTTAGCAGCTAAATAGAAATCGGTGACATGTGGTACATCACACTTGCTCAGAATTTGCACTTGTCATACCTGTCATATTTGTCAGTCTCATAACTGTAGGTGCAAGTGAATTAGCACACGCTGGGCTGTGACTTCTTGCACCGTTAATGTGCGGCATTGATTTATGTTTTGAAGTACTCTCCGCATTCTACGACCTTTTCCGAATTTTGACTCTTCTGAAGATATGCTTCTTGTCTAAAAGTTTTTGATAACATACTAAAATTATGCTAGAAAACTTCCCGAGAAACAGTACAAGTTGATGCCTTAACGAGTGTTTTCGTAGGTTTTAGTCATTTGGAATGGCACAATTATTGATGCCGCTATAAAGTACAAACAATTGTAAATATTGTTCCAATGATGATAGCGAGGTGGTGTTCAGGACAGAGCAATACTTGAATGATAGTAAACTGTTCTACTTTTGACAGTTCGCCCGTTTTGATGGTGTTGATAAAGACGCTCATGTCATCTTTCCTAGAATTCTTTCACATCGGCTTAAATGGCATACATTGAGTGATTGAACTTAATCAATCTGAAAGTCATTTCGTTGATAATGAATTTTTCATAAAATGTTTAGGCGTCAAAATGAGATATTATTTCAAAATATTTTATTAAAAATCATATAAATTCACAAATGCATGAAATAACATGGAGAGTCAGGAGAGAGTGCAGAACATTTTGCGTGTCTTAAGGGAGATGAGAGAGCTCCCATTTGTCGAGCCACGATGAATGAGGTGAAGTATGAAAGACTTGTGTAAAGGCGGATAGTATGTTTATCACACGACGATGGCATGTTTTTGGGAATCGAAGATGAACAGGATCTGCTTACTTGTAGGAATCGAAAAAGGCACAGATTGATGTGCAGCATTTGTTTACATGTGCGGATCGCAAAAAGCATGCTGCATTTATAGGTGGGATGAATTTACTGACATAATGAGTTTGAATATGGGAAACGCAACATTTGCATGATGCCTGACGTATCTTTTTGCCATATCTCTCCAGACATATCATTACCTATTAAGTATTTTGTCAGACACTATGGTGTGAGACGCCGCTCGTCTGGGTTTGAGTGTTCAGGTTAGGGGTCGAACCACAGCTAGACGAGTATCTGCTGATGACAGACAAACTGCAGTGTAATGTTTTATATCCCTTAATCGGTAGCTGAAGTAGTGGTCGAAGTATTGTATTCCAAATCACATCATTGTGGATGAAGAACAAATGAATGTTGAATTCCATGAAGTATTATAGACGTATTAAGAAACCTGCGATAACAAATAGATTCAAGTGAAGAAAAGTATCTCCCATGTGTAGTCTTTGGTATTGTTTTTTTATTGAGGAACCTGTACTTCACAAAATCGCTTAGCCACAATTAGATAACAGAATATCGATGAATATAGGCTAAGTAGTATGAAAAAGTGGGTATTTGGGATTTCGGCGGATTTTGAAGCAAAGCGTTCTACTCCCTGGTGAAATGACTTGAGGGATTTTCATAACATCCAATTTCATGCGAAGAAAGACCTAGATGGTATGGCCACGTAATGAATGAGAAAAGAGACCGGAGATTGTGTCCATCATAGAAGATAGATGGAAGAGGAAGAAAAGGTCGACCTCTTAAGAGTTTGGAATGACTATATTGCCGCTGATCTCAGGCGAAATGGTCTCAATCCAGTTGACTTGAACGATCGTCAAAGATTTCGGTTGTAAGACATCATCCAACTCTACGAAGTCTGAGAAAACGACGTTAAATGTAGGGGCATGAGCAAGTACATCAACAAGTGAGTAAGTGCAGGTATCATCGCAGTTCTAATGTTGAATTCCATTCAATAAAATTTAATAGGCATATTTCTAGAAGTCTTTCTACACCTTCCTCAAAAGTCATATCATTTGACGTCTAAATAGGTAACCCCATAAAACTACCCTTTCGCACTTGTCAGTCTAAAAGACTAAAAGAGTTGTCCTACCTTATAAAGACATTTTTAAGGCATGCCAATGGTGACCACTTTCATTTTCATACAGCTACAAATGCATGTTGGAAGTCATAGAACATGTTCACCTCAGTGACCGTATATTTTATGCCAAGACTGTACGAAAGTGAATGTCAAATGTGATTCTGATAAAAAAATCTCTTGTTTTCTCCTTTGCATCCCGAAGCTATATCTGGGATTTACTATATTTTCGGCTTAGGCTTTATGAAGGTGAATTATAAAATTTAACAAATAGAATAAATAGAAGCTTGGGGTTTTTTGAAATTGAGCAAGAAGGGTTGCAAAGTCAAACACTCATTTTTCAAACCATGTAGCTTCGTAATGACCAAGAAACTACAAATATATTTGTATTAAATGTACTTGTGTCGTTTCAATTAAGACATTGAGCAATCTTTTCATCCATCCCGTCGTTTTCATGCCGATCAATCTAATCATGCACTTGACGGGACGGCGACACCTCAATCAATCACCTCACTGAGCCGCTTCTTATTGCATCGCTTCTGAACAGAGTCGCTTAAACTTGCATTTGCTTGCTTTGGTTCTAATTGATAGTAACCTGCTGTTCTTGTGATTCGCGCGTATAGCATTGATTTTGATTCTCAGTGGGATGTTTTAAGTTGACAGAAGCACGAAACAGTAAATTCATAAAAATTCATAGCTGTTTCCTCATTACGTGCGATTTATTACATAGGACCTACGAAAAACAATCGCAAAAGCAAGAACTACCATTTACATATTTTCACCTCAGTCTTCCAAAGCTCAATCTCAACATGCGATTTTTAGTTACGAGAACATCAATTCCTTCAATAAAGGCAGTCTTTAGTCAACTTAAACCATACCGTGCTCTGATGCGCTTCCATATCCCGGAGGGAAATTATTCGCCTCTCACCTCCTTGCCATCTTAACTTCTTACTCGTAAGTGCTGCTTCGAATCACATGAAGGTCACGATGCAATCATTTACAGTGTGAACTTTCTAATAGTGGTGATGATTCTTAAAACATTGTGTAGAACCATTTGTGTTTCCTGGTTAAACAATATAGGAATCATAGCTATCTGTCGAGGGCATAAGGGAAGATATCCGAGGGCGCGCAGCGAATGTATGCCAGACGACAGATAGCTATTATTTCTATTCATGCCTGAATAATCATTGATAAAAAAACACTTATGACGTGGTCCATAGATGTCGATGAATGAAATGATCATGAAATGCATTGAAATGATCATGTTTAAGATATATATATATGAAAACGGAGGGCATAAATGGGAAGTTATAGCTCCGGTGAAAATACATCGAAATTGGCGGGCATAAATTGGGAATTTCCGATTTATGCCTGGCAACCTTGATAGAATACTATGATGTGAAGGCATGAATAGTTATTGTAGTGAATGCTATGCGGCATTATTCCATTGATGCCGTCCCAGAGCCGACAACAATCGTCGCTGTTGCCGGCTTCTGAATTGAAGACCACTATGTATGTATGTAGCCGGAAACTTCCAGACTTCTGCATATGCATGAATCATAGCACGCATTCACTACAATAGTAATCATGCCTAGCTTTTTCAAGCATCAATGATCCTTACAGCCTCGGCACTATGCGGCCTCGGCTGTACGACTCATTGATGCTTTCAAAATCTAGGCATGATTGATATATTTATGCAACTATAGTCCGGCAGCCAGAACGAGTTTCTGCAGGGAACGGGGCCGAAAGTGAGACTTTCACAGAATGATGCACACCCTATACCTACCACGAATCGGCACGTCTGCCGAGTTCTAGTGAGTTCCTCTTCTTGTCAGACAAGATCAAAGAACAACACATGTAAATCCAATGGGACGCAGATTGCAGTTTTTGGCTAAAATTAAATTTTCTTTTTTTTCTCTGATTAAACGAAAAGTATCAAGCCCAGAGTCATAATTTTTGACATGTAATGTCTTCAGGTCATTTCCTATCATGTTCATGCACTCCTGTCTATAAAGCTAAACACATTTAGATTTGGCGAGCCTCTTAATGTCGGCAAACACAAGGATTTTGAGCAACTTTATCCACATTCAACCACATTCTCACATGCATTGCCGATCAGATGCAAGATAAGAGCACATGCACATCATAGGAAATGACCTGAAGACATTCCATGTCAAAAACTATGACTCTGGGCTTAGTACTTTTCGTTTAATCAGAGAAAACATAGAAAATTTAATTTTAGCCAAAAACTGCAATCTGCGTCCCATTGGATTTACATGTGTTGTTCTTTGATCTTGTCTGACAAGAAGAGGAACTCACTAGAACTCGGCAGACGTGCCGATTCGTAGTAGCCATAGGGTGTACATCATTCTGTGAAAGTCTCACTTTCGGCCTCGTTCCCTGCAGAAACTCGTTCTGGCTGCCGGACTACTAATGCATGATTGCTTCTTTATATCATTCCACGAATTAGATATCTTCAATGCCCGAGCCTGCAAAGTGAGGGACATTTAAATCTAACGAGTTCGAATGCTATGATTAAGCAATCTCATGCACGAGTTGCGTAGAGAATTTTATTTGACGACGATGATCAAGGACAGATTGTGATTGACATGTCTATGATTATCAAGAATATTTGAATGGAAATTTAGCCCAATCAATCGTGAAACTATCTTTTCACAGATCAAGTCCATACACTGTACTTCTGAGGACAAGAACACTCATAATTGTCACAGATTATGCTCTTTCCAGTGAATTGGAGTGCGTACTCTCGCATGGTCACACAATTATTTGTACCAATCTACTTTTCAGGTCAAACAAAGTGATAGGATATCTAAATTACATGCATGGACACAGATCAGTGAAGATTTAAAGTCACCGCGCTTGGTCAAGTGTTGAACATTCATCTTTGGACTGTATCCAAGTTGGACTTTGATTATATCAAGTGACAGTAATTTGGCATTCTATTTCTGATTTCATGATGCTCTCAAAAAGCATCAGGCAGGACATGTGATTGTTTCATAGTTCAATTACGTCAGGAAATCTGTCAAAAGTGGTAGATGGACATGTGTACATGTAGATTGTGCATGGTGGGAAAATTGTTCCTTTTGTCATTTAGGCTGACTGCAGCTGAGAGTCTACTTTTAAACTGAATAGCGAAAATAATTGTGAACTTGTTGACTTGGTGTATGCTATTTATGAGGAAATGTCTCCTCTTCAAATCATCACTGTCATAGATTTGATTTTTTTATTTTCATTTCTGAAACAGATGTTCATTGATAGCTACTTTAATAAATCAATCATTTACCGTTTAAATCACAACAATACTTTCTTTGAAATATGTCTTCACAATGAATGAATGAATGATGGTTTAACGTCACAACTCCCCCATGCTGGGGGCTTGTACGGTGCTGACACAGTCAGACTTTTCTGGAACGTTGTGATCTTTTAGTCCGGATGCCCTTCCTGACGACTTCCAATGACTCTTTCGGGGCTCGACCTTTGGACCGTAAGATCGCAAGGCCAAGCACGGACCACGGAGACCACGACTCACACGATTGTATAATTCATGATTTTAATGGTTAACATTTCATAACAATGATGCTGTTCACTATCAGGTAGTATAATTGCCAACTTCTGATTTTGAGCAAAACGCCATGTGTGCTCGAAAGGACGCTTCGAAGAAAGTGAAAATCTTGATAGCACGAGAATGTTCATTCTTCAATGTTCCTACCACATTCATCCACATAGGTCCATGAATAGGTGTCGTGTGAACAGGGGATCTGGTAAGCCAGTTCGCACCATTGCTGCAACATACGAGTAGATGCAGGTTTCATTCCCAAACGCTCACTACACCCCGGTCCAGAAAAAAATTTAGTTCGAAAAAAATGCAATTCATTTCCGTTTGCACCATCGTGTAGAGCAGGTCGCGAGGACTTGAAAAAATATAGCATACGAAATAATCCATCGAGCTATTGATTGATGCTTATTATAGAATTGATACTTATTGATTTTTTCTAATTTTTGCGAAATGAAACTGATTTGCTGCATTGTTAGAAAATGCAATCAAATTTTTTATATTAGCTTGTTTAGGACGCCAAGGACAACGCGGAAATCAAGTTTGCTGAAAAATTGATCGAGCTAATCAAAAGATATTTACATTTATTGATATTTTTTCATCAATTTTGAGCTATTTTATGATCTAGTTTACTATTCAGAATGCAGTAACTTGTTTTATTGGCAGCCATTCCCCCATGGGTGAACCGTTCGTGAAGTTGATGAATGTATCCCTTTATCATTTTCCATTGTTTTTGCTATCGTCAACTTTACTCGTGCTACGATGCCACCTGATTAGCATGAAGTCGCATATCTTAAAAACAGATCTCTGTATCAGTGTGTGTGTGATCTTCAACAATATCGAATACAATACTCTCGTATGCGGCGCTCATCAACAAGCGAAACTCGCAGTCCTTAACTGACGACAGCAAACTTTCTTTGTTGTTATGTAATGACGGATGATCGTAATTGTTGCGTAATCACGGACGAATAAACATTGTAAACAGTGTTCATTGTAAACAATTTGCAAGTGCAGTCTATGTAACAATCAAGGGCGAAATCTCTGAACTTTTGATAATAATCTGCTTACCTCTTGCTAGAGTAACTATAATTTTTCCAGTTAAACGATGAGTCACAGGGTCTCTGCTCCAACTCACGAAGAGGCACGATATTTAATATGCCTGATCTGTGGAGAAAAGGGATCAGCTAAAATTTCTCCTGATCTAATAGAAACCATTAGAGAAAAGCTCCTTCCTCGATATGATCCTTCCGATCCCTTTCTACCCTGTGCTGTTTGCTCCACTCATCAGAAAGCTCTCTATGAGATGAGACGTGAGAGCACTGATAGGAAATGCGAGCTCCAGGACCTCAACAAATACTACTCGAGTTCTGCGCACTGGACGCGAGGTTCCTGCGACACTAAGAGCTGCATCATCTGCTCTACTGCGAGGACCAATCCCGTTGGGAAAAGTGGCTCTACAACAGCAAATAGGAGAGGTAGACCACCAACAAAAGAAGATTACATTCCAACCAAGGTGTGCCCATCTTGCTTCGGGCCTCAAGCCAAAGGAATTGCTCACAGATGTTCCCGCACATCGAAATTGGAAAACACGCTGACAAGCTTTTCCCCAAAATCAAAGGAAAAGTTATGTAGTACAATCCTCAAGGATTGCAGCAGGCAAGAAGGGTCACTGCACCGAATTCCCTTGGCAACAACAAGTGGCAAGAATCTTGAGGTGTCTATGTTCCGTGAGCCGTGGTCAGATGAAGAAGTCATGTCCTCCGAAGAATTATGCAGACTTCAAGTTGGCACAAACCTATCAGGTAAGTTTCTCTCGGTTACAAATTTCATATGTAACATAAATTCATTTTCAATGAAAAAAAATAAAGAAGCAAAGTGATAAGTCAAAGTAAAGCAAAACAGACATATTTTCACTTTTCATTTCAGGAAATCAAGTTAGCGCCATCGCTTTGACAATACGCAGAAGATTTGGACGCAAGTCTGTTGAGTCATATTCGCGTGAGAAACTGGCGGAAATGGGTAGACAAATGGAGGACCATTTCCATGTAATAGATGGAGTATTTTTTGAGTCAACCGGCTCTAGTATGGTCAAAATAATCGAACGATCAATTGTCATAGCAAAAGACTGCAATGATGTTATTGATAAAATTCTTGCGGCAAGAGAGATAGATCCATCAGACTGCTTGATAAAAATTGGAGTCGATGGGGGTCAGGGCTTTTTTAAGATTTGTCTTTCGATATGTGATTCCACGGGAGAGGCAGAAACACAGTATGGAGCTGCGGCTGGTGGTGTAAAGGGTCTGATAATTCTCGCGATGATTCCTAACATAAGTGAGACCTAAGCTAATGTGGCGACCGTATTTGAGGACATCAACATCCCATTCAACCACACCTTCTTGTGCACCGATCTCAAGTTGGCAAACTTGATAGTTGGGATCGGGGCACATAGCTCAACATACTCATGTAGTTATTGCGAAAGCTCTCCAAGGGACCAGTGGATCACAGCTCCATTGCGTACGTTCAGGAGAATTCGGGAGCTGTAATCTCGCAGAAATGCTATGGAGAAGGGAGGAGTCGGACCATCAGACCCTCGTTTTTCAAGAGTGTGCAACATGAGCTACTTATTAATTGCAGTGACGACACTAAAGTCTTGGAGAGAGTACCACCTCCGGAGCTCCATCTATTAATGGGAGTAGTCAATCATGTTTACAGACAAATGCACCAGGTACGTCTAATTATTATAGAACTGAAAACTTGATAATCATGTCTATTTATTTGCAGGTATGGAGTGATGTGGACAGGTGGCCAACCAGTCTGCACTTGAATAAAACTGGCTACCACGGTGGGGATTTCATTGGTGGTGACTGTATGAAACTTTTGCGCAACGTGGATATGTTGGCCAGCATGTGCCCACTGCCGATTGTACCCTTCGTGGAATCTCTTCGCAATTTTTATCAAGTTGTTGTGTCTTGCTTCGGCATGAAGCTACATCCCAATTTTCGTGAGCATCTGGCTAGGTTCACAACCAGCTATCGTGACCTCGGCATCAGTGTTACTCCAAAAGTGCATATAGTAACTGCACATGTAGGTGATTTTTGTGAGCAAGTGAACTCTGGCTTGGGCCCTTATTCGGAACAAGCCTCCGAAAGTGTGCGCGCAGTTTTCTAGAATTTCTGGGCTAAGCGACTTGTCAAAAACATTGACAATCCTACATATTCTGACTCATTATTGAAATCGGTGGTTGAGTTTAACAGCAAGCATATTTGAATCTTTCCGTTAACATTGTTCAGATAATGCAATTCGCTTTAAAAACTGATTTCTTAATTAACATTTTCTCAAACATTTTTGATATGCAGATGAGTGTTCTACTTTTCTTTGACTATATAGTCACTGGTTAACGATTCAAAGGTTTCAGTGTAAATACGACAAATTTGATTTGGTTCATGACATCAAAAATTTCAGTGAGATGAATAAATAGGCTATATTACTCAAGGAGCAATTTTTGATCGAATGATTCATAATAAATGGTTGAATATTAAAGAATATTTCATGCAAATACGCCTCACTTGAAAAAAACGGGCATGTATTGCTAGATATCATCGACTTATTACTATTGCTCCCAATATGGCTGCATTAAATCAAACATTTTCTAAAAGTTATAAGAAAGAAATTTTCAATATTTGTCAATAACATCAGCTCGTCAAATACATTCCTACACTGACTTCTTTCCTGCTTATACTCAAAACTTGACAACATGAATAAAATTGGATTGCATTTAACTTTAACAACTTACATCAAAAAATGCTTAAAAAATGCAAAAAAATCAATAAAAAATCATTAATGTAATTAACTTTTGATTAGCTCGATCAATTTTTCAGCAAACTTGACTTTTGTATTCTCCAGAGCGTACTGGACAAATTAGTGTGAATAAAATTGGATTGCATTTTGATTTCAGTGACTTAAATCAATTTTTTTCATAAAATAGCTCAAAAATCGATGAAAAAATATCAATAAATGTAAATATCTTTTGATTAGCTCGATCAATTTTTCAGCAAACTTGATTTCCGCGTTGTCCTTGGCGTCCTAAACAAGCTAATATAAAAAAATTTGATAGCATTTTTTTAACAATGCAGCAAATCAGTTTCATTTCGCAAAAATTAGAAAACATCAATAAGTATCAATAACTTTTGATTAGCTCGATGGATTATTTCGCATGCTATATTTTTTCAAGTCCTCGCGACCTGCTCTACACGATGGTGCAAACGGAAATGAATTGCATTTTTTTCGAACTAAATTTTTTTCTGGACTGGGGTGACTAGCATCACTTACCAGATAAGTACTTGTACATGATAATTACCATGACGGGTGCGTCTCCGGCTGTTGTTATTTGAACCATCTTGATCTGAGTGTCACCACGAAGACAGTCACTTTCACTTCAATTCCGATTTCTTTTTGATGTTTTGATCTTTGATTTGTTCTCACATTCCGATGAATGGATATGGATGAATTGTCTATTCCATTTTTCATCTTATGGTAAGCTAAGGTGCATGCCAGAAAGGCCCTGCACTCCTTCAAAATAACTTTGAAAATCCTTGTTTAAAAATCTAATTTTAACTATCGGCAAACTAACCGACAACAGAATGAAAAACGTAGGCCAGTAAGTGAATGTTCACTCCCTTATTTTCAGCATCTTTTTAGTAAAACAATGTGCACATCTCCCGACGTATCGAGCGTTTGCCCGTCTTCCAATTCCCAGAAGAGTGTGTATACATGGTTTTGCTAAAAACCTGAAATTGAAGGAGTGAAGATTCATGTACTGGCTCACGTTTTACATTAAAAGCCTCCTGTTAACAACAATTTTGCTTGTAACCGACAGCACTCCAGCTTCGCTGTGTAGTGTACAAGATCTGAAATCATCTTCCAATGTGGCTCTGCGTGTATATAAAGCTCTGTGATAAGGAATTATATTGTATTGCAACTTTTTCGATGTTTAACCTATGTCCTTGCAGATCCTTCTTTATTGAAACTTTAACATCATTGTAAGTGTACTTCATTGAGTAATAATTGGGCCTCACACCAGCGTTGAGCACATTTAATTATAATAACAATACATTCAAGAAATTTCATAGTCGGAACCACAGAGATAAATTGCCTTGTCTGTGTGTGTTGGAATAACCCACACGCAAATGAATCCTTCTCTGTGGTCGGGACATAGCTCAAAACCTTATACCAAAAGTACACAAGTCTTATCATCCATGACGCAGCTTTTTGACACCTTTACAATGTGGTTTGAGCTATGCTCAGCGTTCCAGTTGTGAGCACTAACTACTTCGATTCATGTCATCACTTCTCTCTCAAGCGCATAAAGCAAAAATCTGTAAGTTAATATGTCACAAAGAAGTCATGTGCATTTCAACTCATGGTTGTATAAGCTACCAATATATTTCTTTTTCTTCTTTTATCTATTCTGTCATTTGAGCTAAGTCATGCTCATTTGTTTATGCTATTAAACAAAATGTACTCAACATGGCATTCTATTCTATGCCCAGGCTAACTGGTATTATTTGGTCTTAATCAGGCGCATCGTAAAGTCAGGATAAATGAACGCAGAGCAACCTGTTCTGCTGGCCGTTAGTTTGTTCTGCCATTCTATTATATTTTAGGCAAGTTTGGGCCATTCCAAGCCGAACTGACTAACCTTTGTGGGGTGAAACGCAGCGTCTACGGCTGTTAAGGACTTTTCGTGCTAAGTTATTCAAGTCCGAAATCGTTCTATTCTATGCCCAGGCAAACTGGCACAATTCGATCTTTGTCATTTTCAACAGTGGATGTGTCTAATATTTGCTGCACGAAAGCCTTCTGTTACATGTCCAATCAGAATTCTATTTAAAATTCAGATCTTAAAATGTGACCTCAATTAACTCTGGTGTTATTTGGATGGAATGAACATACACAATGATATCATATTGAATCATGCTTCTTGTGACACATGATAAATAATTGAAAAGTTTCCTTACTAAATTGATTGACTGCTTGTTTCAGATTCTTCATGACGGGTTATTTACCCGTAGGATTCGAGTTTGCGGCGGAGATCACGTATCCGGAGAGTGAAGGAACCACTTCGGGCATTCTCAACGCATCAGCGCAGGTCAGTGAATGAACCAGCAGACGTGCAGGTCGAGTAAGGACAAAGTCAAGCGGGTTGATAGTCAAATTATCACTCGTCGTTCTCATTTTTATCTCCCAGAGGTTTTAAGTTAGCTTATTGACGTCTGAGGTCTCTCGTCTGCATCAACTTCTGTTGTTGACGAGAAATGCGTGTAAGAGAATGTGTTTGAACCCAACAGATAATTTCAGCAATTATTTTCAGCTGATTCTGTGTTTCTTTCTCACGCATGCAATCTAACACGCGCGTTTTGATTCCGGTTTCATACATTAGCAGGGCATCCGCGAGCTAGAGTAACCTTGGATTTGAGAAAAGACGTTGAGAATCTTGAAAGCCTTGAATTTTGGCATCAAACTTTGAAAAATAGGCAATTGTTGCTTTCCGATGTGTCATAATCATGATAACTCTCATGTGTTGCAGCTCTATTTCTTTTTATTCGATAATTTTTACAACCCACATTACGCAATTTGACATCAAGGGTCTGTCAAGTTTTCACATGTACATGTGAATTGCATGTGAATCTTGAGTCTCAAAAACATTACCTCAGCGACTTCGTAATATGTCTGCCAAGTTGCGACCTTTTGTGTTTCGTGTAAATGAATAAGTGAAATGACGAGGTAATCCGAATATAATTATTGTGCAATTTGCTGTTCTTTTTCTCTTAAAACAAAATTTTGCATACTTTGCAATCTGCATATAACTGCCAGTGTTTTCTTCACCGAATCATAGCACGACATTTCATGCTCAGGAATAGATGTGATGCGGCTCGCTCATGATGAAATAACTAGATGAAATGTTTTCCTCTTATCTCTCACATGCAAATGTGCAATATTGAACAGAAAATTGAAATAATGGAATAATATCATTATCATAAAAATAAACAGGAGGCTAATTTGCGCGCAATTTGACAAATCCTTCGTGCCATTGTTGAAAAAGAATCCATTAAAAAAATTGTGAAATCCAAAAATGACGTTACAAAACCGCAGAACGGGAACGAATGCATGATCCTAATCAGGCCTAGTGTGCACACACACACAACAAAGACAATGTGACGAGAATAATTATTGATGTAAGGGAAAAACACTCGAATCTATATTGCAGTCAGCTCTTCCTGTCATTTTTTGCCCAGAAAGGAAGATTTCTATGTGTAAATGAAGTGGCGCACTCAGCCGAAAATACCAGAGATATCGAATAATATGCAGCTGGCTGGACGATAAACACGTCAATGCACGTCAAGCTCTACTGACGCAGTTATTAAAGACATCAGTCGGTGGAGAGACACAAACGAGATTAACCTCCGCAGAGAATAGTGTGAACTTTGCCCCTGTGACTGCTTTTGTGTGAACTAATTGTTCGAAAGATTCATTTTATCAACTAAGTCTGTTCAAGTATCTGAATTCTTCGTATCTAAAAGAATCGTTGCAATCAGAGCGTTCGAAGGAATCTGTATCAATCCGTAATCATTGTATGGCCATAATGAACGCATCAGGATTCTCTTTCTGGCCACTAGTTACTCCCGGTTTGTGTCATTGCTTTGTATTTGATGACACTTCTAGTAAAACGATGTGATTAAATGATGCTATTCTATAGGTGTAGCAAATTCGACAGAGAATTCCCAAATTCAGAGCATGACTACAATTTACCTTACATCTGTGGATGAATGATGCCAGTCTCAACTTCATTCCAGCTGAAGGCGCTCTTAGACTCTCTCACTCACTCTCACTCCTCGTTCAGCGTCCTTGAGTTCCTTGATGGAGTTGGATGGTTGATGGTTTGTCGCCAACTGTTTCAGTCCATGGCAAGATCTTCATTGATTTCGAGCTTCTTGAGATCTTAGATGCAGCTCCTCTATGACTTATTTGGTCTTCCTGTTGGTCGGTAGGCGAGCACTCTACCACTGAGTCGGCGACCGCCTACTTCCATCTCTTTAACTTCTTTCACAATATTGTCCACCCATATCAGGGCGATTCCATAAATATCGCACTGACTTTCTGATACATATTCGTCATTTCTCATCATGAATCAATACAACTTTATCCAAGCCCAAGCAACTACGCACGTCCGTGCGCTACAGTAACCTTTTGACCTCTAGCGTCGAAAGAGGGACTACTATTCAATAACTGAAAAGTGATTAACATTTCAGACTAATTTGGCATGGTATGGTGCATTGATTCATGATGAGAAATGACGAATACGGATGCGTATCCGTGCTTTATACATGGACGAATGCGTATCCGTGCGTTGTCTATGGAATTACCCTTCACATGACCAAACCAGTGGAGTATACTTCCACGGGTAGTCATCTCTAAGACCCTCAGACCACACCGCTTTAATACATCCTCATTTGTGATCCTGTCTCTCCATTTGACGTTTGCCATGAAGCTGAGCATCGATAGGTCACATGTTCTCAAGGGTTTCCTTAGTTTGTTTTTCAGATACAAAGTTAGAGCGGAAGCTTTTAACTTTGAATAGGTTTTGCCCAGATATTTAAAATATAAATATTCTGAAGGAGCCAATTTTTTAAAGTTGAAATCTTAAATAATCGGTATCGAATATTAAATTATTTTTTTATCGTCAAAAAAATTTTTGGCTCTTTCCAAATATCTCTGTTGTGCTTTGTGTTTTGTACATTTAATAACATATTGTGTGCAATGCAGTATTGTGAAATTTGGGAATACAGTTGTATAGCACATGCTTTTTCGTGTTAAGTCTAGCGGTGTGCTATCTGCATGTAGATTCAAAATACGGAAGTTCATAAATATGTTAATTGCCTGATATCACGCTATGTCTTTAAGAGTTGACGGCAGAAACGAAAGTGAAATGACAGATCCAGCAAAGAATATCACAGAGACGAATACAACTCATTTTTCCAAGATCATCAGGTTCTACGTTACATGCAGTACTGCACATCTCCTTGGGTACTGCATATATAATGTTGATAAAATTGTAATATGTTACTAGCAAAATCTATAAGTAAAGTGAAGTAATTACGAAATAAGTTAGAGCAGATAAGTCAAAGGACATGCAAAATTAAACTCTTTCTACACAGTGGTGGGGTTACACAGCGACTGTGTTTTCATCATAGGACTAGAATACTTTGAGAGAATTCTATTGGTTGGGGAGAGTCAGGGAGTTGAGTCGATTTTATTTTATTGAAATTGTCTTACAATTAATTTTAATCACTGCATAGTGATCATCTTCGCTTAAAGAAGAATTAACACAGTGTGTAATCAAACACACTACAAATTTTGAGTATTGTATATTTATCAACGCAAAAAATTCTTTTTACTTGAGATGTATAGTGATTGTAATTAATTCGATAATATAACATCGCTTCAACTACTTGACCCTTCCCAACATACAGAAATTATGCAAACAGGTCAAGATATATTCAAAAATACTTCGAAGGAGATGATCCCAATTTCGTGCCAGCATCCCAAATGCTTAAGCAGATTCTGAGATTGGTTGAAAGCATGCGTTAGAGAAAAATATTTAATCCAAACGATGCACTTTTCAGATAAGTGATTTCAGATGTATGATAAGATTTGAAAATGAAGAGCAACGTCTTATCTTCTAAGCTTCCACATCAGATTCTTCAGGTCGGTATCACATTATGGAAAGGGCAATTGAGGTGATTCACTTAGCAAAAATAACCGGTCGCATTTATCTCACATCAACATTATTCATGTCGTCTCAGTTCATGAGGTAAACAAGATATTTTACATTATTCATCTAATCCAATCTAAGACGCATTGATGCGGAAAACATATACGACACACGCGGCCTTGATCAGAGAGACTCAACAAATGCATTTTATAGACAATTAAGATGCTCAGAAGTGCCGCCGCGTCTGCATTCGAGAAATAGAAAAGAGAAGAAATGAGAAGATGCCTTACACAGTTAGAAAAAGAGAAAGTTCATTCAAAACAAATTTGGAATGGTGAATACGATGCGCTACAAACGGCGATGGAGGTAGGCAGGTATTAAACATATACTCTGACAATAGGAATTACAAAGTGTAAGGTTTCGAATGAGAGAAACTTCTTCATCAAAGGAAACTTGAACAACAAATGTCGGATATTTCAACCAAAAAAACGCAACCTTGAACGAATCACATGTTTACAGGTTACTCTCCTGTATTCACAAATCAAGGAAATCTGATGCGGAGAGTCGAACCTTGAAGTATTATGCATATACCGTAGATGCAGTTGCATACAAGCCAGGTAGTCATCTTTTGATAAGTAGTCTAGCAGATAATGGTAGAGAAGGCAGACAGAACGCATTAGACACCACTCACATGATTGAAATAGCATATATGATAAAAATATGAAAGACTGTGCGCATGCGAGCATGTGCGAATTTCGATCAAATTAATAATTTGCAGTACAGCCTCAGTTATAATTAATTCATTTTATCTGTTGTCTTAGTAGCAGGAAATTGGAGAGGAGAATATTTTGAGTATGCTGTATGATTGGTCCAACCCGGAGAACATTTTTCAATTCTATTTGTCAATTCAATTGAGACCTACAATTTCTTTATGATAAAAATGGAACCTTAGGAATCATGGCTATTTCATGAAATAACAAATGCATATCCTGATATTGAGAGAAAATGTGAAGGGTGACGAAAATTCAATAATTCAAGCTTATGATCAACCTTTTTGGCCACGAAGTCCCAATTCCCGCGACTTCAGAATTCCGGAATCTGAAAGAGAATACCACACCCCGTGTCCTACTGGTTTTCCTCCCGCTGAAATATAGGCTATCTTAGTTGAAAGATGAAGTTTTTAAAATAAATTCAGAATAGCCATAAGTTAAGATATTAAAAATGTCAATTTTGGCTGAATGAATTTTATTTAGACATCTTCCTCTATGAAACAGATTCTTTGCATGAATGTTTTCTATTAAGACAGTGCTTAAATAGAAAGAAAATGCGGCATGCCATATTACATTTCCCGAATTTAGCTGCTCTTCTAGAAAAATATCAGTTGTAAATGATATAATTGAAGCAATTGGCTGCCCTTTAAAGGTTGGAGAAGTCGGGGAAATTCTGGGACCGATTCTTGTTATGCACCCTGTACTTCTTCGGACACAATGTATCAGGCTTGCTAGACGACTCGCCCCTACGGTGAAACTGTAGCAGCTATGTAGAATTCGACCAACCACGAGAAATTTAGTGGTTTTACTGAATCTGGTAGAAGCTGTCATTATCAGAGCACGAGCTTGTCGGTAAAAAATTCAGACAGCAATCTGTAGCTCCAAATTCCGCTAAATTTAAAATCGACTCAATTCATACCCCGTTTACCACATGTTCTGTATGCTGTGCACAATCCGACAGCATTAGTTTTAGAAAATAGCGTACCGGTTTTGGATTTCTTTAAAGACAGTCAGAGAATCATGTAAGAACTTAGCAATTCATGAAAGACATAGCGCAGAAGTTATTGACGAAGTGAAATCATGACAGCCAAAGAGACTTTCAATCATGACATTGTGATATCTTGGACAAATGCCATACATTCCCTTTTGAATTCCGCTTTTCCTTATTTGAAGTCACAACGTCCGTAATGAAATTCAATGTCATTATTGAAATCACTATTTCATGAAACAAAGCCTTAATGTCACTCTTGAAATCCAAAACCTGTATACTTGGTTTCCCATTTTCCGTGATCCAAAAACCTATTTGCTTAATGTGACGGTATTGCATTGATGTTCCCTAACATGGGTAATTGAGGTTCGGTAGCTATTTAGTACAAATTGTAAATAAATTCTTCTAAAATATTACACACTGAAACGGAATTGTGCTGTTATTAAACGAAGAAAACCTTGAATCGTGACGAATCATCTGACTGACATTGTCGTTGATTGATGACAAAGTCAATAATATTCATTCCTCATTTTCAGCTGGTCGGCATCATCCTTACAATGCTTATCAGCGCGCTGATCGACAAGGTCAGCATTCTAGCCGGAAACCTCTCCATCGTTGGTATCCTATTGCTCGGCACAATCCTAACAGGTAAATTATCTTTACACTGACTTGATGGCAATCGAAATGTTTTCAACTTAAATGCGTCAACCAATTTTTGTGTTCATCTGTAAGAAGATAATTCGAAAAGTCCGAAGAACTATGTTTTATAGCCCCTGTTTTTGAGACGTTTAAAACTAGTAGCACGACCTTACTAACACCGATCAATAAAGTCGTGTTATTAGATCCAAACATCTTAAAAAATTAAATAAAATAATGAAATAACCAGGGTGGCGGCCGGGCAGCGTTGGGTCCTGTGAATCCCCTTAAATTTTAGCGAAATAACAAATTAGCCCTTTAATAGCTCGGGAATGCCATTTCGTTATTTTTATCTCTAAGTTCAATGAACATAATTTCTTGATTTGAACTAAGGATGCAAAAAAATGTTTTTTTATCTACCATATTTTAAATATATTTTAAATATTTTTTTATGTTTTTTTTATGATGGTCGAGAATTCAGCAATATTTTCATAAACTCTTTTACGGAATACGCAAATAGGCATCTGTAATGTATTTCATGCTTTATTACAGATGCCTTATCATTTCATTTTCAATTCATTTATCGCAATGTTTGATTTTTGAAAAGGATTACACCATGTCAATTATACAAGAAAGAAAACTATGACTTTGGTTAGATACATATATACGGTGAACTATGATAGAAAAGTTATCGTTAATTTATAAATTGTATTGTTACAAAAGAAAAACAAAACAAAGCAACCGTACCGGATGGAAAACAAATTGCAATTACAATAAAACAGTTGATTATGTCAATTCAGTAGGCAAAAAGCAGTTGATAATGAAATACATGTACGATCTACTCATTCGGCATCATTCAATCTCAACACATTTCAGCTCACTGTCATCATCAAAATCAACACAATCAGAGTCAAAATCTATTAGGTTTGATGGAAAAGTGCTTGTTCAATAAACAAGGCTTCCGACCACAAACACCAGGTTTTCCAACCATCTCGAAGCAAACTCAAAATCAATGTGAAAGCATAATCTGTTGAAACTCGTTCTTGATTCTGATTGGATGATTGAGATCACCAATAGTCTGATATATCAATAGTGGGATTGGTTCATAGACGTCAGCTATCGCGTGGGAATATATGATTTGAGAATCGAGATAGACCAACACTTTCTATAAAAGCCGCCATCAGGAGTCAACGATGATGGTGGACTCCAATTTTCGTTTTGACATAATGATCAGCATAACAGTGTTAACCAAAGCTTAGTTATCGTTAGTTCATGTCAATTGCACTAGCTCTAAACTCACTTACAAGGATGACTTTAATAGATTGCATACTGGTTTCTTACGCAGCCGGATTTGTATAAGAAACTTTTTTAGGCTAATAAAATTGGTGGAATGTAAACTAAGAAGCCTATATTTGAAAAAAACATGTTTGTAAGCGCAAAATTACACAACATCATAAGCAAAACCATCATAAAAAAACATATTAAAAACATTGTTTTTTTATCCATATTTAAAACATATTTAAAATATCATATTTAGAATATCGCAACCCTAATTTGAACTACTAGTAATATGACTACTATTAGCCCACTGTTTCTATTCAATGTCTTCGAATCTTGATTGATATAATCAAGTAAATATGCACAACATTTAGGTGGAATACTCATGACTAAATAAATTTGCTTCATTTCCCTATGACTGTCAGTTATATCTGTAAGGCGATGGTCATGTCGTTGACGCGTCGCTTATAGTGAAATCGCTAAGAGTTTTCCTAATAAGTAATCGTTGCATTCTATAAAAGCAATCTGTGGCTATTCACACTACATTGAAGTCGTGTACGCAATTGAGTTGACTATAATTCGTGCATACAAGTTTAAAGTCGCAATCAATCGTTTTGATTTTTGCACAGAATTAAATATTTTGTTTATCTGCTTCGGTTTGCTAGAAGTGCGATTAATACGAAATTGACGACACATCGAGGAACCTATTAAGTGGGCAAAAAAGGAATTCCTTATACCTTACAGAGATATGATAAAAAGTCGTGCGTCGCTTGCGGATTAATGTGAGTTCCAGCGAAGTGCTTCGATTCTGCTTCGAAGAATTCAGATCATTGCGCACATGTTTTCTCCATAATGTTGACCCTTCCGATCATTATTAGAAAAAGTAGCAGGCGTACGAAAATTAGTTCACTTGATGATTTCACATCCTCTCCTCGGCATTGCTCACTGTATAGTGCATACATTTAATCGAAGCCACACATCGATGTGTGTTTTGGTGTGTGCAAAGTGATATCACAGCACGCACGCATCTCTCACTGGCTCCGTTGTCCTTTGCTGACAGCTTACTGTTTGCCATTTCCAATAGCAAGCGATACACGAATTATCCATTCGAGAAGGAGCAAGTTGTCTAATTCCGTGCCATTTCGATATTGAGGTTACATATAACTCTTCCTTTCTAGGAAACCGAAGCGCGCGTAGATGAATCTAATTCTGTGGATTTTTGTGTTTCGTAATGTCTTTGCATGCAATTTCGTGACAGACTCGCAATATGGGCACTGGTACATGTAGCCATCTGTAGGTTCTGCAAAAGATTTTGCTCTCTGTTCCGGTCCCGACTATACCAGAAGCGCGAAAAATAAGTTAATAAATACCATTCTAAGCAACGTTTCAAGTAAATTTTGCTATCCTATTCCATATGCATAGAAAAAAGGTCCAGCTATCTCAAACCTGTTCTGCCGGTTAACCGCGACATACACGTGCGCACGTATGTATTTCTCACAAAGTGTATCGCATTACTAATCGACAGGCAAGAAAAAAATATTTCAAGAATGCGGGATTGATTGATAGCCTTTTAAAAATTTAATGACATATATATTATTGAGCCTTATGTTTTTGAAAATACTCAGAACCATAAAACAATGAACTTAATTAGACCTACACAATACACATTTAATCACGCATTTAGCCAATTAACTTTTTAAGCAAACACAAATGATCAGGCCTTTATTCAGTGGCTTGCAGCCAATGAATTATTTATGAGATCTGAGTGATTTTCCAACGATTGAAAGGTTCATTTTTCGTACTTTCTAATGATCACAAAATATGCATAATATTTTTAAAATTTTCATCAAGTGATTCATGTAATTTTGTAGCTTTTTTCACATAATTTTTGCTTTGAGTGAACTTTTCAGACTTCAAATTAAAAACATGCAAGGCTGAAGTAGCTATTTGATTTTTGAGACGATATATTTTCAAAACCTGCATTCTCAATTAATAAGCAAACATTTTGAAATTTGTCATCTGCTTGTTCTGAATATTATTTCAATAAACACCAATTACAAGAATCTGACGGAATTAATGTGAAGAAGCAAGTTGAATAATTTGATGACGAGGAATGCAAAGTCACATCGAGTCAAATAAAGCGAGATAAAGAAACTTCTGCCATGGTTTAATCCGATGATAGTGTCTTCAATACGGAGGCAGCATCACTGTGTTGAACTGTCATTGCTATCCTTTGAATCAAGAAATATCGAGACCTTGATTCTGCAGTATTATAGCTAACATTGCTGGAACCATCAGAGACAAATTTAGTCCTTTGGTTCTACGCAAACTGATATAAAAGTGATAAGAGGGAATTCTTCACGGTGCTCGTCTATTGTGGCAGTTTTCCTGGTTTCTCTTGTTGATGTTTCTTGACAACTTGGTGTTATCGTGCTATTGCATTAGCATGTGCATTTTGATATCATGGTTGTTGCTTCTCATTTGTTGCTCCAACTTACCATGCTTGAAAATTTCAGTCTGATAAGTCGGCTAAATACAACTTTCTAGAATTTCATGAATCAGATGATGATAACGAAGTATTTTTATCGTTGGAAAGTTGAAGAAACTTTTTTTTCTATCGATGAAATCATTCAGATTCCATCAGCAGTATACTTATAAGCTTAAGAAACACCGATCACAGAATTCACAAATTTTGAAAAATGAGTGCGGTAGGGTCAAATTATCTAGCTCATAAATTCGGTGTCAAAATTCAAACAGGAAATGTCTCAAATTTAATGATGAAAATAGTTTAAGGAAGTCTCCGGATAATTTTTGACCTGTGCAATTGGAACAACATATCTGGTCAATATAAAAAGCGTGAAAATTTGAGTGTTGCTTTTAAAAACAACCCTAAAGCACGGTTTTGAAATAGACTTGTTTTAGCAAAATCCAATGCACAATAATATAGGAAGCTTTCATTAATTTAAAAAGCCACTTATATAACCATGCTTTAAAAGCAGCTTTGAAGCATTTTTCCAAAACATTGTTCTTTTTTTCTTAATATTTTATCCTATTAGTGCGTCCTTACCTTATCTCATTTAGAAATGTACAACATACGTCAATTGATCCTTGTGCTTGAATCTTTTAATTAATGCCAGACACCAGCAAAAAACATTTACAAAACTGGTGATATGCTGTCGAAGTTAATCTAGTAAATATGTTTGCATCAGTGAATCTTCTATCACTTAATGGATTGATTCATTTAGTCATTATTTGAAAAAGCTTTAAAGAACAAAGAGAATAACATATTTTTTAATCTTGATTTTGACACTTTGAGAGGAAGCCGAGTATTTGCAATTGTGAATTGAAATTAGATAATTGCCCATCTTTCGGCCAAATGGCCGTAGCCATTAGGACATTTAGTGAAGGTTCATATATCTTTCAATGTTGAAATATTGAACCGCAATATGCCGATTTAGCATATTGCGGTTCAATCAACCTTAACACAATGATGTTACAATTCAGATATCTGAACTGTAATATTACATAGCATCTACTGTTCCCCAAATCAACAATATGAAGCTAGTTCACCGGATGTATTTCGGCATCTAAGAATGATTTTTGATGCGAAATCCGTTTTGCCATAGAAATATTTACCAGTTCGCGTGCCTATCATCATAATATTATTATAATTCTTACTGTAACTTACTTCAACCGACTGACTGACGCCCTTTTACAAATACCACGGTATATCATTAACACTGCAATGATGAAAATGATGGTTTAACGTCACTACTCCCCATACTGAAAATATTTTAATTTCAAGTATAACCTCGTTTGTAAATCAATGGATGGAACACGGTTAAATGCTTGATAATAACAACATCGACTCAATTCACTTTACTCAAAATGAAGCTTCAATTGTTTAGAATAAAAAGCATAGACTTTAGTAGCCTAAGTTTCCATGTGAAGATTACTTATTTACTGTACCTGTCCATGATCTCATTGCGTTTGCCTTTGAACTCGGAGTATGTGAACTAGTTTTTCATCATATTTCGTTACAAGTAGTTGCATGTTTCTGTCACCCTGTAAAATGTATCAATGGGACACTGATAAACAGCAACTATTTTGCATCAATTTTGACAATACACGCACTTTGCCTGTCTGCACAATTCTTGTCAGTCATGTCTGGCTGACTGAAATACATCGATATCAATAAAATCTTCATTTTCATGCTCTTAATTCAAGTTGTCTTTGGCTTGAGCAAATTTTGTTGTTGAAATAAATCTTCTGAAAACGTTGCCATTGTTATCTGCATGAAGTCATTGTCGCAAGTCTAAAGAGTATTCTGATCATATGAATTTTGTTTTTGGGTTTGTCTTTGAATTAATTTGAACGAGCTTTTATGACCATTTTGGGAATGAATCGAATCTTATCACAAGAGAAGTTCATCTCCTGCGAGGTGTGACTGTTAATTGACTCTCTTATTCAGGCCGTGTACTTATTATACGTCACACAGTGCACTTATTCAGTACCTGCTTTTGCTTTTCACATTCTTATTCTCCTGCATTCTGTATACCTATGGCTGATGACGAGGACTAAGCCCAAACTTCTAGTTTTCCATCAGCGAGCGTCATCATATATAAATTATGACAACTGTCGATTTTGATCGGTAGACAAACAGTTGTGGCTAGATGTGCATAAAGTCGGGCAGATGGGTATAAGCGTCCATTTGTGCTAAATTTGTGACATATCTATGATAATGCCCACATTTTTTTCATAATATTGTTTTTGTAAATTTTCTTGTAATTTGCGATTTCTCTCAACTGTAATGATCGTCATCGCTTTTTCTTCGTCCATAGCGATGTAGATCTGTGTATGAACCGACAATACTCGTAGTGATGTGCGACATAAAGTGTATGTCCTAAAAGTATTTAACTGCTTATGAAGAACATGTGCTTATAAATGTATCCCTGTCTGTCCAAAAGATTTGTCCAGAATTAAAAATAGCAAGAAGCGGATTAGCCAGCTGCTTGTACATGCTCGCAATAACTGCTTGTGTATGCCCTCAAGGTGGGTGACAATCCACTTTTTATTTACAACTCACGATGGCCTGGACTTTGCTTTTCAAATTTCATGAATGTATAAATAATTGAAAATTGTCTCTGTAATTAGTCATATAAGTCCAATATTTCGACTTTCTTTCACAAATAGTCAAGGACAGATATCGAAGATCAGTAGAAAAGTGCAGTCAGGTGCACCACAAATTCAGCATCACCGGGATTGATCCGTCAGTTGAAATATGGTTAAAGTCAACGAATTCATGTTTGAACGAAATTTAGTTCAACAAAAATAACAAGGACAGTTACTACTTATAAAAGTGAAAGTAGTGATTCATCTACTTAATTATCTAGTAAAAGGCTCCGAATACACAGAGCTTCCATGGAAGTAATTAATCTACTGGAGACCTAAACCAGTGTTTCACCCCGATCGCCTCTTTTTGTCCGTCAGTAAATCTTTCAATATAGATCACACTCCGTTTCATATATCCGGGACTTATCATTCAATCGATACTTTAACTGTCGTCTCTTAGGCGTTTTGTCAAATAATTTTTGATCAATTTCTGTGGATAACCATTCGGAGTGAAACTCGTCTTATTTTGAACTTAACTCAGGTACGGTCGAGAATGAAGAAGCTCTCCAATTAATATAGGTTGTTTACGACATGGTGGAACATGTGCAATGAAGGGTAATCAGGTTGCCATGCATCGATTTCACATGCTATGTAAACGAGAACGTTTCATTTTCTAATCAGCCATGAACAGACGTATCTAAGAGAAGAAATTTATTGATGACTCGAACGTGAAAGTAGTGTGCGGATGCAGACGTACAAATTTTCAGTGTGTCGTGCGGTTCTTTATGGTAACTACTTAAGGAAAGAGAGAACAAGAATTACAATCTGTCCCACATTATTAGTCACCCTCTACTTTTTCATGCATCTGTCTATAAATGAAGAATAATTTTTATTTTCAAGTTATATAATGATACGATATCTATTATATGATATTAAGCCCCTCTATAATGATATTTATTATTCATAAACAACAAAATGCAGCAAGTTTCCATCAAATATGTACTTGTAATAGGACATACATGTAATTGCATGTAAATTATAAAATTATCGGAAAAACATGAGAAAAATCAGTATTTTGTATGTCCACCTTTCTCTCGAATGAGAGCAGCATGAGATCAGGCATGGAATCGACGAGACGCTGTCCTCAAATTCATAGGTCCCTATTACATACAGTACAAGATACATGTAATGATAAGTATCAAGCGTAATTGTCCCGAAAGCCTCTGCATTGCATACATCAGTTTGTCGATTGTCTCATGCGCATGTCGGTCACATGAGATGAATC
This sequence comes from Prostheceraeus crozeri, assembly GCA_907163375.1. Classification (NCBI taxonomy): domain Eukaryota; kingdom Metazoa; phylum Platyhelminthes; order Polycladida; family Euryleptidae; genus Prostheceraeus; species Prostheceraeus crozeri. The sequence continues at coordinate 105,576 of CAJQUW010013762.1, read as the reverse complement.
ATTCGGGAAGCGTGCATTGTAATTGTTGTATCCAATCAGCAATCGTTCAGTCAGAAAACAATCGTTGAACGCCATCAATTGAAACGATGAATGCCACTTTCACTCTGAGGCTCCTTAGTCATGGGACGTCGCCCTGATATTCACGCTGAGGTCAAAAATCAAATATTGATTGCGCAACAAGAAGTACCATTCCTGCAACAGCCAAGCGTTTCAAGGCATCGGAAAGAACAGTAGAACGAATCAAGAAGAGAGGTATTCCAAATCACAGAATTGGTAAATGTGGTCTGAAGAAACATACTTCAAAAGTAACAGACCGATTAATACGTCGACGTGTGGCAGCCAATCCAAATCTCACAGTGAGACAGCAATCTGGATAACTGACTGAAGATGGCATCACAGTTTCAAAATCCACTATTCATCGCCGGTTGAAGGAGAAAGGATTCTGTAGTGTTGTGCCAGCCGGGAAACCACGTTTGACAGCCAAAATGCGCATTAAACGACTATATTGGGCAAAAAACTACGAACATTGGACACTGGAAGACTGGAGGCGTGTCTGCTTTTCAGATGAATCGACTTTCAAATGCCGAGATGCCGGTGGACTACGGGTTTGGCAACAACCTGGGACTCCAAAGCCAACAAAGCCTACAGTGAAATTTCCAATGAAGGTTATGGTGTGGTCTGTCATGTCTTACCATGGCACTGGTCGATTGCATCTCGTTGAAGGAACGATGAACAGTATCAAATACAAGCATGTTATCGAGACTAGGCTGATCCCCCAAGCAACGGATTGGTTTGGCGACAACCATAACTGGATTTTTATGCAAGACGGAGCACCATGCCACACATCTAAGGTCTCAATGAGCTGTCTCCAGGCCAATAATGTCACTGTACTTGATTGGCCTGGGAACAGCCCAGACATGAATCCTATACAAATGCTTTGGGGTATTGTGAAGAAAAGGCTCCAGCACAAACCCTGAAGACGAAATCGGAACTAATTGCAGCATTGATCAAGGCGTGGCACCGAGACCCTACTATGTCAGCGTCTCGTCGATTCCATGCCTGATCTCATGCTGCTCTCATTCGAGAGAAAGGTGGACATACAAAATACTGATTTTTCTCATGTTTTTCCGATAATTTTATAATTTACATGCAATTACATGTATGTCCTATTACAAGTACATATTTGATGGAAACTTGCTGCATTTTGTTGTTTATGAATAATATATATCATTATAGAGGGGCTTAATATCATATAATAGATATCGTATCATTATATAACTTGAAAATAAAAATTATTCTTCATTTATAGACAGATGCATGAAAAAGTAGAGGGTGACTAATAATGTGGGACAGACTGTACTTTTGTTAAGTATGTTCCATAAGAGATCACTAGACAAAGTGCTGTCTTCTTACTTGAAAGAGACGTTTCTCACTAGGATCACAGAACCCCTGGACAATATTAACACCCTTAGATCTAGAAGGGCACCGGAGAACATAGGGGACCCGTGGAACATTACAGGGTTCTGAGAACTCAAACATGATTGGAACATATTCTGAAAATACATGTAGCAGTATTCCTATAGCAGTAGGCCCACATCGAGAACATGATGGGCCCCATGTTCTGCATGTACTTTATGTAATAGACTTGAGTGACATTTGAAACTAATTTTGTCAAATAAAGAGTTGGCTTCTGGATCAAAAGTGAGAGTTCTTCCTCGGATACAAATTTTATTGATGGCACGTGTAGGTTATACGACGCTTCACTGAGACAGGCTTGTTCACGTGTGAATAGTGGACAGAGATGCGCTAAGTTCCAGCAATGTTGCTACCATAAGTAACCTACACGTATCATCAATAAAATTTGTATCGGAAGGAGATTTCTCACTTTCCGGATTCTAACATTCCCGGATACGTGGACAACCTCTTGACTTCTAACTGCTTTTGCACGTTAGACGTCATAGGTTGATATATGTTTCACAATTTCAATCTTCTAATTATTGGCATATTGAATTAATAGACCAAAATATTCAAGGGTGTGCCAAACTTTCTGCACAATATGAAAGCAAGTTCAACAAATGAATGTTTATATTTTTATGTAGATCATACCCACATTGTTGAACCGATATAAAGCCAACAATATATCGACTTTTCTGCAGATATGATCACTGTTTTGCATCTGTAAATGTCACATTTATGAAAAAATATAACGTTTTGATAATTCTCATTTGTGCTATTAAATAAAACAAAACATGTATTTTTCCTACTCATTCGGGTCCTACTAAAACTTTCCGCGGGGAAATAATCCTCACGCTTCTGAAGTTTTTTAAGTGTACAACCAAAAGTAAATTTGACTTTCGTGATTGAGTTGCGTGTGCATTATCATGCATATTTAGCGTGGAAGACTGATTACATTATTGAAAAGCAGTGGTATGCAGATTGAAAATAGTCAAGGATGTACTTAGTATTTAAATGCACGACGTGTGTGTATGTTTGCATATATGCTATATTTTTCAATTCGAAAAGCGTCGATGAGTGAGTACGAGTTAAGTGGGTGATTTTCGTTCTTTCAATTGGTCAATCAACTACCCACTAATAAGCAATCGACGAGACTTATCCAAAACATCTATGACCTACCATTCAGCATGTCATTAGTACAGAATGTGCACATTATTATTATGTTTCTGCAACTCAAGCGCAGGTCACTAATGTGAATATCTAGGTCGGCCTACTTTCTGGAGATCTCCATACGCAAGATATTCCATGAATAGATCAAACGGATGGAAAACGTGACACTATCAAAGAAGATAATCATGATTTAAAAGCCGTTTCTCAAAAGTGAAGTGTCAATCCTTAAGTATTTGATGAATCGTTAACGTCTCTATTCCGACGAGGCCAGCTTGAAAGTTAATGATGTGGTCAGAATTTGCTGGAGCGTGCCGCCATTGTGTGTGCCCTTGCTGCCGACTTCCAATGGCCTTCTCGGAGAAACTCGACCACGTAAATAATAGTGCGCAAGTTTTCATCTGCCTATACATGCTAATTATGTTATGACCGTGGACTTTTTTCAAGTTGATTTTTCCGTATTATCTATTATATAACTTGAGCCGTAGCTCAAAGAAATATGTAAAGATCTACACTTGGTATCACGAGAAGAGACAGATGGAGAAACGAAAACATACGGGCAAAAACACCAGTCTGTGACATCACAAGAAAGATACATTCCTTGAAGTGGTCGTGGGCTGGACACCTAGCCAGAATGTCAAACAACCGATGGGCTAAGAAATGTACAGAATGAACCCCAAGACATGGCAAGAGAAAGCGTGGACATCAGAGGCGAAGATGGAGGGATGATATCGAAGCGATTACCAATGAAGTGACCTGGATGCGCCTAGCTCAAGACCGAATCAGATGGCGTAGATTGGGAAGGCTATCGGCCAGCAGTGGCCTGAATGGCTGAAAAGAAGAAAGAACTTGAGCCTATTCCAAGAAGAGAAGAGCATTCGATTGATTCCATTAAAAATTCACTCTTTCATAGGTTACTCTTGTCATTCCGAAGACAACTGAAGACATCCGATCAGTAGCAGTGTAACAAGGTTTTTTCATCCACGCAGAAAATAACTTACAATGTACTTCAATATCAGTTATGAAGCTCTTAGAACGAGGTCACAGTGTAGTAGACCTTTAACCTAAAAACTGAGACGTTGTAGTGCAAAGTGCAAAATTAGTATGTGAATACGAAAGCGCACTTTGAAATGGTACATTTGATTTTGGTTTCAGTAATGTTGTGTTAGCGATAATTAATTCTTTTAATGCTGAAACGTGCTTGTTAAATGTAGAAACAAGCATTGTATCCAACAGGCAACTGAACTTAACCATTCTACTTACAAATTTTTTTTCATTTATTTTTCACCATTAAATCTGTGATAGGTTCACAATCAAAGTGGGATGGATTTCATACTTCCAAATGAAAGCCAAGCAGCACTGATGTCAATTAATTAAATAGTCTAGAGCTTAAAAATTCTATCTTAAGTGCCTTTTCAAAAGTTTCTTGGCAATATGAAGGCGGTGTTCACGCCGAAAGTTTTCTAAGTTTTGGGCCCATGGATTTTGAGCAATATGAAGCTTGATGGTCTGATGGAGGAATGGAGCTTGGTGCGAGGGAGGTTAAAAAAGATGATAGTTTAGAATTGTGGAAATATATTTGTTTTTTCAAGTAAGGGGGTATTTTTGCACCATGCAACAATTCTTTAACTAAATCCTTTTGCTGATTGGAAGTCAATTTAGACCAAAGCTAACGGGAGAGTTAGGCAGCGAAGATATTTCACTAAACGAGCACAAGAGTTTTACCTATGAGTTTGACGAGCTCAAAAACGCAGAGCTGATTAGCAAAATCCACTTTGAAAGATATGAGAAAACATGAGATGGGGAAAGATAAGGTGTGAAAACGATGGCACATGTTTTTTCAATTTCATTCAAGTTTCTTAGGGACATGAAAGCAGCTCAATAGATTCTTGAAAAACATGCGCATCAAAGGATCTTTTTCTAGACAAGCACTGAGATAGCAGGCATGCATTGTTTATCAACAGAAAGAGGCATTGGATTTTGTGTGAACAATAAGTAATTGAATTTTATTAGAAGTTTGTCAATGTCTATTAGCCTTGAGCTATTCAGGTATTCATAGATGTTCCATGCAGTACTCAAAAATAGACAGGCAATCAGAATTTAATTGCGACGATGATGTAAATACAAATACCATACATGTGATGGAGTTGACCATACTCAGAATATATGAGGATTATATAGCAATCACAAAAGGAAAGTTGAAAATTATGAGAGATCAGCATTGCGAAATCCGGCGATGTCTCCCGTAAGCGGTGAGATCTGTTATTGTGACATGAATGCTGTAGGAAAAGTGCATTATACAATTGCTGATAATGTTCTCAGATCTTTATCAACCATTGTTTCTGCTCTTACTCAGCATCAAGCGTCATGCTTACCAAATTTGTCCATTCGTCTGCAAAGTCAACATTCACAGCACGCTATCGGTTTGCAATAGTGGGGGAGCTGAAAGACCGATAAAGTGAATATCATCGACTTCCATGGATATATGTATTTCAGATGTCTGATATGGTAGTATCTAAGGTAGTATCAAAAATTGGGTAGCATGCAACGGTAGCTACATCTAGAACTTTGTGTATCGAACTCAAAATTATATAGAATATTTTTAGCTTTTCAATGAAGCATCGCATAAATATCAACATGCTGAACGCTGATGTCTAGACGGCTACATCTAACTTGATTATATCGATCATCTAACTTCAAAATGCATGTTTCTTACAACTTAAGTTTCCTTGAAATGAATTGCCATTATGTAAGTTGCAAGTAAGTCGTCTTTTAAATGACAATTAGCGTGAATAGGGTCTACATAATGAAATCGATCTCTGAATTCATTTTTGCGGAGTAAAAAGTGCAATTTGAATCATATTTAAAATTTCAGACAAAAATCCCAATTTAGAATGTAAAGATATCATTATATATGGAACCAAAGCCTAAGCATGCTAGAATAAAGATCGCATCGAAACAGCTCTCTCTATGCGTGCATACTAACCGGCAACTGCCAGCGTTATCAATTGCCGATTGACTTCATGTGTTTAAGAGACAAGTCAACATGTTGTAATTCTTTCTCAATTGTGCTTCTTCTCAAATGATATTTCTACTGCAAGTTTACAATTTGAGTGAGTGATTTCATTTGCAGTAGTACATTGAACGTCATAAAATTTTTAACAACTGAAAATCTATTTAATTTGTTAAGATTCAGCTTACATTTGTGTCATCCTGGATTTCATGATGCTCCTAGCCGTAAACATTGTCCATCGTAACTTCGTAGTATGAATATCCAAACGCTGTCTAAATAAGTGCATGTTACCAAATGAGATGCCTGAATATAAGCCACATTACCACTCTTTCCAACCCACAGTTGGTTGTGCGACTTTCGTTTAATGACATATCCTTGCAGTCTGTTTCCTCCTCCATGAATTGTAGCGAGATGAGGATTTTGAATCTTGCATTTTGTCGTCTGGTTTAATTGTAGCTTCTAATCGCAGCCAAGAATGAGTCATAGAATTCAAAAATTGCGAAGTCGCCCAAAAAAGTCACAGAATTCAATCGAATTCTTCCAAAAATGTAAAACTTGAGACGCATCCTTAAATGCTATCGATAAGTTGAATCTTGAAATTAAATAGATTTTCAGTTGTTGCAAAATTTATGACGTTCAGCGTATTCCATCTTATCGCATTCATTTCATTGACTATACTGATACACCTACTTGAAAATGTCTGACTGCTGAAGTATGTATTTTCATTTCAGCCCTTATCAAAGGAGACATGCGCCGTCAACGTGCTCATGCAGAGGTACATGTACCTGACATATCAAATCAATCACAGAACGGACTGAATCTTCCTGTTGAAGTTTGATCTACGTTGTCATTTGTATTACGTTGCCGCACTCCTTGTTGTTTTCCGTGCTCAGTAAGTCGTGCAACACATTTTGTTTCTGACATTTCTTCATTCACAGTGATGAATTCAATAATAATTGAATGGAATTCTTAAGGTAATATCAAGTAAGCACTTTTCTTTCCTGGATCATATGGAAGCTGAAATAATTCAGTATGTTAAAGACATTTCAGTTTCTTCTTTCATGCATTCGGTCACCGAAGAGACTCTTTTTATCTAGATATGATTCCCTCATCCGTCTCTTCGAATAAGAAACAGTTAGGTAATTAATGTGATGCATAAAGCTTCATGTTCACTTTCGCTTCACTTACTTTTTGTTTGGTTATAATCGTATGCACTATTGAAAAGAAACATTAAAATTAACTCAATATTTTTCATTAGTTAAGTAATCAGACGTATGTTCAAAATATTAAATTATTGAGTTAATAATTATGTATGTTCTAGGTAGAGTAGCAACTCAGCATAAATTAAATCCCCAATGTGTACACAGTTTCGATTTTATTAAATGAACTCGAGGTGAGGCCCAATACCACATGTGAGATACGCAAATTTTCACACTTTTGGAGAAATTAGCACGGAATTTACTGATCATGATACCAACACAGAAGAATCCTCCGCGTCATGTCAACCTTGGAGAGGCATAAATCGCCAAATTAGTAATTCGTTGGGTTACTATTACTTTAATGCTCAACCTTATTAATAAGAGTATTTTCTTAAGCGTCATCAAATCACAAAACCTCCCGCTGAAAGAGCAAAATTTCATACTCAAAGACAGAGATCACAATTAACTTTCAAAGATGTAAAGGGTCCAGAAATGAAACATAAATTTAGTGAATCACAACATTATGCCGATGAAAATTGAATTAAAAACTTGAAATTTCAGCCAAAGAGTACAATGTGATCTCAACTTCTCCATGAAGACTTGGATTATAACGTGACTCATGAAATTTCCTTGATAGTCAGCTTAATCTCCACATAATTAAGATAACTGTTAGTAAATGTTCATTTTTGACATCTTATGATTCACATACTACTTCTATAGTGGTTTCACGTCGATAGTATATAAACACAGGAATAATTTGCAAAAATTAAGCTTCTTAAAAAAAGTGGTCAAATGCTTTCTAGACCACAGGAACGTAATCCCCGCGAAAAACTGAATCTTCTACTACAAAAATTTTCAGTATGCTGACATTTTTTAGTCGATACTTCACCTACTATATGCTTACTCTATGAAATGTACAATGCAAAGTCGTTTCTTCACAAATGGGTAAATCTTCGACTGACGCGTTCTTGAATTGCCGAAATTTGAGTCATCAGACATGATAGCTTGACGAAAGCGGAATGTTTGATTTTATCTGAATAGTGCATTAATTCATAGGAAAGACATTTCAACTTTGTTACTGGATGAATTGTTTTCTAAGCACAAAGTTAACTTGACCTATAAAATGAACAATGATCCATTTCTTGTGGATAGAGCAGCTTTTGTAGCAAGGAATTACCTATTACATGGAATTTGTTGTCAATCAAGAAAACTAAAGATTAAATGAACAGCACATGATTTTATTGAACAATCAATTTTTGTACGAATTTGTTTGAATGATTCCAGGAAAGAAATTAATAGGCCATTCTTTATATCAAAAATGTCTAATTTGTAGCTCTTTAGCCTTTCGTTGTCGTGCTGTAGATATAGTCCGGCAGTCAACACGAGTTTCTGCAGGGAACGAGGCCGAAATGAGACTTTTGTAGAATGATGTTCCCCCTATGGCTACTACGAATCCGTGCGAAGTTCCACCCGGCTTCTCTACTTATGAGACAGGATCAAAGAAAAACACATAAATCCAATGGGACGCAAATAGAAGCCTTCGGCAAATTTGAGATTTTCTATGTTTTCTCTGATTTAAAGAAAAGTAATAAGTGTAGAACCATAATTTTTGACATGGAATGTTTTGAAGATAATGAGCTCATGTGTGCTTTTTTGGCTATGAAGCTAAACACATTTGGATTCAGCAAGCCTCCCATTGTTCACAAGCACAGCACTTTGACCAATATAAGACACATCTAGCCACATTAAACACATGCGTATGATAGGAAATGACTGGAAAAAGACATTCCATGCCAAACATCAGGACTCTGGACTTATTACTTTTCCCTTAATCAGAGAAAGTATCGAAAATCTCAAATTTGCCGAAACTTCAATCTTTTGCTCACTAGATCTGCATGTGCTTTTCATTGATCGTGTCTGACAATAAGAAGAACCGGGTAGAACTCAGCTGACGCGCAGATTCGCAGTAGGCAAAGAGTGCATATCATTCTGTGAAAGTCTCATTCTCGGCCTCGCTCCCTGCAGAAGCTCGTTTTGTCTGCCGGATAGTGCACTAGAATGAAAGCCTCGCTTTACAGGGAAACATCGCATGAAATGAAAGCAGAATAGCTGATGTGTAGCTTTGTGGTGATATCAACAGAAACAAGTCCAGTTGACTGCAGCACCAGATTTTGCGGAAGCGTATAATGCACCCCGATGAGCATGAGTTTCCTTATCCCATGAGAGGGGAATAAGCTGTCATGTGTAGACGTGAGTTATTATTTCTTTCATGCTTCTGCTTCCGCTTGAAAGCTTCCACTGCTTCCGTTTCCACATCTCTGGTTTGAATTCATATGATTTATTTTCTTCAGGTCCTCTAACGGAATTCATACTATGAGAATTCTTTACCTACAGATCACAGAAATTTATGAGATATAGATTGGTGAAATTAATTGTATTTGTCTTCATTCGTATTTTTTTGTCCATTCTCATACCCTTGTGACCAAACTGATATAAGGGGAACTCAGTAACCGTCAAATGTGAACTCACTGCAAAATGAATGTTGTTACTGTGCATATTTCTGTCCTATTACTACGAAACAGTACTTCTCATGGGGAAAGTTTGTTCCACGAGTGAAAGTGTACTGGTCAGGTGAGTGGATTATAGACTGTCAGATCTGTAGTGTTTTTGTAGTTGCTGTATTACTTGTTATTTGTTCTATATGTGAGCAGGGTTGACAATAGAATAATGTCCATTCGTGTCCTAATGGGGCAAGCCGTCCTACATATTGAGTCTGCGTACGCGCCTCAATCTAGCTGTTACATCGAAGAGATGACAAATTTTATAGTGATCAATTCCAATAGCTATCATTGCTGTCATCGGATGAATTCTACGAGTACCAGTTGATCTCAATGGTCACGTGGGTAGGAGGTTGCGACCTCGGCTCTTGAAAAGAAGATGGTTCAAACTGCTGGACAATTTAGTAGCATTCAACCTGGCAATTGTAAACACGTTCTTTGAAAAACGCAACAGCTGACTCTTTACATGCAAGTTTGGTGGTAATCATCCTCAGATTTCCCTTTGATGCTTCGCGCAGTGATCCACGGTCAGTGAAAAATCCAGGAATCATTGGGGTGAGGAGTGGTAACTATTCTGGTTCAACCGAATCACTCGCCTGATGCGGTCCAAAGTCTGTTATCAAAGAAGCACATATGTGATTCTGACGCATCTGAGAAGCTTGGTGGTGAAACGACGCTGTAGTGCAAGCAATAAGCGAATACCGGAAATTATGGAAGGAATGGCAGCGAGGTGGAGACAAGGAAAAATGCCTAGCAGTCAAACGACGCGCGAATTCAACGGTACACTTCGGCTACAAACTGAGTCACCGTGTACAGATCAATGTCATCATGGAGTATAAAAAACTGATGACTTCATAACATCAACTAAGTACTAATTTCAAAATGATATTGATAGGGGCCCACAGTTTGCATCTAGCAAAATAAGAAATCTTTATAGTCTTCCATCTCAGTCCGGCTGTTTAACTTAGGCTTATACCTATCTTTATATACGGTTTCACGGAGTCTGTCCCGGCCAATGATGTCAACTTTGGTGATATTGCGTAAGTTATTATCGCATTGTTAAGGATGCTTATGTGCAGATGAGTGATTGGTGGTGAGATGCTCTCTAACCTCACCTATAATTACTAGTAACAGTGTGTTTTTGTAGCCGTCCCCACCTCCTTGCCCTACGTTCTTCTTTGCTTAAATAGATGTGGATCACGACGCGGATGCCAGTGATAAGCGATCGAAGCAATGACAATGCTAGTAAACCTCAACCTTGATTATCCTTGGATACAAATGTGCACAAGTACACGTACTAAATAACTCCATTTCTCGGTGTCCGACGAATCGAACAGATTTCTTAACTGCTTACCAATCTCCAATGAAGCAGATGTGAGCTTTTAACTTAGGTTGAAAAGCCCGCTATATAAAATGATGAAATGACCCTGGGACTGGGTATTATGACCGTCATAACCGGAAAGGATGTTACATAACATACCGGAAGGTACCCCGAGGTGCTGTTTCACAGCAATAGGAAAATTTGACCGTGCCTTTGAGAAGGGTGCGTCTTGAGCGAGAGGACGTTGTAAGCGAGTCCACAATAATTTCGTTTTTATTTACAACTAGAACATTTGATTGTGCTTTTCCAATAATGTTTGGCGATGTATGAGTGATTTGTATTTTATAGAGCATCAGCTTGCAATTGATGATTTTCCAAGTGAGATTTGTGTAGTAAAAAGATGTCATGTTTACATAAGTGGACGAAACTGCTATTTAAGTCATTCATAAGTGTTTAGTTGTCCTTTGAGAATACTGCAGATTGTAAATAATGGAAAGACTTAACTTCTACTTTATCGAAGAAAGGTGGGCTTTCAAAACACGGTCGTGAAATTGGAAACGAGAAAATCTCGTTTGACGACAAATGCAGCGTCATCAACTGAAAAGAGAAAGCAATTTTAGTAACATCGTCTGGTAAAAATAGAGGTGAACAATTGTGTCTGAAAACTGACACAACTCGAGATAGAAAAGGAAGAATAATTACACCGAACGCCCACCCACCTCATATTCCACTCTAACATAGTTAAAATTGCCAATTTCGTTTAGGTAGAACTTCATTATTTGGACTAGATTATCAGTGGCACTTAATTGGTCAGTGAACACACACTCATAAGCAAGATAATCTTGTCAGTTGCTGGATTGTGATGCTTCTATGAAGCTGTAATGATGACTCAGGAACAAATTATCGATTTCTCCATGCATATTTGCTTCGATCTTGTCGTCATAGTTGTTTTTCGCTTTTTTAAGGATGTGTATCGTTCAGTTCTCCCAATTTTATATGTTGCAGTCTGTTTTCAGTATCTCTATTTCCTTCATCACATAATGATATGTTAGTGTACCAGTAGTTAACAATGCTAGTGAATGTTCTTTACTTGCTTTTTTAGTCTTTTTTATCTCTTGGTGACTCGTGTTGTAATTCATAGCTTAATTTTGGATGTTCTGTTGCTGAATCACTACATTGGGACTTAATGGACATGATAATCTGTTCAACTATACAGGCTATGTAGTTACTTTTTTTCTATATAGTTAATAGTTAATCATAAAGATTGCAGAGTGCCACTAGAGGACATTTTCTATCACCACTCTTGTTACGTCTGATTCTCATTTTTTTCTCATCTTGTGGATATAACGGACAAAACTACCTGTAGTTGTTGCAGTAAGCAATATGACAACATGTGTTTTCTATATCAATATGTAAATGAAATTCATGCGATTATGTGTATACGCCCGTTATGTGAGCACTTGAAGATAAACACATTTTCATTACAAAAAGAACAACAGTTTGGTCAGGAGCTTTTGCGCGCCATAATTATCATTCCATTCTAATTTTTGTCAAAGAATTGTTTTTAAATTCTGTCCATGACTCTCCTGGTAAGACAATGAAATTCATGTATATTTTCAGTCTTACTTTTGTGAAAAAATTTAACCTCATTTAATTTCCTTTTGCAGCTTTATTCGCGGATGTACGACACATTGGAGTTCCAGGAAACTTTTATCTTCCGTTTGACTACCGGCGCCTGTGCAGAATGACTATCGCTCTCTTCATTTTTTAATGACTTTTTTTTCTAAAATTGACTTCACTGTTGACTTACTGTTGTTCTTAATCGCCAAATCTTGTCGTTTACGACAGCTATCCTCGTGTCAACGCTATTCGACCATCAGTGCCTGTTTCTTGCTTGATTTTAGTCTCTTTAGGGTGAATGTTGCTGAAATAGAGGGAACTGGATCATGCAATAATTTATTCATTAATGCAACTTGTGCTACAGATGGATATTGGATTTTATGGTGGAGTCAATTTTTTATTCCGTCTCTCCATGTACACATTGTACCTTATAAATATCAAATGATTTCGATGGTTGCAGTAGTTATTTTGATTTCAGCGAACGACTTCATAAGTCAGGATTCTAGTTGGAAAGAAATAAAAGAAAATTTTGGAAATTTCCCCTGATCTGAGTGAAGTTGAACAGAAAATTCCGCGGCCTTTGCTAGAGTCACATTAGCGTCAAAAAAGCCTATCATGCAGTTAGGAATGGAGCCCAGTCAATTGAAAATGCTCACGCTGCGCATACTATGACTATAAGGTTAGAGAAATAAGATATGGAGCAAAGATGTTTTGCCCTGCCACACTTTCAAAGGATAGAATTTCATTAGCCTGTTAAACTTTGAATATGATGATATCCTCCTTGCTGAAAGTACGTCTAGTCAGGGTAATGACTTCGCATTTTAGAAATTATCTCACTCTTGAGCTCCTGCATGCAACTCTATGAACTTAGTCGTATATTGTATTCAAGATAGTAAGCAATTTACATAGTATGTGGATGTTTACAATCGACCATTTCGAATTGCATGCTTGCAGAGTAATTGCACAAATTCTTTCATACATGCCTATAAGTACACCATAATGATGAAAGCTCTAACATAATAAGTAATGACGCCACAAACCATCATTTTCAATCGATCTTTCTATGATCCGCTACAGAAGCTTAAACCAATGATCACTTGCAAAAGCGTTTGAGGCTCGCAAAAATATTCAGCCATTTCAGAATCTCGACAGCAGGGTAAATCCATTTTATATAACAACATTTGTCAAAAACGCCTTTTGTCTGTGAAATCTAAAGCTCTGGACCGATCGGTTTTCATAATTTTTTTCATCTTGATCCTTAGGATCTCCTCTTTTCGGTCATGATAAATTGAAATTAATTTGACAAAGTTTTCATGAAAAATTTAGCTCAAGGCAGAAAAGTGTCAAAAATGGCTGTCCCAAGCATAGATGCTCTGTCTTCGGAAAGAAATTTCGCTGTGATCTACTTAAATTATACATACAAAGTTATATTTCATGTGAAAGCGCATGAACCGTAGTTTTAACCCGACTATAAATTTGCGATATTTTTTCAATTAAATTGTCATCTGACCGACAAATTTTTTTGTCTCCTGAACGGTGCAGTAGCCTACATCTCGCAACTTAGAAATGATGTTTTAACTTTCCTTACACGACAGAATACATCATTTGTGAGTCTAGTTGTCGCATCAAAAGGAAGAGATCAACTATGGATCATCACAATTAAGCAAATGTGAATTTTAAAAAATTACATGTGTTCTTTCGACCAGACTTCTCAAAATTTCAAATTGTTGCTGAAACCACATTTTTTATCCGGATTGTCATGAATGGACTCACAGAGAATTATCAAGAACCATAATCATGCATGCGAAATTTTGTTTGAAAAGACTGGAGTTGAAAAAAAAATCATTTTCAAAATCTCGTAAAACTGCAGAAAATGTCCATCTGACCGAGACCACAAAATCATCGGTCAGGCACCTGGTAGGCCTAATAGGCTTTATTGCCAATACAAAACTTGTAAAAAATACTCATTTGGTGTGGTCGCCACTATGGTTTTCGGATTCAGCGTGAAAAATTGACCATGATGCAAATTTTCAAAGAAAACGAAGTTGAAAAGAGAAAAATTGCAGAAAATGTTACATAAGAATGGATTTACCCAGCAGCGAGTTCTGCAGCAAAGCCTCAATTTCTCAAAATTTCCCTAGCTGACAGACCGCTCTATCTTTGGATAGCTCACCCTTATCTCTTAGAGAATGCACCAATTATACTTCCATTATTAAAACTGACAATTTTATACTTCACGCGAGTAGGCGTTGCCAATTAGGCTATATTATACTCGGCTAAGCAGCATTGAGCACGTCTTAAGTAGAAAAAAATGTCTCTGTTAGAGCAGAAATTTACATCGCTTCGCTTTATCTCACACTTTTTTCAAGAACGTGAAATAATGCAAGTTGTAATTTTATCGAAAATACAACAAAATTTTGTCAAAATTCGGAAAGCATTATATCACCTTAATTAATTAAGGCTCATTTAATGTCTGATTCAGTGATGATAATCTGAACCTCACGCTTTTCTGAATTCATTCTATGGTAAAATATCTATAGTAAAAAAATTGTTTTTAAAATCTGCTTTAGGCTCTAACAATATTGATTTAATGTAAGTGGCTCATCATTACATGCGTAATTGGAAGCAAAGGCGAAATAGAACAGGCGTTTATATATGCCTAGTCATGAATGGCCTCTACTTGTGGGTATCGCATAATCGTGTCGTGTCCTGGCTACCATATCGAGACGTCCGTGACAGTACAACTATCAGTATCTGCGCCTGACTATCTGACTAACAGAAATGAACATCTCTCGCGATCGTTGCGCAACAGGGGACATGCGAAAATTAACCAAGCGCGCTACTGTATGATTCCCACATTAATAAATTAATAATTCGACATAGAATGATGTTATACCCCGTATAAAACACAAAGATTGTACCCCGCTCAGATTTCATTCGGGGGGGTTCATGTCCCCTTGTTCCCCCGTTGTTCCGCCGTAGATGGGGACTGATTGGACCTTGGCAGGCTCCTCCAGTCACAATGAGCCATACTCGAGCAAGATCGGTGCAGAAATGGATGCTAACTCGGGTTGTAACTGCATGGATATTCGCAAATATTTCAAATTGTACGCACAACCTTGGATTTCAAATGTTTTTTGTTGGCTCTTGGGCGTCAAGAAATTAATTTTGAAATTTCTTTCTACTGATGGGGCCTTGGCATTGCCCCTCCGGTCACAATGAGCTATGAACGCTAGAAATGAAGGCTGTGTGACTCGGGTTGTAACTCATTCCCCTGAAATGCGATATTTTTTTACATAGGCTGAATTTGGGGCGCTGCTGGGCGCCAAGAAGTTAATTTTGAAATTTCCCACTATTGATGGAGGCTTGCGGCAATGCCATGCCACTAAACGAAATGACTTACTTAATCTTACTAAGGAAATCTTGCAAGTTCTGACCAGAAAGTACCAGTCGTGCTAAGTCTTATCAGTAAATCTGATCAGATCTGATAAGATCTTATTTGTGATTTTTAGAAATCTTTTGAGTAGAAAAAAGTCTTATATTTTGCGTCTTGTCTACATATATTCAGTGCAATGCTGTTCAGCCAAGATCTTTTAACCATCTAAAACATGATATAGTCTGAGTTCGCACTGAAACAGACTTTTATTGGAAATTTCAGTTCACTTCTTTAATTTCAATTATCAGTGGTAAGATCTGAAAAGATCTTATTTTGCAAAATTTAAGACTTAGTAAGTCTTGTACTTTTTGGTTCAGGAAATGTAGATCTTAATAAAATAAGTTGTATGATCAGACTTTGCAAGATCTGATTCAGAATTAGCAAAGTATTAGATTATCATAATGAGGCTATTTATGTTTGTCTGTTTGTATTCGTATTTTTCATTATGAGCATGAAACGAGCGAAATCGGTGCAGAAATGGAGGCTGTGTGACTCGTTGTAATACACATTTTTTCTTTTTCTCAATATTTGGCTTTTTTATTGTAGGGGTTTTTTTTGGTGCACGATCATGGATGATAGATGATCTTGGGGGGTTAAGAGTCGTTAGAAGAAACGTTGTCAAAAATATCGGCTGAAAATTCTCATTTTTTCGGGATTTATGACTATGGCAATCTTTTATAACTTTTGCTGTTTTAACTCTGGCTGCGTTTTATCAATCGCCTTGGCTACGCCACTGCTGACAAATCTCTTCGATTTTCGTTGGAGATTTTCATGTATTGTTTTGTTGCGAAATAAACGCTCTTTATTATCATTATTATTTCAACAGGAAGAAATTCAACATCAAAATCATGAATCGAACCGTTAACAAGACAAGTCTTACTGTGTTCAGACAACTTAGATCATTTTTATTACGAATACTGAGACTGTGTTCGTTGTATCTAATATATAGAATGCTCTAGCAGTTTTACCTATCACCACACTTTCTACAAGAGAATTGATAAACAACACACGATGTCTCACAGTTATGATTTTGGGATAACCTGTTGCTTTCTACAATCATTGTGTTTACTTTTTTGCATTTTTTCTTCAAAACATTGCGCGGTTTTTTGTTGCCCGTACTGACGAGACGGACATTCAACCTATGTTTTCTTATTTGGCAATTAATTTTCCGATTAAGACTGTCGCTTTTGATAAACGGTAACTTCAAAATGCTTTTTTTTATCATCGTTGATTTTACTAGTTTTATTTTTTTGTGTATTTCTGTCAGACACGATTAAATCCTTATTAGTGTATCCATTGAATTTTAAATTTTCTTTACATTATTCTCCGATTCCATTTTGATGTTATCAGAGAGCGTTGAACTACATCGATTACGTGTGTCTATTATGCTCTGTTTTACGAAATTAGTGTTGACGGCAAGTGAGCTCAGCAAGCTGTCTTTTTTTCAAAGCATTGCCAGACGACATGTCTTTTACAAATTTTTTGTGCATGATTTTCCTATTCTCTAACCAAACCTAAGAAAATCAGATTACCTGTCTTCGGGGTTTTCAATGTTAAATTTTATGTTGTCATCAATCGAATTGAATCTCTCTAATATGAAATCACAATGTGCTTTGTTTCTTTCTAACGGACCAATGATATAGTTATCAATGTATCTTTGATGCATGTCTGTGCATCATCCTTCTGCATTACAATCCCGACAGTTTTTTTTCACCGGGATCATGATCACTCAATTCCGAGGCAATTTCTTCAAAACTGCAAAAATTTGCATATCTCACATTTGGTAGCAAATACCAACTATATCCCCTACATAAAATCGAAAGTGCATACACACTAGGGATTTAATAAATGTGGAGTTACCACTCTACCTAATATACCTATGCACTCAACCTCAAGAGCATTTAAGCGTGATCATAACAGAGGCAACCTGCAACTAGGAGCAAGATATCATAATCAAAGACAATGATTTCAATTAGCCTAACTTTGAAGGATGCAAATAGGTCCACATCACTATTCAAATTCAAGAAAATGAGCATAAATTTAGTGAATCATAAAATCATGCCCATGAAAATTGAATTAAAAACTTTAAATATCAGTCAAGAGAGCACAATAAGATCTCGACTTTTTGATGAAGTCGACTTGCATTATAATTCGGCTCATTAATTCCCTTGATCATCAGCATAATTTCCACTTAGCTACGATGCTTTTTAGCAAATATTCATTCCCTTTGTTGCCAACATATTTCATGCTATAAAAGGGCATCGTCGGTAGTATATAAATTGGTAAAAATTTAGCTTTTTGAAAATTGTTCAAATAATTTTCTGGTCCGCAGGACCGTAATCTCCGCAAAAAATGCTTTTATGAGTCGACACTCTACCTATACCTACTCCATGGCTTTGACACCGTCAATGTTTTGGTGCTGCCTTGAGAAAGGGTCTGAACCAAATGTCTTTGTTCTGGATCAAAGATATTTAATTGTTTAAAAGGGCTATATGAGAAATAGATGCCTAAATTTGAACCCATTTTAGTACGGTCCTATCGTGGCAAAAAAATGGCATTACGGCAATGGGTCGAAATTGCTGTTTTGTCGACTGTGCGGTGTGCAATGCGACAAAAAGCCTTGGAAATGGCACATGATGTAAAGCATAATTCACTGATATTATATGATGAGTTTCAAGAATATTCGTTCAGTAGTTTTTCTGAAAAAAAGGTTAAAGATGAGAGCGGTAATACAGCGATTTAATGTAGTATCAATTTGGAAGAAAAATATTCAGATGAAGACTGACGGGGTGATGATGAACACTTATGCAACTTCCTCTGTAGAAAACATGACTATTAACAAATTCAGTGAGAATCCGAATATTACACTGAGGAATTGGTTATTAATAAGGCTCAGCCACGTCAGCAACGTTCCTCGAGCTATTCACCAGGCTGAAACTACAACATGGATCTATGTATCGCAAATAATTAACAGAGGGTATTTTGGGTCCAAGTGGAATCGATCATCGGATGTCTGTCAATGTCAAAGATGTTGTCAATGTCCATCGTATAACATACATATTGTTGCATTAACATTAACAAATTATAAATATATATAATATAAAATATATAAAATTATATGTATATATATGTTGTTTGTTTTTATTTGCTTCAGCCAATTTCATATCAAATTTTCTGATAATTCATATATATTTTTTTCTGTTGTATCAGGTAGTTTCTTACCGCAAAATTACATTTACACGCTAGATTATTGCAAGTTTGGCAATCGCGTTTGGCGCAGCAACGATGTACCTGTACAACCATAGCCAGGCTTCGCACTTAATTGCAAATAAACAATACAATCTGCATGATCAAAAGTAAAGACACGGTTCATTTTTCTGTTCAGAAAAGTCATATAGACATGTATTTGGTGAATTGTAAGAGAACTTCACTCTGCTTTTATCAAAGAATGAACCCGGTGATAAATGATGTCAGGGTCCCTGACGGGGCCGTTTAGGGCACTCGGGCAAAATTAGGGCAACGATAAATTTTCAAATTAGGCTCATTGGCCTTGTAAATGACAAGATTTTTGATAATCTTCCTGAAAAAATCATCAACGAGCAAGTTTTCTCAAAATTCAATATCAGGGCAAGATTAGGGTAACCTTAGGGCAATACAATTTCAGGGCAGAATAGGGCATGTTAAGGGTATACCCTGATTATACTTCAGGATGCTACAGCTCAAAACACATCATTCACATACCTCCTTAGTTGTGTAGCACTTCCTACGGGAGCTGTAGAGGGTACCTTCTCCATTATCAGGGCATGATGATGTGAATCAGTGCGCAAGTGAACGACTTTTAATCTACTGAATTTAACATCACGATTTTCAAATGAGAAATCCTTACAAATTCAATGTGCACATTATTCATGGATCCTACAGACTAATTGATGATGATAATTTCCGAGAAATGTTGAGAAGCACAGTAATAGAAAGCAATTTAACGAATAATATCAAAAAAGTTTGAGTGTTGCTTGGAATTGTTTGAATATCCTATTATTAACTTTGTAACTTTTTCTCGCAAAGAATCAATTTAAATCTTCGATTCCTAGAAGTTTTAAGTGTGGTTTAACTCGTCGTCTCGTCGTATATCTCTCGCGATTCTAGTATGTCTACTAGAGGTGATAGGAAGAGGGTTCGTAGTAAAATGAACAAATTTATAGCAGATCTCGGTGGTAAGTATTTAGAAAAGTTTCGGGAGAAAATGACTTACTGTGTGTATCAACGCTATCCCGCTATCTTTTCACTGGCACATTCCTAGATTTTTGTAAGAACTTTCAAAATGAGTGTAGTACAGCTAGAACCTCGATTTCTGGATGTATGTGTATCTAAAATTGTGCATAGAAGAGGTTTTTGTCAATTCTTGATCAAATTGGACAAATGTATAAAATGGGTCGGTTGATGGATACAAGTTGTAAGCAATTTTTTATACATAACAGAGGATTGAGAAGTCCTACTCAATCCGAACAGAGGATTCTTTGGACACAGGCAGTGGCGTAGGCAAGGCCGGGATGCTGTGATGGCATCCCCGAAATTGGTGGGACCATATGACAGTGGGGGAGAATTTAGCGAATTGAGTGTAGAGCTATTTCCATGAGTTGATCTGATTGCTGTGCTAACTCTTGGAATGCATGATTTGTCGGTGCTGAAGGCCATTGTGAGATGTATTTTGATTTTTTTGTACAACTGTCTATTTCCTAGATTTCATTCTGAGCATCAGATGATAGAACGCTAATAATATAAGATGCTGACTGCCATGAAGACCCATTCCTTACGGGAGTTTAGTTCAAAAGGTGATAGACACCTACAGCTGCCATCATCGCCGTTGTGCGATCAGATGTAGCATTTGACAGATTTGATTTGGTTTGCATAGCTTTAATCCGACTCGATGCACACAGAATATGAAATGACATAATATTATTCGACGTCGTGTTATTATTGACACGCATATTTGCTGACACGATTCTATTTCTGAATGGCCACCGTTATTCGGACTATGCTTTTGCGGATTACTGACTCAAACTGACGTACCAATAGCCAATTACCTCGGAATAAAATAGCGTTCCCATTTATTAACCCTCTAACTACCAGGGATAAAACCATCATTAACTACCATGGGGTCATTTTCTGACCCCAATATTATTTTCATAAGACAATCATCGTTTTTGTAAATTTTGGCATACCGATTTGTGTATGGAATACAAAAGTGAATATTAAAACCAATACGAGTTATACATGACAGTAAATTGTATAATTTCAGACAGTAGGCCTACATAAGAAAGAGGAGTGGTTATTGCTAATTTGTTGGGCAGTGAGTACAAACGCATGTGAAAAATTTCTTCATTTTCGTATGACTTCTGCAGATTGTGGCATCACACTTACAACACTCGTCACTGCCTTTCCAGTCATCCTCGCGAGGACATAGGCTGCATCTCTTGCGCTTGATTATGATGCAATCAAAAGAAGCATTCGAAATTGCGCGGCTTTCTCGATCAGTGATTGCATCCAAAATCATCATGTGAGACAATTCTTCTAAGAAAAGTCTTCTTCTGTGTGACTTTCTAACGTGATAACTAGAATGAGTGGATAAGAAGACTAGGCTACATAGGCGTTGTAACAGGCAATATCGACGAAATTGCTAAACAATGCCATTGTCCATCGCCTTGTCTTCCTTTTACAAGAATATGTTCGAGTCAGCTTGTCGATAGTATCAACAGCTCCTGGAAATAAAAAAAGTGGATTGTATGAAGTCGACCAACTGCCGTTATGTAATCAGCATATTGGTCTTATACTTTCATTTTATTTATGGTCTATATGAAACCAGAAGCAAATGTAGGCCTGTATTATGCATCTGAGAAATATTATTTTAGCTCTAGATGCATTTTACATGTATGATGCATCTGAGAATGTATTCAAAGGAGTATAGAAATTTTGATATAAATTTGTTGCAAAAAAGTCAGTATCCCGCTTTGTTAGCACATGTATTTTTGATAAACTTAATTTTGTGTCACTAAAGCTGGTTTCGAAGTGAGAACATGTTTCTATATGTAAAACGTCTGAGGAAATATCCTATAATTTCAATTGGTCTGTTGTTTTCAAGCATGCAGTGCATAGACTACACGACGTGCAGGTGAATGAAAGTCCAGCATCTAATCAAAACCATCAATATAGAAGTGCTGTCATTAGGAAGTGGTTTGGATTCATGATTGCCTAATAGGTCCGGAATTCTTCAAGTGTTCTGTCATTTGCATGACCACTCTGGCTCCTTGGCCGATTTCAGCTGAGTGACCAGTTTTTCCACAGTACACTTCCAAATTTGAGCAGTAGCTTGTCTCAACGTCACACATGAGCCAAAGCTTGATTCCATATTTCCCCGGTTTGCTGGGTATATACATCTTGAAACCACACCGTCCCCGAAATAACACCAGCTGTTCGTCTACTGTAACATTCGTCCCCGGTTTAAAATTTGATCGACACTTGGCAGCAAATAGATCATGAAAATCTCTATTTGGAGCTAGCTTGTCTCTAGAACGTCGGTCAGTTCTCGTGTTTTTATCATCGAATCTCAGACATCTTGTGAGTTCACTGAATCGATTCCTCGACATTGCTTTAGCGAAAACAGGGCGTCCATGATCTCGGTTCCACAGATGTTCAATAGGTTCCAATCTTGCACGATACACACCAGCCAATATAAGAAGTCCAATATAAGTTTGCAGCTCTTTTTCGTCAGCGTTTTTCCATCTATCTCCAAGAACTCGATGACCTTCTTCATTGGTATGTGTAATTATCATTCTTATCATACTTGGTGTTATGAAGCAATAAAAGCTCCCAATGGGTTACCCGATCGTTCTGTGGTTGATTTTGTGGGACCTGGTTGCTCACGCACAATGTTATGTTGTCTTCGACGACCCTGTGACGGTGGATGAGGATTCCAGATACTTCCAGATCTCGTGCATGATAAGACTCAGGTGTTGTTTGAATTTTCCGAACTTTCATCCTCCAAGACGTCATCATCATCGCTCACTTCAGATAATTGATTAGCTGGTTCACTGAAGTTTTCTGCTTCTGAGACATCATCATCATCAGTGGACTCTTCTTCTATATTACTTCCAAACAACGTATTAGTCGCCAGAAGAGCAGCAGCTCGCTGTGTCCTTCGAGACGAAAAGCCTTCGGTTATAAACACCTCAAATGTAATGTCACTGTTCACAAGCGTCTGCCAGCCACAGAATAAATGAATGTCACTGATACCGCGTCTTTCCACTACCTAGTCGTAAGTCATTCGATCGAAGTTCGGATGATTTTAGTGCAAGTGCAATTCATCAAAACAGATAGATCTTGGTATGAAGCGTGCGATCTCCGCTTTGTGTGTATGGCGTTAGAAGTCGCTCAGACCGCACGCTTGCCAGGAACACACGTGTGACAAAAGCTCATTGTCAATATACTTGACATTGATCATGCGGTAATCAAAGGCATATTCTGTTTATGAATGGATATCATCAAGGCTATATAGACCTACACAAGATGGATCGAATAATGGAGTAATTCGATCTGCTACAGCAACCTATTATTTTAGACAAAAAGATAAATCAATTAAGTTGGAATCTGACAGCATTGTAAAATTGGCACCAGTTAACAAGATAAATTTGTTAACGCATCATAACATTTTTCTGGTGCATTGAAACTTGGGGTCAAAACATGACCCCCATGGTAATTAGTGATGGAATTTTGATTTTCCAGTGATGCGCCTTTATAAATAACATTATTACATATCCAAATACATAAATATAAGCGCAATATTCATGCAGACAAAGTCACAGAACCATTACATGTTGGAGAGCTTGTGAGAAATTTGCTATGAAAAAGATCATTAGTGGGGTCAAAAATCGACCCCATGGTAGTTAGAGGGTTTTAATCTAACTCCAATGTACCTTCTATTTAATGTACTGTTTAATTCATCCAGAGTTAAGTGTAAATTGAGTGGATTGTTAAAGCATTTGAATGTATTCAATTACACTTAAAACTTTTGATCTAATTTTGGCGTCGATACAAGGTGGAAACAAAGAATTCTTTATTCCCACGCAAAAAATACGTTCGAACAATGGATTATAGCAATGAAATAATTCAAACAAATCGTTGCGTCAACAAATCGTCCAAATAACCTCACTACTTAGTTATGGATGTTCGCACCAATTTTTGCGTGGGAATAGCCTCACTATCGGCAATTGGCGATTCGCAAGTCATTTAACGTAGGAGCATAACTGGGCAGTTATTCGTCTGAGACACTGGTGTGCTATAGACAGGCAAGAAACAAAATCGCGATATTATTACAGCGATGAGATAAGCATGTTTGAATAACTATCATTGTTATTGTTATTGTTAACTATCAAAATTTATGGTTTGCTCAATTTTGTTCTGAATAAGTCAATGCTCATTTTGAATAATCCCCAAAACAAAGGAGAACTTTTTAAGGATATTTATAAATTTCGAATATATACATGTATGAAAAAAAGAAAAAAACATGAACGGTGCAATAGATGTTACTGTAAAACTGATTCTCGAATGTAACAAAATATCCATAGAAAATATACTCGATATAAAAACCACAGAAGAAACATGCAGGGAGATAAATAAGGATAGAAAATTAAATTTGACAGAGGCAATCGCGAATGGCACTCTCCGCAGTGGCAATGTCTAACCATGATTAAATTGAATATAGTCTTGTACTCTCATACCTTAATTAATTTGCTGACCAATTCATTTCATTCCATTGTAAATCACACTAAAGATTCATTATCTAATCGGGGTCGTCTCTTAATAACGAATCTCAATAGAGAAAACGCATTGCATAACGCTAGCAAGTCCTCAAGCAATTCTATTTGCCCAGATTAAAGGTATCATTTGAATACCCTTATCATCACTGCCGTATATTTACTCAACTCTTCACAATAACAGGATCTGCATCAAAAGTCTTTTTTCACCATCTCCAAATCAAAAAGTATTAAAGTTCATGTTCTATTTATAAAACTAAGCGGTCTATTACTGGTATTGCGGTATCTGACACTTTCAAAACAATTGATAATAGGTGTTTTTCAATCAAACTGAAAATACAACAGAGAAAAGTTGTTGACCAATTTGTTCTGGATATTTTTGGCCATTGAAAAGAAAATGAAAATGTTTTTTGTGGTAAAATAATAAATAGTTACAATGATACCACATCTGGTACTTCGGCACCAGTGCTTCCACTGACGATGGAAACATGATGACATCGTCCGTCGAAGATATTGGTGCCGAAGCACCGGTTGTGGTATTATTGTAATTATACTTTTTCATTTGACCAAAAAATCGCAAATGGAGAAGAAACATTAATTTCCTTTTCTTTTCAAAATTGATGACTTATTAATACAATTTCTTTCAATTACATAAGTGGACAAGCTGATCATGAAATATAGAACACAAATCAAAAAAACCTTTCTCTGCCTGCACCACAACTTAGAAAAATATTAATAGCGAAGAAAAATAATTGAGCAGTATGATCATGATAATTTGCGATACATGTTAATTGCTAAAAAAATATTTGTGTTATACACGTTATGTAGTTTATTTATTGTATTTGTCAGTGTTACTTTGCGTGATCTATGTTACATGTATTCTTCCACTACCTGCACGAAAGAAGATCACAAATTTAAAATATAATACGTGACTATCAGAATATCAGAATATAATTCAATAACTGTAATAAACATGCTTGCATCCGTGAATGTCATTAAGTGAGTAATGTACTGTCGATTCTTTAAAGAGTAACGATTCTTTTACAAACTTGTTTTCAAACTGTGTTTGTCTAAGCCACCTGATCCGTCATTATAATGATCTTAGGAAATTGGAAAAAATCTGCATTGTCATATTTCGTACAAATCAATCTTACAATGAAATGCTAATATGCAAACATTTCTGTAAATTTTGTAAGATCTTTAAATATTTGATTAATTTTCATAAAAATTGTACATATTCAATTAATTGCCATAAAGTATTTGATAAATAAATAAATGTAATTAATGTTACCAATAAATATAAATAGATAGCACCATTTTTATTTGTTTGCGCTAATGTCATTTCCTTTCCATTGGCCCTCATTTCTTTTTTAATGGATATTTCATTTTTTCAAGAAATATATCCATGTCCAATATTTTTTTAAATTATATAAACACTAAATCAATCATCGTAGCTGATGTTATCAACTATATGAATAGACAGAACCTTTTCTTTATTTGCGTCATTTTCATTTCTTTGCTATTGGCCCTCGTCTCTCTCTCTCTCTCCCCTTTCACTCCACTATTTCTCATGAAAGTGAGCAATGGAATGTCTGTCGAAATCTCTGGTTAAATTGCAAATAATGATGAATTGTAAATAGACATTATTTTATTGTGGCTTGGTGATTTACTCTCATTGTTTTCGGAAAATCGATTTACGTTTATTTCATAAAATCTTGTCTGTGCATTACTGCACTGTAGTTATGACTAGTTGGTTATTATATATCTTAACTTCCAGTGAAATTAACAGACATTTTTCCTTTCAGAGTCATCAACAGACTTATTTGATACAACCTGCAAGGAGATCGAACTGACAGTTTCCAAGTTTTTCAACAACGCCCGCGATCGGTATGGTGGAAGGAGAAAGAGGCAACAAGAATCCATTGATATCGGTACTCCACCGGTCAAAATATCACTTATATTGGATTCCGATAGTGAATGACTTACGCATGTATACTTTGATCAAAAATATAAGGGAAATCTGAATGCAAACTGTTTTCATAACTCTAATCACGCACGGTTGTCGGGTAGGATTTTTTAGATCTAAATTTAAAAAGGGTACCGATATACTACTATTCAATGAATAATGAGTAGCACAAATAACTCTATTTTTTAAAAAATTAGACGCGGTTAAATACCGATACGGGCCCTGATCAAAGCTTGCGGAACTCCACCGCTGGGGACCCTGAATGCAAACCTGTTAAGGCCCCTGATGTGATTTATCACCGAGAAATAATTGGTTTTCATGTCTGCTATTCCTATATAACATGCGCTCTTCAGATTTAATAATCAACTGACATAGAATAATGCAATGAAGTCTGATTGAAAGAATTGTATCAACAGGATGCTCTTATTTACAACTGCGTTTCGGAAAACATCTGATAAAGTAGAATAGACTATCATTTGTTGCAATTTGGACGCTGTATTTAGACATATATAAAAATTTCTTGATTTATCATTTAAAAATGTGCTTAATTACTGAATAGAGGCAATGAAAAGGAATAATTGTTGCTCGCTTACAAATATTTTCAAATTCATGCAGTATCAGCTGATTTTCACTGGTTTCGTTGCACACGAGGTAAAAATACGTCTATTTCCTATCTAGCACAGATCTAGAAAGGGATAGATGGACTACTCCCCGATTTGCGTGAAGCCTGCTTTCCCTGCCACGCGCGCGCGCACAATCCCGGTATGTAGGCAAGAAACAAATGTCGTCATGCACGTGTCTGTGAGAATGTAATGATAACAAGCACATTAACTTTCAACGACGATAATAATTGATAACGAATCATAGGAATGTTGACAATTCCTGATGACCTGCAATGTCACACTTTCTCACTCATCATGATTGCTTACATAAATGTAGCTTAAATAGAAAATTAGGTGCATGCGAAGTAACGTTTTATTCAAAAGAAAACTCGGTAAATCAAAATTTATTTGCCTCTAAAGAGAATCAGCTTCATTGCCTGCTGACGTGATAGGACTTTTGAATTAAAGATATTACGTTCAAAATATATCTTACCGTACCGAAAGAGGCGAATTTTGACATATCGACGTGATCAGCCTGATAAGTTTTGTTAGATGATCAGAGTCTTGATGAAAGTCATGGTCATAAAAGTGGTCTGCAAAAAGGGTAGGAAATAAAGTTTTTACATCAACTTTCTGCAGGACAAAATGTTCAATTTTCAAATCAATGTTCGATACTGTGGGGAGGAGGGTCACATCGTCACGCAACAACTTCCGTTGATTTAATTGGGTAATCAAGGAGCCGATGGTTTTGGAATTCCTCCTTAACTTTTGCGATTTGCAACGTAACCGCTGTCGCAATTGCACACACATGCATCTGAAATTTTAAAATACACAACATACTAATGGTGTACAAAACTTTGCATGAGCATGTACGAAAATT
Source organism: Prostheceraeus crozeri (assembly GCA_907163375.1). Taxonomy (NCBI): domain Eukaryota; kingdom Metazoa; phylum Platyhelminthes; order Polycladida; family Euryleptidae; genus Prostheceraeus; species Prostheceraeus crozeri. The sequence continues at coordinate 77,549 of CAJQUW010013762.1, read as the reverse complement.
TCATAAGTGTATTTTGATTTATAGAAATTTGGCCAGGATGACGGGTGAGGGCCGAGCCCAGAGTGTTGGTAAGCTGCAATTATAGAATAATTGTATCAGCATTCACGAAAATTTCATAAGTGTATTTTGATTTAAATATTATATTTATTGTTATATATTATTTTTTTAGCTTTGTATACATTGTGGTCCGCTAATCGACTGATTATCTTGCTTACCGACCAACTTGAGTAGCCTGATCCATGCGTTTTGGAATTGCGCGGATATCTGAGTCTTGATCCACATCCATGGGTTCCGATGATGGCCCTGGTGACTGAGACTCGGCAGAAGTTGCATCAAAAGACTGCTCAAAAAGATTGCGCTGCTTTGGGGATCGACGCTTTTTGGAAGGTCTTTGCAGATAAAGGGGGAACGCTTCAAAAACAGTAGGCACTGCGTCATCCTTCAGCTTCCTTCGAGTTCTGGGGCGAGTTCCATACTGTCCCTTGTCCTGAATAACACTTACGCCCTTTTTATAGTCATCATCGGTGAAATGAACACTGCATACGCGTGATGAATTCTTAGAGGGAGTAAAGTTCTTACGTCGAATGTTATGAAGCCACTTCTTCAACAATTCGGGGTTTAAGAACGGAAAGGCGTTCTGGCATCGCGGAACACAACATGAGGTAACCATTTCTCAAGAATGAAATTTCTGTAAACAGTTTTGCAAACCAGTTCGAAAATTTTATCTTTCTTATGCCTTTTGAACACATGTTTCGGATTAAGAGTAGGAGAATTGATAGCAATTGCCTAGGGCGTGAGGATTTTATTTAATGATAAAATCGCCATTTATCGTCGGTAGAATGCATGTCAAATTCAATTTTATCTTGTTGAAGTATTGCGACATCGCCACACTGTGTTATGACACTCATCCCAGCTTCGTTAAGTACACAAATTTTGTCACCCTTATCAAATAAATCATCATCAATTGAAAACAACACCACAGGTGTCAATTGCGATCAGCTCAGCGGCCGTCATTTCTTGCCTACATACCGGGAGCAGGCGTGGCGGCGATGGGAAGTTTTCAGGCTTCACGGCTGAAATAGGGAAACGCGGAAAGCAGTCCATCTATCCCTTTCTAGATCTGTGCTATCTAGCCCTTTATAATATTAAAAATCTTTGTTCTGGACACACATATTTGCTCCATGTACATATCGCATTGCATTTGGCTGCGTGTACATATTTTTTATTCGTAATTGTTTAACTTGCTGACATTAAAATTTCTCGTGAGAAAAACAGATATTTTTCGCATTGTTGATTAATTAGGGTCCTTCCGCCATCAGCCATCTCTTACACAGTTGCATAATGTAAGAACTAAAATCATGATTGCAGATTACAGACCATAGAAATTGAACTGTTCGCATGCTGCAATGTGATACATTGCAACTAAGTTATTTTATTTAAATATATAATGTTAAAAGATCTGTGACAGTGAATCTTAAAAAGTAAACTGAGAAGGCAGCCATAGAATTCCCACTAATTTAAACAAAAAGCAAAATAGCGGATTTCTATGGTATCAGCCCATAACCTTGCAACCGCTTCCACCTATACATGATAGATTGTCCACAGAGTTTCACAGAAATTGATTTTATGATAGAGAAGCGCGATCAGCAATGTTACCAACGTCCACGTGTATTTCTGAATGAGAAAATAGAAAAAATACTTCGCCTCTCATCAGCAATCATCAATTATTTGTTTACCTGCACACATGTTTTTAAATTAACGAAATCAGCGACTTTCATTAAATTTGGCTCCTCTTGAAGAATGAAGAGGGTTGCTATGTTATCAACTCTATTCGCCCATGTTTTGTGATTATTGGGAATTGAAATTGGTTGATGAAGTTTTGTTAATTGATAATTAGATTGCGGATGCTTATGCTTAATCCTGCTCAATAATATTTTAAGCAGCAGCATTCAAAAATGAGAAGCTGTTCTGACTAGTGTAAGGGACCAGACTTCCCATGTCCCTGGTTCGGTTTTTCTTGCGTTATTTAATGATGCATTTATCTTTACTCTAGAGACCTGAAGGCAAATATTATTACTCCATAAAGAAGTAGATGAGAAAAGTGGCAATTACTCGGTAAATCATAAACAAGTGGAACTTCTTACTGCCCACTCAATCGACCTGAAAAATCTCATGCAATACATTAAAATCCCTGCTAGCGAATCTCATAGGGACTTCGAAGTCCCAAGGAATAAAAAAAGGGAAATGGTTTTCCTTAAAAAGTGAAGTCAGATATCACATTGGATTGTATAATTTCTTATTCGGAATAGAAGGCCTCTCTCTGAAGTGTAGTAAATTTTGTGCATTTCGCGAGTTGGTAAAATCTGTTTATTGGATAATGAGTTGTCTCTCATTTTGCAAGCGCAGAGTTCATTTCACGCTGTGCCAAAAGTCAATTTTAATTTTAAGCAAGAAACTTGAAAACTTTCAGTCAGAAGCTCTTTAATTTGCTCCTGATGCGCATCGATATGCATACCCTGACTCGCAAACTGGTCAACTATGTAGTGATCATCAGTATGTTTGTTCACTTGGTCACTCGAGACTCAATGTTTAGGAACCATTGTGAAGTTCATCACTTGACCATGTCGGCCACTCGTGTCACTGTCCTGTCATAATTGCCTGAGCTTGAAGAATTGCTGAATCGTGTGTATCGGACAGTTCATCATATTTAGCTGTGCCTTGAAGAGAATGCTGTTGTTTTGTTTGGCAACAGGTGAAGGCAGACCCGCCTCGTCTGTGTACTTGCAGTCTACACATTCGGATCTGAGAGAGAGAGATTATCATGAGTGGACAAAATGTTGGTAATTTGAAATCTGCCAGTTTGTGAATGGTCCGATCTCGACAAAACTTCTTATGCTTGGAGCTGATACTACCAGCACTCTTTTAAAAACAAGATTGAAAAATCGACCCCCAGCACAAAGAAAAGCTATTTATATATTTGCAGCTGACCGGTATAAGCATTGTTCATTTTGACAGCACGAAATTAAGTAAAAAATTAAATTATTAATCAAATGAGTTTGCTCCTAATATTGTTCAAATTCGAAAAAATTATATCATAGTGTGCATTGTCAAAATAATCGATTCTCATGCGATGATGAAAATCATCCCAGCAGCCATCTACAATAGAATATAATGCTTACTAATTCAAAGTATTAATTGAAGCAGTCCTAATGAGGACTGATGGCGTTCTCCAATCCGCAAGTGTACAGATGCAATGCTGCTGTAACCATTAGATTAATCAGTTCTTGAAAGAACTCAATGGAGCCTTCTCGTGGCAACGAATAAAAATTGATCAGCTTTGGCCCAGTATCTGGTAAAAATGGAATTCTTGAGACTTGCAACACTACTCAATCTAACTGTTAATATACTAATACCATAGATTCCAAACACTGCCGCATACATGTTTAAAACAGACGTCTAATATACTGTACTGACTACAGATGCTGGTAGTGGAAATAGAATAGGACAATGGTCACCATAGGTTAAGGAAATTAAGATTGGATATTATAAAAACAATTGGAGACCGATGGATGAAAACTGGAAAAGTGGAGGTAAAACATAGAAATACAATGATGCTACTATACCGATTACAAGTGAGCTAATGCTACACTATGTCTGACACTACACATGGTGGATGATGGTAATAGTGGATAATGCGGGACACTCTACTACACCGAAAGCAATGAAACTATGCACACTATACCTGAGACTACACATGCAAAATACTAATTCTTCACTTCAATTTGTTATCGCCAGTTTCTTAATCCGTTCATGTAATCCCACATTTCTTCATTTGAAATACAATACATCGACCACTACTTCAGCTAGGATATATAACATAATGCTGCAGTCCGTCAGTCATCAGCAGGTAATCGTCTAGTTGTGTTTCGAACCCTTGATTCAGGATTCACCGATGGTTCTCTCCATTATAACCGATCGAGCACAAAGTCTCAGATGGCATAAAGCTTGTTGAAATTGAAGATAACTTCAATGCGAAAATTGCGTTGGGATGTGATTGACTTTTTGCGTAATTGTTTATGAAACATAGTTCAACATATGAAACCATTATTTCTGAAATATGTCCTGAAAAATGTCCTGAATTCTGTAATCTACGTGAAACTTTTTTCAGTGAATTGTCAATGTATTCAATGTGTTTAAGATGCCCTTCATCAGTGAGTTTCACGACTATTGTGCATTATGACGTACACGTGAGCGAAAAAGGAGTTCGGCATAATTCCCCTAGACTAGCTGTTTATATTAACTTTGCTTTGATGAAATGTATCAGCATTAAATGCCGATGCAGCTGCAAATATCTGAAACACCCAACTGGAATTCTCAAATTTCATCTGCAAGCTATTTCAGCCACCTCTTTCGAAATTCCAATGGTGCCATTTATTCATCAAAGATTCCATCTGAACAAGCATGAGTTACGTCCTGTAAAGCTCAATTATTGATTCTGCTGAGGACCACGGGAAATTGTACTTGCTTGTACTTATCAGGGTGTCCACTGTACGTGAAATTCACGTATGTACGTGAATTGTACGTGAATTTTGAAAATTATGAAAATGTACGTGAATTAGGTTAAAAGGTGAATGTCTTACGTAATATTGATACAAATCAATAAATTCAATGTACAATGGACTGAACATGAATGGAACAATACAGCTAGTGAAACCGTAAACTACTAGTAGCAGCCTAAAAGTGCAGAAATACCAGCAGGAAGAGAGTTTAGACACATTAACTTGCTAATGGCCTAACGCTAATCACATTAGCACCCAAGCACAACTGAACTTCAATTTTAAAAAAGACGACAATTATAGAACGACCCATTTTGAACAAACAAGTGAAATTCGATGGGGGGGGGGCTCATTTGAAGTTTTTGTAGATCGGCAACTGTTTGCGTCCACGTTTCGGCTCCTTACAATAGGACAGGTAAGATGGCATTGTTGAAGACCCGCATCTTTGTTTTCGTTGATATGTCCGTACTGTGAAACATGGCCTTGTCCAAACGACTAAATTGAATCAGTGATTTTCCAATGCGCATCATCACTACTGCCCCGCACGAGTTAGTGTCAACTAAGAAGATTGAGTCCAGATAAGTAAAGCCATCCACTTGCTCTACTGATTCTCCATTCAAATGTATGTTTAGGTCCGCAGATGTCATGACTTTTGTTTTCTTAGTATTGATCGTCAGACCAAGAAAGGAAGCAAACTTATCCAGACGATTGAGGAACAGCTGTGTATCTTCCTCCTTCTGTCTAAGATTCATTAACTGCCTTCCGCAGGACTAAGTCCAGGACCACGTCGAAGAGGCATGGTAAGATGACGCAACCCTGTCCAACACCGGTAGCGATGGGAAACTCTTTTGATAGCTCGCTGCAAACTCTTACCTTGCTGTTGCCATTGCAGTACAGAGAGGGCAGAATATTTACGATTTTCTCTGGGAATTCTAATCTCCTTATTGCGGACCACAAAGACGGCCTGTGAACTGAGTCGAAGGCTGATGCGAAATCAATGAAAGTGGAAGTGTAATCCTGACCGTCACGAATTCTCCATTCGAGTACTTGCCGTAGACTGAATATCTGGTCAATGCAACCTCGACCATTGCGTAACCCAGCCTGCTCTTCCCTTAATTTACTTTCATATATACCCTCGCTGCGTGACCGGATGATCGATGTTAAGACCTTCCCAGCAATTGAAATCAAACTAGTCTCTCGGTAGTTGCCACAGTCCGATTTTGCTCCTTTCTTGAAGATTGGAATAATGATCGAGTCTCTCCAATCTTTAGGTACCGATTCCGAGTTCCAAATGGACTGGATTAGAGATGTTAAGCGTTGTATTATTGGTCGTCCTCCAGCTTTTAGTGTTTCGGCCTGAATGTTATCAGTGCCAGCAGCTTTTCAAGTTTTCGGTTTACTCACAGCACCAGCAACTTCTTCGGCGTCGGGAACATGATCAGGAACAGAGTATTCAGTTGGTAGCGCGTTATCATTGGAAAGTTCATCGAGTTGAGGCGGACTTGGTCGATTAAGAAGACACTGGAAGTGTTCCTACCAACGGTTAAGTTTTTCTTCTTTACTCTTCACGAAACGTCCATCACGATATTTGATTGATTCACTAACCGTTTGTGGACGAAGCGATAGACTACGAAATTTACGATAAAGCACTTTCGAGCTACCCCTCAATGCAACTTGCTTATATCAGCCTTATGATTCCACCATTTTTCTTCATCCTTTATTAGGGATTCATCCTTATTTAAATGGCTGGCTGGCTACTGTGCGGTTGTGCGATCGTGATCTTCTGAGATACAAATGATTAGTTCTGTGTAACTTATGATTGTGTGGTCCTCTGGTCTAGCTTTTGGCATCATTTCATTCGTCTTGGCGTCGTACATACTTCTCCGATCTTCGTTTTGCTCCACATTTCCGAGTTCCCTTGGGATTTCTTGTGATTTTCAGCTGTGATATTGATTGGCTGTTATTCCTCGATCTGCGCATTTTGTTCTTTTTCATTCTCAATCCACGTGATCTCTAACCTCGTCGAGTTCAACAGTGCATGCACAACGTCAGTGTGAATTACGTCATTGCCTGTTTGCGCGGTCTATTAAATTGCATTCGATTTCTCCAACTGATTGCCGTAAGTCACAGCTGATTTCAGAAGAATTATTTTGATCATCTGAAGCAACCCTCGTCGCCTGATCCGTGAATTATTGATTTTTTCTCACGTGACCTTGACGTATAGTCCGCGTCATTATCTTCGTTATTATGATGTCGTCAACTGCAAGCAATTCAATATTATCAATGACAGATGATGAATTATTGGTTCGGAAAGCGAGTATTACAAGAAAGATGACCTAATCAGTGCACTCGTGACCTTGCGACAACAAAAGCCTGATACGGCAATTAAAACTAATACAAATGTAGATATTTATAAAACTTTTGAAAAGCTTCTGAATGATAAGCTGTCCCCCTTTCTTTCTACTATTTCCAATCTTGTTAAGAAGGTTGAAGAATTACAAGATAGCTATACCAAGTCTCATGAATCTTTGTCAAAAAGATTAACTGACTTGCAAGGGGAAAATGACAATCTCAAATTGAGATTTAATGCTTTTGAAGATACTATGGTTTCTTTTGGAAATAATATATTTGATGAGATCGAAAGGAGGAATTGGCGTGAAAGCAACATCATTATTCGAGGTTTAGACGAGCCTATCTCCGGTAGCCCAAAAGAAAGATTACAAGTTGATAGTTCCAAAGTACAAGAGTTATTGGGTGAATTAGACCTGGATCCTGAATTCACAGAAGTCATGAGGATCGGGAGGAAGAAAGAAAGCACTGGCTCGACTTTTGAGAGTGAGACTTAAAAACATTACAGACAAAGCAGATATTCTAAAGAATGCCAGACAACTTCGTGAATCTGAGGCTTTCCGAAATGTATTCATCTGTCCTGATCTTACTCCAGATCAACAGGCTCGGAAGAAGATGCTTCACGATGAGCTTCATGCACGAAGGAGGAATGGTGAGGATACCATTATACGTAACGGGAGAGTAATTTCCAAGAGTGCTCCTTCGGGTTTTCACTGAATGTTTTACCTGTATGTAATGCTCCCTCTATATTTTTAATAAATTCACGCTCGGTTGTGAATAAAATAGATGAACTTATCGCTCTTTCCTCTACCCTTCATCCTGACATCATTATTATATGTGAAACTTGGCTAAGTGATGAAATAAGTGATCATGTCTTAACAATCCCCGGCTTTTCGAACTTTTTCAGGTGTGACCGCGCAGATGGAAGACGTGGTGGTGGTACCTGCATTTATGTGCGTGATGGTCTGCCATGTGAAAGGTTGAATTTTCAAGATGATCAGAGTATCTGTACTGAACATGTCTGGCTAAAACTCCCTAAATTGCAATTGGTGCTTTTGGCTATATACATTCCGCCTTCTATCAGTGTTGGTCAGTTCAAGGATATCAGTGATACCATGGTTGCAAATGTGGATACTGTACTAAATGACATGCCAAATAGTGAGATCGTTATTGCTGGCGACCTTAATCAATGGCCTCTTAATTCTCTTGAATTGTAACTTGGCATAACTAATATATACTCACTGACATAAATAACGAAACCAACTATCATTGACTTGAATGGAAGTTTGTTTCATTTTTTTCTATGGTTTGAGATGATATCTCGCTTTCTATGTATCACCATTGAACTCCATATGATAAGGGAAATGATATAGGACCATCAAATTTCAAAATTTGATATTGATCACGGTAACATCTAGAAGTTGAACAGAATCACCATCTACTGCTGACCAGATTTGACTTATGAAATGGCGCATGATAACTTTACCAGAGGAATGGCAATTGGGATGATGCGTTGTGGGCAAAGTTCTACAACTGTTGCGAAAGAATTGAAAATTTCAAGGGTCGTTGTATGGAGGTGGTGTCGTTGGAAAGCAGAAGGAAATGTGGAAAAGAAGAACGGATCAGGAAGACCAAGGGTATCATCCAAGCGAACAGATGCACGCTTAGTTTTAGCTGCTAAAAGAAACAGATTTGTGTCCGTCCCGAAGCTAATTGTGTACTAGAAGGTTGCTGGGACCGTTACCTGTAGCGTTCGAACTGCATATCGAAGATTGCGAGAAGCTGGTATACAGTCTCGAAGACCCGCTGTGAGAATTCCGCTGAGCCTGGAACATCGAAGGAGACGAGTGACGTGGTGTCAAGGTCATCAGTCGTGGAGTGACAGTCAGTGGGAACGTGTGCTCTGGACTGATGAATTGAGGTTTACTCTCGATTTCAACGATGGTCGGATCCGTGTTCATCGCTTGCCAAGTGAACGATTTGCTCCATGTTGCGTCAAAGAACACGACCGGTACGGCGGCGGTAGTGTCATGGTTTGGGCCTGTATCTGGCACAATGGAAAAACACCAGCAATCGTAGTGAAAGGAACAGTGACAGGACAGCGATATGCCGACGAGATCGTGACACCGGTCGTGGTTCCAGCAGTGACATCGAATCAATTGATTTTTCAGGATGACAACGCAAGGCCCCATCGCGCTTCAGTGGTCTCTAACAAGATAGCAAGCAGTGGAATCCCAACCTTGGAATGGCCCTCACTTCTCCCGACGTCTCCCCCATCGAGCACTGCCGGGATGAACTTGGTCGCAGAGTGAGGGAGAGGTACAACCACCCACCAGTGTCTTTGAAGATGTTGGCCGACAGACTGATCGAGCAGTGGAACCTCTTAGACCTGGCATTCATCCAGCGACTGTGCTCATCCATGCCCTCACGCATCGATGCCTGTTTGGATGCTCACGGTGGTCACACCCGTTTTTAACTTAAGTTGATAAAATCATGAGAATCAAATTAAATGTTTTTGAGTAAACCATTCGAGTTCTCCTTTTACAAACAACAAACAAACGTAAAGTACAACCAAGTTTAAGTCATAAGTATTCATATCAGGACTTGTTTCACTCTTTTTGTCACTGAGTATAGTCCATGTTCCTACCCGCGCCTCGGCAGTTTTGGACAAAATTATGATGTCCGACCGAAAGCTGGAAAGTTACAACCAACCGATCATTGGTCCACCACTTGGAAATTCGGATCATTCTACCGTATTCATTTCATCTAAAGTGTCTCCATGTGATATTTAAGTTACTCGTTTATGTAGAATTTTTGATTATAGGCAGAGCAATATTGACAATTTTGTGAATGTCTTGCAGTCTTTTCCGTGGCAGTATTTTTATAATTCAGACGCTACTTTAGATGAAGAATGTCAATACAGTCAAATTCCCTCTAAGCGACCACTTGGCGTTCCGAAAAAAAGTGGTCGCTTAGAGGGAATGGTCGCTTAGGGGAATGTGATTTTAAATGAGCTATCATTAAGATCCTTTCAGCTTAAAGTTGATAAATATCAAACGCAGAAGTTTGTCAATAATACAACACATGTATATTGTGTAAGAACGAAGAAGTTGCAGTTTCTTAAAAAAAGTCATCAATCATTGTTTGCTTCTTGCAAGATTGTTGTAAAAGTTTTTCAGTTTCGCACGTCATCCTTACACCATTATTGTTCGCGGATTGCATAAAGTATCTCCTCAATGTGTTCATAGCTTGAAAGGCTTCTTTTTTATTGACAGACAATTCATTTTCATTTAGATCGTCATCGTGTGTGTTGTCATTTTCAGATTCTTCGTTTTCTTCATTTTCGATATCTTTTACGATTTCGACCGTGGGCTTCTTCCAATCGATGCGGCTCTCCCTGTTCATTTCAACATTGCTGTCAACTGTCATCAGTTGATTGAAACTCACTCCAGTCACTTCTTTGCAAGCTTTCTCAATATCCGCCGATACTTCTTCATCTGCAGCCGGTTCCACCTCGCCATGGATCGGGAATCCAGCGTTGTAAAAACATTTCTTTATAGTGGATGCCTCAACGTTTTGCCATGCAGTTGCCACCCAATAAATGGCATCAAGAAAAAACCCAATAAATGTCATCCCATGAGTTCTGCTCCAATGCTTGTTTCGTCAGTCTCCATTAGAGAAATCATGTGGATCATTTGACTCTTTCTGTACTTCAGTTTGATGGTTTGAATTACGCCCTGATCCATGGGCTGTAAAACTGACGTTGTTTTCGGAGGGAAAAAGACGATTTTAATATTTGTCAAGTCCAGATTTGGATGACTGGGCGCATTATCCATAAAAAGTAAGATATGACGTCCTTGACGACGCATTTTTCGTCAAACGCTTGCAGCCATTTCGAACAGATGTCCATATTCATCCAAGCTTTTCTGGAGCACTTGTATTCCACTGGCAAATCTTTAATGTTGAGATTTTGAAGGCTCTTGGCCGTTGTGATTTTCCAATAACGAGCAAAGGCTCCCTTTCTCCTGCAAGGTTTGCACAAACAGCTACGGTAACGCGATCTTTCGCCTTCTTTCCACCAGAGAATTTCTCAGTTTTGATGAAGAGTGTGGATTCGGGCGGTGTTTTGAACAGCAGTTCAGTTTCGTCCATATTGTAGATGTTTCTCGCCTCATAACCGCAACATATCGCAGAGAGGTTCTTTTTCCAATCTTCTACAATATGTGCGTCGACGTCTCCACTTTCTCCGTGCAGTTTACCGAACAAAACACTGTTACGTTTGCGAAATTTATTCAGCCACCCGTGGGATGCCGCAAAACTGGTAATATTCAAGTCAGTTGCAAACCTTTTTGCACGTTCCTTCAACATTGGGCCAGTAACGATTATTTTTCGTTTCATACAATCCTGTAGCCACCGATAGGTTAAATCATTAATTTGTTCATTGCCAGTTGCTTTAGTTTTACGCTCCTTAGACATTGGAACACCATTTTCGACTTCACCTAAGATCTCTGATAACAGAAATAGCGATTATGTATTCTCAAATTTCCGTTTCACAAAATATGCGCAGGCTTACCAGATTTTCGCTTGATAACACTCTGAACTTGGGTTTTGCCGACGCCAATCTCTTGTGCGATTCTTCGGCATGAAAGACCCTCACCATTTTTGCGAATAACTTCAATTTTTTCTTCAAGAGTTAGACAAGATCGCTTCTTTGACGCCATAACTCACAAACTGAAAGCCCTCACTTTCTCAACCGATCTCAATGCTAAATGAAAATTTGTTTCTTCAATGGGTGTTCAAATAAAAATTTGAAGAGCCAATTGAATCCAAGAACCACTTGTTTCAACAGCTAATCAATGTTACTTTCGAGTTCAAGCGTTGCTTTGAATGACAAACTTCGCGCGTGCGTGCCTCGCAACCGCATAGTCTCTCACGCACCGCACCCTCTTCTCTCTGGATGCTATGCCAACATGACACGCACGCATTTACTCTCCCCAGTCCCCATAGTAGACAGCGATTGACTGTCTAAGTTTGCTGATTGAATTTTTGAATGTGAACTGAAGGAAATTGGTAAATTGTTGAATACACCTGTCTGGGGCATAATTTAATAAAGTGGTCGCTTAGAGGAGCTTATTTTCAATGTTTTACTCTCACTTGGTACCAAAAATACGGTGGTCGCGGTCGTAAGAGGGAATGGTCGCTTAGTAGGAAGGCAAAACAATGGAAATGTCGCGCGTCGGACTTTCGTGTGGTCGCTTAAGGGGACTGGTCGCTCAGTGGAGCTGGTCGCTAAAGGGAATTTGACTGTACTTCCTTGAAATTATTGATGAAGCGAAATCTGTTATTCCTAGCTCTGTTATTCCAATGACATCTTATGACAAGCCCTGGGTAACCCCGTGATTAAGGACCTGATCAATAAACGTTTTGCGGCATATCGAGCAAAGAACTTCGAACTTTATAATCACTACAAGCTTAAGATAAAAACTCAAATTGAACGTGTGAAATCGATTTGGGCGTCTCATACTCGCAATAACAAAAATGGTTTATGGGATATTGTAAACAACATTTCTAACAAGAGCAAGAAGGATCCTTTGCATAAAGTGATTTCACAATTTCAGTCTCCTGTTGAAGCTGCGTGCCAGATCAATGACACATTTGCCAAGAATTTTTCTGAACCAACTGACTGGGAGGAACTGGAATTTCGTCTACCCATAGGTTCTTTGGTATCCTCCTGGAATGTAGATGTAACTGTACCTTTGATTGAACAGTCTCTCTATAAGTTGAATACCAAGAAGTCCTCAGGAAGTGACCATCTCTCGCCTCGCCTCCTGAAAGCTGCTTGTAAGGTGTTGGCTCCTCCTCTTACTCACCTGATTTGCCTTTCCATCCAAACTATGCATGTGCCCACGATATAGAAATTGGCTGATATAACTCCAGTCCCGAAATCTCCTCGAGCTTCCATAAACGATTTTAGACCTATCTCAAAGTTACCTATTTTTGCGAAAATTCTTGAACGTTTCGTATTACAGTCAGTGAAGCAGCAACTACTAATCATGTATGGACCTAATCAGTTTTGTTTTAAGCCTCAAACATCAACCCTCCATGCTTATATTACCATCCATGATTACATAGCAAAAAGTCTGGACCAAGTCGACACAGCCGGAGTTATCATGGTAAGCTTCGATATTTCAAAAGCTTTCGATTCTCTTAATCATGGTTGCTTGGTTGAAACGTTGAAAAATGGAAATCTCCCACCAGCCTTCGTTCAATGGTGTGTCAGCTATTTGAAGGATCGACGCCAGAGAGTAGTACTGGATCCGAATTTTGTGAGTGACGAAACCTGTGTCCTGTCTGGAGTGCCTCAAGGCTCTGTCATCGCCCCATTCCTCTTTTCAGCGCATATGGGTGCCTTGCCTCCGTCAAACGCTAATTATAGGATGATGACATATGCTGATGATATTATTTCATTAATTCCAGTCGAACGCGCGTGTACAACAATTACGCAGCAACTTATCGATGAGGAAATACGTCACGTAAATGCCTGGTGTCAACAAAACGGCCTCACCTTAAACGAAAGCAAAACTAAAATAATGATTATGAAGAATCAGTCTTTCGCATTTGATACGTCCTTTCTCAATTCACTCAAGGTCCTTGGTATTACTAATGATCAGCGTCTATCATGGGACATTCATACCGACAATCAATGCAAGAAAGCAGCACAAAGCTTATTCCTAATCCGATCTTTGAAAAAATTGCTACCGAAGAATGACCTTATTTGTTTTTACAAGCATTACGTGCTTCCAATTTTTGAGTATTGCAATCCACTTTTTATCGGCATCAATGATAGGAATAGTCGGAAGCTGGAGAAGACTCAAAGGCGTTTCCATGTTGTGTGTGGACTGCATTGCGATTGTAATAATTCTCCACTCCTCTCTACAAGAAGACAAGCTCAGTCATTGAAACTCTTTTCTTCTATGTCGAATGCTAGCCACATTCTTCATTCTTTACTGCCGCCTTTGTTACAGCATTCGCATCACTACGCTGTACCGCTATGTAGATCAGAAAGACGATTTAAATCATTTGTGCCAACTTGTACTGCACTCTATAATCGAATGTTGATTTAATTTATTGATCCTAACTTCTTGCTGATAAACTTTCATTGTTTTATGTGACTTATTTCACGAACGTTAAACGATTTGTTCATTCTCATATGCATGAAGTTCCTTTGATTTTGTGCAACTTACTTTGTCTTGTGTGATTTTCATTCTGATGAATAAACGAGTATTATTATTATTAGACTTCTTTTTATTTGTCGATTAAGTGCATTAAGGCGGTTATCGTTTTTTGACATTGCATCACGTCTTTGATCCACAAGTCTGAGTGTCTCATCGCTAATCCATGGCCTCTTGCGAGTACGCGGCAGAGGACAGACATCTTCTAGTGTTTCATGCATTGCATTTTTTATGTCGCTCCATTTCTTTTCGACGGTCTCTTCTTCTAGCACTTGAAATTTGTTCGATAACTTGATTTCGAACTGTTTTGCAACATGTGGCTGTAATAGCACTGAAGAGTCGACATGGTAATTCATCTTTGATCTCTTAGTTGATTGTGATCGTATTTTTAGTTTAGGTACATGTATTACCAAATAGTGGTCAGAACCTATACACTTGGAAATACCCTTGGATATGCTATGGGAAATTGACTTACATAGCATCGGAAATCTGAAGTCACCCGATAATATTGATATCGGGTTTGGAGCCAAGCTCATCTCTGCTTCTGAAGATTCGGTTAGCTGCAAGAAGTTCTACATCGCCATGTGCAAGTAGATTGCGAAAAGTGTTGCCTGAAGCATCCGTTGACCGAAGCAGTATCTTCGATCTTGCCGATCGTTGTATCGCGATCTGTGCTACTTCACAAGCTCAAATGTAATCGTTGAGAATCTTGCACGCACGTTTATTAGTGCTTATATAACAGACAACTCTAAACACCTATTTGTCAAACTGTTAAAAGTCAAATATTCAAATTATCATATCAGCTCTATAAGCTCAGCTAAGTGCTCGTACAGTTTTCCTATGAGAAGGTCGGCTGCCGAACTAAATACTCTGAACTATAGATTGTTATCAAAATTGTGTTGATGCCGTCACAGAGCAATGCGAGGGCCGAAGCTGGATTATCACTTAGTATGGACTCGCTGATACCCAATTTGAAGGAGAAACTATACAAGCAATGCGTCTTATGCATGATGCTTTGGAAGCTTTTGGGATCCATCCAAGTCATTTATTACTCCAACCATGTTGATTTGTTTATCAAGCGCGACAGAGGTAACACTCATGTTGCGTTCTGTTCTATCTTTTGCTGATAAGTCCATGATGTGCTTCTTTTGCTAACGTTAGACATGCCCATGGGCTATAAACTGCAAATAGTGCCGTGAAAAGTAATTCTAAAATACTAACGTTAGACATGCCCATGGGCTATGAACTGCAAATAGTGCCGTGAAAAGTAATTCTAAAATACTAACGAAATGAATTCCACGAATCATATAAAATGACATTGTTTATACATGAATTTCATAAATCTCTATTGATCTGTATGAGGGCAATTCCACGCGTAATGTTACCACAGAATAAAAAAAAGTTCCTATAAAGGTGCAACCGAAGACTGTTTTAAGTAAAAGAGTATCTACATTTCACAATCTCATGCATTTCCAACGGCAGTGGTCAATTGAAAGACTTTTTTAAATTTCAAGATATTTATGATCAATTGTTCGTTAGGATGTAAAAATTTGCATTTTTTTCGATAGACGGTGTACTGGTTAAGATGAACTCTTTCTATGAGCATTTTACTTTCTTGTAGCTTACATCTGGGAGTGATATGTCATCACACTCATCGCCGCGAAAAATATTTCGATACTACAAAACAACAGCAGTACAATCACGAAGACGCACACTCAATACACTGTTATTATCATCATCAGACAGCGACATCTGGTGAATTAGGTGAATATTTTTGTCATTTTAGGTTTTTTATAGGTGAATAATTTTACAAATTTAGGTTGTCTATATAGGTGAATCAAAAATCCATTAAAATATCTAGATTCATTGAGAGCAATGGCATTTTTCTGTTTATTTTCATGAATTGTGCTTTTTTCGGTGACTAATTTGTAAACAGATACCGCGACAATAATCTGCGTATGAGTTTTAAAAAATAATTAGAGAAAAGAAAATGACAAGTAAGTCCTAGATTTAAAGATTTTATCGCGATTCCGAACGATTTTATTTCAAGCTATAACAACTGCACAAATCTAACATCAACAACTATGTATATATGTTTCAAAATGGATACTGACAATTCCATTGTACAATTGTGTATGTGCCAAGCAGGTCAAAATTACTCGTATTTCAAATGCAATATATACTCTATAAATGTATGTAAAAGAATTAGAAACTATGACCAGAAACACGTGGCACTGTCCAGATTCGCTCATCAATGTCTTCATTATTCCGATTATAAAAGTAATTCGTTACCACGATTTTCTCAATGTTTTCCAATGTGAGTACATGTAGATGAGTTAATCAAATTTCACGTTTTTGTCGTAATGACAATATTAAAGTGATTTAGGTGTTTTTACAAAATATCCGGATTTTAGGTAAAAAATTCATTTTAGGTGATTCACCTAAATTGTCGCTGTCTAATCACCATCTTTAATACTCTGCTAATGTTCTTGATACCTAATTTTATGAGATCGTGAAGTTTTACCTAGGCCTATGCAACTAGCATTACAAATGCGACGTTTAAACTCATAAACAGTATAATAACTATTACAATTTATTTTTCCAATTAAACGATCCCAAGAAATTGCAGCTGTTTTGTATTTTTTATTTTTACATTTATTGCGACTATTTAGACAACGAAACAACGAAACAATTAGGACTGGTAGTTTTAACAAGACGAACATTGAAATCATATTTGCGAAGTAGAGAATTAATTCTTCTGTTTAAACTATCTTCAACAAAAGACATGGATAAATTAATATTTTTATTTGCATTGGAATGACCCTTCCTATTCTTCGATTTCCGTTTAAAATCTTTTTCTTTGAAACCGCTTTTCTTGAGCTTTTGTTCAGCGTTATGAATTGATTCAGTTTTATCTGCTATCGTACTTCATCTTTCGTCGGTTGTGTTCAGAGTATTTTCTATGAAGTTACTTTTAACATGATGTGACATCCAGCTGTCTTTGCGCAGTTATTCTAAGTTAATGGCTTACTATAGTGCCAGTAACTGACAACATCGGTTTTAATCGAGATGTTCAAATCTAGAAAATTTAGACAATTTTGTGGAATTTCTAGAGTAAATTGAACATCATTGTTTATGTTGTTGAATATGTTGAGAATTTTGTACTCTCTTGGAAACTAGATGAGAAAGGACCTGTAGTGATATCATCGATATACCGTTTGAAAATCGGAGGGGAAATATTAAGTTTCTTCAATTCTTTTTAAGGCCGTGTTTTCTATGTATCTCATGAAAATAACGACGAATGGGGGGAGCATGACTTGTGCTCCACCAACTTGGAGATATGTTTCATCACAATACTGCATCTCACAATTGTAGCTCATAAACTTAAGGCAGTTGTTAAATTGCTCTACCGTGAGATTAAATGATTTATTTCATGCCAATGTATTTGAGCATATTCTAGAACTACTTCGAGCGCCTGACTTATCGATATGCTCGGATGCAAAGCAATGTATATTGTAATATACAAATCATGTAATGCAATGCAGTATACAAATCATGTACAATTGCTATGTAGCATTCATCCGCTCAGTTTTAATGTATTCGTTTGCTTGCTTTTGCAATGCTGCAGAGTATTTCAAAAAATGACATTCTACGTGTGGAGCGAAGAGTCTGTAAGATATTTGGCATTAATCTTGATAATGATAATAACATTTTGTATGCTGCTGATAAGTCCTGTCGCAAGATGTTCAAGTGTATAGTTGAAAACCAATGTCATCCACTTCGTGAATTGTTTTGCGTGCGCCCTACGCGTAATTGTACCACTCGTCGTTCTTGTGAGCTGTTTCCACCACCTGCCAAAACTAGCCGTTTTAAGAAGTTATTTATTAACTTTTGTAAATAGTTGGGATTATTCACTGTTTTTATTTCCTCGTTGGATTGTGGTATGCTATGCTCTCTTCTTTTTGTGTCTTGCACCTTTATTGACATCGTTGAGTTTGTAATGATCACCGGTTCTGTATGCAGTGATTCAATATAGATAATAATTATTATAAATAATAGCATCGAGAGATATGACACTATTACCAGTTTTTACTCCCGCATAATTGTCAAGAATCTTCATTCATTGTTAGGAACTATTTAAATGTGCAGGGACAAGGTTAACCAATTGATTTAATATTTTACTACATTCAATGGATTTTTCAGTAGGATTTTTATGGTAGATGCTGTTGGTCTCATAGGATAGATTCCATTATTTTCAGGCTTACGGTCTTTTATACGAGTGTAAAATCCAGCCGTTTGAGAGTTGGATACATGAAGAAGCTATAACTGATTTCCACTTAATTTATTTTTGTCTCAAGAGTTGATTTTCTTATTAGCTTGTTGTATGTTTTCTCATTTAGATTTTATGCAATAGCTTATATGTATTTCCACTATCTAAGAGAGCGTTGTTATTTTGATTATGCTTTTCTTTATCAGTAACGCATGAACGTGCAGACTTATCTGTCGGAACAATTTCTAGGTTATGTTCTTAGACAAATGTTTTAGTTTTTCCAAGCTGTTTCTGTATTTGCCGGTAAGATTCACTCATTTTATGAAGGATACCTCCTTTTTAGTAACTTCTATGACTTCATACTTGAAAGCATTCAGAATATTTTCCGACTCTTTATGCATGTGCTGAGGAAAACTAGCAGTATTGCGCTCAAACGGAATCTTGAAATTATTGCTATTACTTTGTTCTTTACTCGTAGTTTCGAATTTTTTATTCCGGTGAAGGTTATGCGTTAATCTATCCAAGTTTAATATCATATCGTCAATAAAACTGTCATCAAGTATTGGCGGAATACGATGACTATGACCTTTTTTAAGAAGATTCACGCAAGATTGATGCAGCGATTATTCGCTATTATTAGTGAAGGTCTCACTTTCAGCATACCCAACTTCTCTCTTATTACTACTGGTATAGGTCGCGTCACGTAGAAATTTATCAGCTAAAACGAAAGGAAAGCACGGCTTGTACATGTTGTCGCAGTCGCACACAGGATGCACAGTAAAAGTCAATGTGTCCCACTTCTTTGAATGCTTGTTGAATTTCTTGCGGTTCTCACGTTTGACGTCATTGGCCAGATGATGTTGCAGCATTTCATAAAATACCTTCTCCTCGAGTCTTCTTGGTAGCTTTACTCGTATCTTCTTACTTGGTTAATCAGTTAATATTTATTCATCTTTTATATATATATAATGAAAACAGTACAAAAAATCAATATGCCAATAAATAAGTAATAAATTAGATATAAACTCCAGGAAAAGTCAAATGACAAATGTCATATATAAATATATATATATATATATATATATATATATATGTTTTTGTCGACACGTCGACAACCATTTTGAAAACATCGTCGACAGATTCATTTCGTCGACAATTGCAGCAGTGTACGATATTTCAGAAATCTCTCGGACTTCTATGCGGAAAAGAAATGCGCAAGTTATATCTAATTTATCCATTAATGTAATATAGAAGATTAATAAAGAAATGCGCAAGTTATATCTAATTTATCCATTAATGTAATATAGAAGATTAATAAACAAATGCACTTGTCGACGAAATGAACTTGTCGACGAAATGAACGTGTCGACGAAATGAACGTTCATAGTGTCGACGATATGAACCTGTCGACGAAAAGTACGACTCCCATATATATATTCAAACTTCAATTGAAGCTGCTAGTTTATATATGAATTAGTAGAAGTTATGTTAATGTTCAGCATCGGTATTATTAAAGAACACATTGTATTCGCAACAGCAAAATGCTTATTCAATAATTGTATCATGCCCATCGCTGGACCACATCAATAGACATACGTGTCGAGTGCGCGATATATTGCCGGTCGATAAACCATAAATCTGTGGTCTCATGCATTAGTATGTATCCAATAACTGATTGACAAGTACTGATATACATTTAGGCCCATATCACAATTCATTAATAAAACTGTACCGTCTGCATATGACATAATTTATACGTAGTACTTACAGGCCTACGTATTCATAAATTGCAAATAGTTCTGAATGTATTTCTTGAAGGTAGGCTATATTCAAGATGATTTTGGATTATTTAAAATCGCTACAGACGAGGTCAATACTTTTACTGGGGCGCCGATCAGTGCACCCCCTTTCCCCCTGTTGAAAAATGTATGGTCCAATATACATACGGGCCTGTTGGCCAAATTCTTTTGTACTTTAAGTGATGTTGCAATATACTGCTAATTTGTACTATTCAACGGGGTTGTTTTGAATCGACAGTTTATCTCCTGCATGTTGTCGCTATCACTACATCTTGAGTTTCATGCTCGCACGTGTAGTTCAACTGTATAGGCCCACAACTACAATAAATGATACTTTATACCTGTAGGTCGATGCGTTAATTGAATTTATTGTTTTTCTGAGTTTTTTGAATTTTTTCTCTGAATGCCATTTGTAGAATGTAATGTTAAGCAAACATGATGCGCTTTGATAATGATCATGAACAAATAAGCTATACTGATGGCGGAGCGCAGCTAATCGTGCGACGGGATCAATCAAGCGATGACCAAAAATATCATGATTTATTTCAGCAGAGTAATTTTTCTATGAGATTTGATTGATTAGGAAAGAGGTAGACTGTTTTCTAATATTCAGGGTCACATTTTCAGCGTTTGACAAAATCGAGCAAAGGCGTTTTCACCAAGCTGCTGTAACTGAGTGCAATGGAGCACAAACAGTGCTGGATGAACAGCGAGGAAAGAGAAAGCTGCAATTGTTCTTTTGTTTTTACCACCAATATTTTGGTTTCAATCAAGTAGTCATCAAAATTAGTCAGTCTATTGTCCGAATAGGTCACCCAGTTATCCGAATAGTTCAATGATGTACCAAGCTGCTGCACCGAAGAAGACCTATAAATATATCCTGTCAAAAAAATTACTTATAATTTTTATTGTTTATGTCCATAAAATCCTGGTTCTATTACAAGATTTTCTACGTGTATTAAAAAGCACCACCGAGTTTTCAAAAAAGTTGCTCAAAGGAAAAAAATCTTTCAAAAAGAAACATTCCTCATGAATTTGTTGTATATTTTCGAAGTATTTTTTACCTATAGCCTTATACTGCCGCATTCCCGCATATTTGGAAGTAGGCATTGCGAGTATCAAACAAATACCATTTTGGCATGGTCCAACTCACTTTTTATGGACCTGAATTAGTGAAATTAATGGTCGAGAATTTCAAGATTCTAATGCAAGCTAGACTAGCTGCAAACTTCTATCACTGAATTTGATTGAATCCAAGATTAATCTATCGCTTCCTGCAGAAACAATGCTGATGAACGTTTCCTCGTTGAAATCTTTGGTAAAAAATCATATCAGCACTGTATTAGTACTACAGAACATGGAAGGTTCCAGGTCAAAGTGTTCTTATATCGGGCTCCGCAAAAAAAACTTCGTATTTGTACTGACCTGTTTTTGTGGTTTTATGTCATGCCTTATTTGTTGTCCATTCTGTCCTAGAGGGCATAATTATAGCAATATTATAGCATGGATTACTATAACATAGCTTCTGTTGCTACCTAGCATAGCATAGCAAGCTTTGTTTTACATGTATCTATTCAATTTCATTTTCATCATTAATCAAATTGGTCTCTCTACACCTCGATCTCATGGCTACAGCAGATTTCAAGCAGGATCATTTGTACTTTTTCATTGACACCTTGCAAGCAAATGGCTTTTCGTGTGCACAAATGCGTACGTTACTAGTTCAGCGTTGGGGAGAAGAAAATGTTGTAAGTACTCGTCGGATACAAGAAGTTGCCAGCGAATTTTCCGAAGGAAAAAGATATTCATTTAAGAGAAAATCAGGGTGTGTAAGACCACGTACGAGCACTTCTACCGAAAACGTAGAACTAATTCGTGAGAAAATTGAAGAAAATAATCGCTTATCATGCAGTGATTTGAGCCGAATTACGGGAATTGACTGTGATGCTGTGAACCGAATTTTGATCAGAGATTTGCATAAGAAGTCTGTATGTTGCAAATGGATACCACATGAACTAACTCAACAAAATAAAGAAACAAGAATTGAGTGTTGCCAAACTATGATTGAAAGATATTCAAGAAGAAGATCCAGAGAAAATGTTATTGTTATAGACGAAAAGTGGGTATACTTCAAGGATATTCCAGCTAAAGAGAACAACCGAGCCTGGGTTGATAGTGCGGGAGATAGACCTGCTGTTTCGAGGAGGACAATTTCCGATCGCAAAGTGCTGATCATACTGGCATCAAATTACTCCAAATCAATGCATTACCTTGAGGTATTGCATGATGGAGCATCAATTAACTCTCAACGATACATTGATTTCTTAGAAAACTTGGCATCTGAGTTTGAAAGTGTGTTGCCTAGGTGGGAGATGGTTGTTCAACACGACAACGCTCGGCCTCATGTTGCTCGTTGTGTTACTGAATGGTTTGAGGCCCAACACATGTCTCTGCTGAAGCAGCCTCCATACTCACCAGACACAAACTTGATGGACAGATTCTTATTTAGAAATTATGAAGTGTTCAGAAGGGGACATGACTTTGAAAATTCACATGAAATTCACCACAATTTTCGTCAATACATGGATGCCATGATGAGCAGCAAGCTTCTTGAAGAACTTGAAAGTTTACTCCTTCATTTGCAAAGAATCGTTGATGCAAATGGAAATTATGTTCAATAGTCACTTTGTCACTGTGTTGTATAGTTTTAACAATTACAATATCATGACTTGTCTTAAATTACAATGTAATCTGTTTTCATATGAAAAGCGAAGTTTTTTTTGCGGAGCCCGATATTTTTAGGCCACTTTAGGTCTACTTCCACGAAGTGTCAGAGACCATTGACTTTCTGGCTAAAATTTTCACAGAAACCTAGGTTTTATGTTGCTGAAATCGTTTCCTTTACTAATTTTATTATTTTGTGGCTTTCCGTTGAACAGCTTAAAAAGTCCATTTTGCTCGAAGACCATTTCGGCTTGACATCACATGGAAATTGAATTGAACAAATGATAGGTGCAAGCGATAATCCGTAGACCCCCTATATACATCAAGCGTGCAAGTCAATGATACAGTCCATTCATGAGCAACAGTCTACTACACCACTAAATGTCATTAAATTTATTTCATCATATTTACTAAAATGTTTGCATGGCAGACAATGTGCTATGTTTGAAAATTACTGATTCTACATTATTCATGCTGGCAGTAATTATACTTCCTTTAGTACAGAGGTGTGGAGGCGGCGGTGTTCTGATTCTAATCACGTCCGTTCTGATATTCTCCAAACTCCTTGAAGATGATGTCCTACCACTAATATTTGCAGAAAATTCTTATTTACAATAGCTAGGACACTGAATTTCTACCTATAGCTTAGCCTTGCTAACATAAATATGAAAAAATCATGTCCTTTGAAGTTTCATTAAGCATTCAAAATGAGCACTCCCACTTGTTCTACATATGAATAGCCAAGGATGTGACGTGAAACAAGCAATAAATTTTGTGGAAACTGATGTTTTTTTTTTTAATTTACTAGTAGGTTGTGAACAAAAAAAGAAACATGACTATCAGTAATTGCAGCAAAGAAAGACTTGATAATCTAAATGGGATATTGCCACATATTTGGACTGCATTTAGCCTATAGGCATGTGAGCACATGTTTCATAAAAAGGGCTTGAGTTTATATTTTGATGGGACCCTACGCTTATAAGCTAGCCAAAAAATGATGTAAGCTTAAATTTTCCTTAATGAACACGGCAGCAGGCCTTGCTGATCGACGAATAGGGATAAGGCCTGACTCAAATGGTTCTTCTCTCAATTTCCGAAATCTGAGCATTGATTTAATCGCATCGTGAATTTTACATTGAAGAAAATGCTCTGAAACTCATAATCTTATTCGTATCATCTTTCCGTTCCAAAAAATCGTCACCTAATTGGAAAATTGGGGAATGTATAGCTTGTGACCTACATTAGTGCATGTAACTTCACAATTAGATGATTTTAAGCAGATAACTACGGCGACAATATGCTATATTAAAGAGCATCAGTGCATGGGAAACATCACATTTCAAAGACCAATATAATGTCCACGTGTATATGCTGTAGATGGCTTTGTACCTTCATCAACGATTGTGGAGACGGAAGCGATTTTCTGATATACGTAGATTGAAGGCGGTGGCATCTGTTGGAAAAAACGCCTCCACAACCCTACTTTTGTCTAGTAGTTGAATTTGCATGTACGTGTGTAGGTCTATACAAGCATGCTTCTTTTTGAAAGAAATTTGTACGAATGAAATTTATTTTTGTCAAAATGATTAATTTTCTGTCAGTTAATGGGCAGTTCTGTCGCATTATGAATTGCTGGACTGTATATCGAAAATGTAAGATGATAGGTTTTATTTACATAGAGCATATTAAAACATCGTTTTTTAACCATCTTCAAAACATGTCTGCATTTTAAACAAATTTTAAATGAAAATGTAAATTATCATATTTTAAATTTTACAACCCTGCCAGAAGGTGAGATACCTGTGCGCGAATTCTGAAAATCTGGTGAAATATTCAAATATATGCAAAACAGTGAAGATTTGACAAATTCGGATATGCATGCATTTGTTTAGTTCTTGAAAATATGAATAAACAGCTAGGGGGTATTGATTAGTATATCATAATACAGTTGTTATCTTTCATTAATTCATTCAAAAGAAAATCCACATGTGTTTTGTTTTAAGGTATTTCGGATCTAGGAATGAAGTTGTATACAAACTACCACCAAATTGGCAAAAGTGCACCACCAAATTGGCACAATGAGAATACAAAATTGGCACAATGAGAATACAAAATTGGCACAATGGGAACACCAAATTGGCACAGTGGGAACACCAAATTGGCAAAAGTGCGCTTCCAAAATGGCATAACTTGTTTTCATTTTACAATGAAATTATATACATAAAATATTCATATTTCATGTAATAGTTTATTGTACCTTACCATAAATTGAACAGTAAGCCATCGTTTGTCACTCAGCGATTCTTATTTTCACCTCATTTTTATTTGTCATTTACATGTGCAGACATTGATTCATGTTTTTAGCAGCAATTTATGTAGCATACTTTAGATCATTCAAACCTCGAATATGTGTAATCATCATCATCAGGTATAAGACAATAAAAAGTCAGGTACTAATGAATCTACATTAGTCAAATTAGCTTGAGGCTTTCTAGCAAGTCTTGCGGGATCATTAGGAATTGAAATAACAAATTATTTTACACAGACTTGATTGTTCGAATTCGCATGATTTATCGCATAACCGACCACAATTATAAAGGTCAGAATAAAAAACGAATTGATTGATTGTAATTGAATGTTTTCAAACTCAGAAATTAAAACTTCATAACTTTCGAACGAAAGACTTAAACAAAATGATTAAAAGTAGAAATTAGCACCGTCATACACGAGGAGTTCTCACAAGAACCACGGCTGACCAGTAAATGGAATTTGTTGCTTTGAAAATCCATTGATCCACATGTCGATAGAAATTTCTTAAATGTTCCCGTGTGATATTATTAATTGCAGGCTCAACCAAGCTCACCAGCTTCTCCTCTTTATATCTCACAAGAGTTTTTCCTTCTAATGAAGCAGCTGCGAAGTCGTTTTGAGGATCAGAACCTCGCAGTTGTGATTTAATAAATGATTTGATCACATTGAAGCAACCCTCCACGGGATTGAGTTCAAGTTTCGTGCATTGTCCAAGTAAATAGTTGCATTTTGTGCTCCAAGTTTCGTACTCAACTCGGTGAAGAAATGAACAAATGCTTCCTTACAACTTCCAACAACGCTTTTCCAGTGAACTACTTTGGTATCATTCACAGCGAGGAGAATATTGACATTTTTCCCTCGTGAGTTGTGTAACCTACGATAGGCCCTTATACCTCTAGGTGATCGACCAATGTTTCTCCTCGTGAATAAATTGAAATTCGATTCATCCACGTGAACACGATAGCTATGATCTTCCAAATAGTATTCAGCGAACTCCTTCCGCTTCTCAATATTTTCAGGCGTATTCTTGCCGATTGGTTCAGGTCGAATCATTTTAGTTGTTAAAGCTTCGCCATCCAATACTTTTGCTATAGTCTTTGCTGAAATGACATTGTTTACGGAACTCGCCAACTCCTTTAAGATCGCATCATTATGATCCTCCAAGTAGCGCACTAAGCGATGCTTGATGTCTTGATTTACTTTCGTGCAACTTAATCTTTTACCACCTCTCGGTTTCATTGTTGCTGTCTGACGTTTGAGGATGTTATAAGCCGTTCTCTTGTTAACACCCAACTGTTGAGCATAGCCAATGGGATCTCCTCCAGCTTCTTCTTCGTCTAAAATCAGTTGTTTGTACTGTTCTGAGGTTTTCTTGTATGTATTTCTTCTCGGTGCCATCTCGTCTTATGATGCTGGTTGTAAATGACGAAGCAATTTATCGAGTGAGAATTTGTCATACTCGTTGCTATGGAATCACTGTCTCACCTACTTATTGAAACCATGGGAATCATAGATATCTTCTTGACTGTGTCGCCATTAATATATTTGACATACAATCAACCGGTGTGCGATTTACATAGCATCTGAAAGAAGAGTGACGAAAATATTCGTTTCCATTCATCTGTCAAATGAAATATCAAAATCATGGAACGAATGGATGCAGTGCCATGTTCCATTCAAGATCATACATTTCTTTATTATGTTTATAATTTAGCAACTTGTTTTGTAAAAATGTGCCAATTTGATGTTCCCAATTTGCCAATTTGGTGTTCTCACTGTGCCAGTTTGGTGTTCCCATTGTGCCAATTTGGTATTCCCGTTTTGCAAATTTGGTGTTCTCATCAAGCCAATTTGGTGGTGCACTTTTGCCAATTTGGTGGTAAAATGGTGTAGAACTTGATTTGCATGAATATAGTTAAATGATTGGAAGCAAACTCTTAATCACCGTAATCTGCAATTTGAGGGGGGGGTAGAAAAGTATTTAAGAGATATTTTTTCTGTCTGCTCCATTTTTGTCTCACGTATTTTGCATGCTTAATATCTCTTTGTATTTCTAATGTACGATGCTTTAGAGGTAATAATGATCGCATCTATATAAATATCGTAACATTGAAAACATCGTAAATGAAAAATATCGCAAAATCTTACTTATTCTATTTCATATAGACCTACCGGTACATAGTATATGCATTAATGATGGGGAAACTGTAAGTGTAAAATAGGCATATTTTCCACATGAATGATAACACAACGTATGTTAAATAGTTTACGATTTTTTTCATTCACGATGTTTTTCATTTGATATATTTTCATATACGATGTTCTCGCTGAAAACCTGATGATTTGATAGATGCATGAAATGCGTGTATTATACAGAAGACAGTTGGTTCCTCACACAGTTGGCTACGTCATTTCCCTTCTCATCTAAATCCTTCTTGAAAATGCATTATTCTATTTCACGATTGTCAAGATTAATATAAATTCTTTGTCCGTCCCACTGTAAATGAGACTCGCTTACTAGATGTCTTCGTTGATAAAAAGGCGTTGTCTAAATTATATAAAGCGAAGTGATGTGGAGTCAAGTATCAATGGTAAAAATTTGAAACCTGAATCGTTTGATGGGAGGCAGACATTGTTCTTACGCTCACTTGTCATGTTTTATCATTTATCAATTAGCGTGACTAAGGAATAATGTAAAAGAGGAAAGGTTATTACGGAATTTTTCCAAAGGTTATGTTAGCTGTCACGAGTAAAGAAAGAAGTAAATCTAAATGAATTGCCGTATCTGCATTAAACATGACAACTCATTGAAGATAGATAACAAAAATGATTAGAGCTGACACCGGAATATCAATCGAACTCCGATATCTGATTCTGATTCATTAACCATCGGAGAAAAATGCAAAAACTTATGCATCCGGTGCTAACGATATTTTTTGCAAGGGCCAGCTACCATTTGGGTTTCATACTATAAAATCGAAATTACTATATTAATTCTAAAGGACTATTCGACGCACAGTTACAACGGAATAAGAAAAATAATCAAAAGTTATTTCAGCAGAATAATTTTTTCGCCGGTCTGACCGCTTCAGCTATATCATTATGATTCGCATTACAGAGATAAAATTCATAATTGTGATAATGCTATCAAAATCAAATCGTATTCCATAGTCAAGACATCTCTCTCACATATGCAGTTGTTAGAAGTAGAAATCTTGGAAATTACTATGATATCACTAATCCAGGTAAGTTCAATGACTGAAATTCTTGTTTTGTGTTAGTTAATTGTTCATTGTTTGCACTTATTATTTCTACTGATTCAGCTATTCGTCTTGTAAATGCATCGTTGTTGTACACTTCGATAATATCCATTTTGAATTTCGTCACTTTGCATTCATGTCTCTCTTTATAACGTTTCCATAAAAACTGAGTTATTATTATTCTGTTGTAATTGCTGCATATTATGTTCTTCACCTATCTTGCCATACTGAGTCACATTCTTCACATGTAATTTCATAAGTAAATCCACTTTTGTTACTAGGACCTTACCTCCTGATTGGTATATAGGACAGCAACCATCTTTACATTTCGTTGAAACTGCGCATCGAATTGTCCTTTAGAATTAATATAGTAATTTCGATTTAATGATATGATTTCCAAACAATTCTTTGAGAAAATTGCTTATTTAACACGTCATTTTGGTTTCATTTGTCGTTTTTGTGATTCAATTTAAACCCTTGGTTCAATAATTTTTAATGACATCTTTCGTCAGTTTATTTTGAAATTTGAATGTATACTTTTCTGCTAGTATTGATGGTGGTAGCATAGCGCTGGGTTAAAAATCATAATGGGCGCAAGTAGTATACTCCGTGACAAAAAGAAGGCCAAATGAGCAAATGACGCCCCCCCCCCGGCGATGTGGTTCTGGGTCAGGTGTGAGAGGCTTCTCGTCGCCCATGAGAAAGGACAGCTAAGCCGCCCCCCCCCCCCCCGACGACTCGACCGACCCAGTAGGTTGAAAAGGCCAAAATAACTCAGGTCTGAAGGACAAAATGAGCCGTCCGAGACGTCCGTCTGAGCAGCGCCTCTCGAAGCTTCGACCAAGTGGTTTGGCGTGGAGTCGGTGGGTGACGGAGAGGGGCCGGGTTTCTGTGCGGAGTTAGTGGAAACCTTGACTGACATGAGAAAGGACATCTGCTCGACCAAAATGTTTGGGTTGAATCAAGTGTTGAGACCCATCCCATCATGTTCCTCATCGAAAATGGCGTGTTTGACATGTTCATGAAAAATCGCCCCCCCCCCCCCGACGACTCGACCGACCAAGTGGGTCGAAAAAGCCAAAATTGCTCAGAAAGGTCTGAAATGGACTTTGGTGAGGTTTTCAGTCGAAATAAGTTTTTTACAAATTTTTCAGTACGGTGGTCGAAAACACTTTTTCAAGGATTTTTTCAAGTCTGTTTCGTCGCTGTTTTAGCCAACTTTGACGATTTCTCACTCAGGAATGCTGACTGGTAGAGGCCCTTCCCGTCATCGTAGGGTCTTGTAAGCCTAAATGGAAGATCTCGCTGAGTGGAGTCGATTGCAACAAACCCGAAGTCCATCCGATGGCTAGAACGGGAGCTAGAGGGCTCTTCACTATGACATTTCATAAACACAGAAGGGCTGAAATTGAAGCTAGAAGGAGTTTAGGCTGAAAACGTAAGGGAGGTAGAAATAAAAATGGTTGATGAAGTTGAGTTTTAAATTGAATTTTGTTCCTTACGTTTTCATCGTCAAAGTCATCGAGGTGTTATCAGAGACTACATCATTTCATTTCATCATGAACAGTCAGATTTAGAATTTGCTATTGCAAAAGTATACTTGGTTTTCCATCAACTTATGGAATGGTTGAAGGATAGAGAATTAAAAGGACGTTTAGTAGCAGAAATTGAATTTGAGAAAATGAAGGGTGAACAAGTTGAGGAACGTGTATGTTTTCATTTTTCATCATATTCAGCAGAGAGCATCTATGATTCTAAGGATTTCTATCCGCGTCATATGTCAAAAATTG
This sequence comes from Prostheceraeus crozeri, assembly GCA_907163375.1. Classification (NCBI taxonomy): domain Eukaryota; kingdom Metazoa; phylum Platyhelminthes; order Polycladida; family Euryleptidae; genus Prostheceraeus; species Prostheceraeus crozeri. The sequence goes on along the minus strand of CAJQUW010013762.1, from coordinate 47,259 downwards.
CATCACGATTAGATTCATTTCATGAGCATGGATCAAACTTGCTATTGTGTCGCATCAAACATATCCACATCCAACTTAATTTGTTGAGCTGAGACAAGCGTCCGCGCGCCTCATTTTCCCTGCCGCAACGAAGGCAGTGACGGCTCTGATTGGCTGCTGTATCATGAACCAATGATTCGTGAAAGGGTATAAAGGCAGACGTTTCCCCAATTCTCTTCATTTTATCCTCTCGATTGGGAAGCGTGTGTGAACAAGCAATCCTCCGTTTCAATATCTGCATTTCCAAGTGAGTATCATGACAGTGCGGTCTAAACCGTACAGAAATTTTTTAAGAGAGGAGCAGGAGATACTGTGGCCGTTTATTGTCGAGGCATCTTTTACAACACCACCGCCACCACCACCAAGGCGCTATACATTCAAATCATTTAAGGATTTGAAAATTAACAAGGATCCTAAGCCCAAGACCATTAATTTATTGGAGGAAGATGAAGAGTTAGACTTTGGTGAAACAAAATATTTTAAATAATGTGAACGCAACAAACGGTCCTTCTAAGGGCCACCACTTATGTTACAGCTAAGCAATAAAATGCATTATTTTTATGTATTATCATGAATGTACTTAGTGGTATTCTTTCCTTACAGGCTGCCATGACCATGAATCCTGCACCCACCTCTGCATCTCTCAATCCGCATCACTTCGAGCTGTGGAACCCACAGATTGAAAAGGTAATTCAAGGCTTTCCTACGTACAAACAACAAATGCGCTACAACGGTGTTCGACTCTATCTTCAAACGCCAGCCGTTTACTTTACCAGCGTGAATGCACAAGTAAATCGCATTGGACAGAACTTATTGGTACCTATTGATAATTGGCTGCGTCAACAACTTGACATTCTAGGGCAAGTTGTAAAAGGCTCTGATACCCACTGATTTATTGAAGTTGTGGCCTGAAAAGAAACTTTCATATTATAAACCTTTGTATCGTGGTGATCATTGTTACATTTTGCAAAGTCACATCTTGAGTAACACCTGAACAGTCGATAGAGAAAGATTTGTCAACCTTAGGTGCAGGGTTTTATTCTTTTCGGATTGAGGTACCCGCTGTGCTTATCGGACCTCATAAATCGGATGCTAATTTGATTTCCATCAACTTGCGTGTATCTCAAATTCATCATCAACCTGAGTTGAGGGGTGTTGATCAGATTGAGAAAGTCATTGACTCGTGTGTGAAAGAGTGTGAAGAAACCCTAAACAAACCTAAACCTAAACGTCGTCGCAACTTAAAGAAAGATGGTGCTGCCACCAAAGAGAAGTCTTGACTATTCTAATCAGCTATATTGCTGAGTGTGGAAAACGCGGTCTTGCGCGTTATGGTGTATTAGTACATTGTAATCATGTTTTATGTATCTTTTGTTACGTGAAAGACAGACATCCTTGTAAATATCCTCAATGTAATTATCTGTAATGTACGTTTTTATTGTTGTAGGTTATCATCTTCATAGACAGTGAAGGTGTTCCACTTCAGGAGTTGAGTGCTATTGCAATGAAGGAAAGTGATCATTCTGTTGTTAGTGTGTATCATAGATTTGCATACTGTCCTGCGCACAAAGATCAATGGGCGCGACGCCATGTGCATGGACTTGATCCTTCTATACTGAGTCATATTGGTTTTGTTAATGAAACGTATTTGATCAATGACTTTGAAGGTTGGATGTCACGTTTTCACATTGTGAAAATATTAGGAAATGATGCTGCACGAGAAGCAGAAACGCTTCACTTACACATTGATAACTTATATCTACCATGTTGGGTAGATCGTGTTAGACAAGACTATCATATGCATTGTGATCAAAAGAAATTTAGATATGAAATGATTTTTGATATGGCTGTATGTTTTAGTGAAAGACATCACCTTTACAGACCCCCTTCACATTGTAATACTAGGAATAAGGCTACCTACATTGCAAAACTCTCTTCACGCTGGCATTGTAGTCTCTGATGTTTACGAACTTTACTTTTATTATTGTCAACAGCATGAACCTACCCGATAAATTGTAACTTGTCCAGAATGTCATGTATTTGTTATAAGTGTGAACTGTATTCATCTGCTAATCATTTGCTTTCTCATGTTTGTTATAGGTTGGTGCACAAATATGATGTTGAATAATATGAATATAATGATGTTGATGTATTTGTTATTCCTGTCTTCTTACTATTAGTTGAAAGGGTACTTAGATTATTCAAGCAACATAAAATTTAGTGAGGGTCATCATGATGGTGCATCGCACACTAAGTAACGAGGCATGTGTTACTAAAAGTCTTCCTCTCTTCAAAAGATTGATGGAAAGCTTACAACCTCAAGATGTGAAGGGTAGACTCATTGCGCGAATTGAGATGAAAGCTTCACAAGATCGACTTTGGTTTGGTTCCTATGTGCAGAATGGATTAGCGATAGTGAAGCATTTTATAGACGACATATGGAGAACATTGTATCGAATATGGAAGAGATGATAGAAAGCAAGATGTTGTGAAACATTATGTTTCACCTCAGTGTGTATACGTCAACCTTACTGTTTGATAGACAACATGATAAAAGTATTGACTAAATTGGTTGTTTTTACTGGGTGGGCTACACATGGGTTGCGCTGACTATGAATGCGTCTTTGTTCAGTATCGGGTTCTTTCTTAGATAAATGAATCAGAGTTTCAATGAGAGAATGACAGGGAAGGATTAGGGAGAACGCTTCTGATTGGAGTTGAGTGTGTATAAGACGCACGAGTGAAACAACTTTATCATTTTTCATCCTTGCGCTGACTATGAAGTTGCTCGAAGCCATCAACTCCTCTGCTCTCGCACTGGGTGAATTGAAGTCGCACACTTAAACGGTAGGTAAAAATACCTTCACTCAGAAGATTACCCATCATAGTGAGGCCGTCACCCCTGTCAGCCGCATGAACTACCTAAAGGTCGTTTCAACGCAATATGGTATCAGTGTTTGCATACCCTTGGACTATTGGAGGCGGTTGCAGTTCAATACGCTAGACACATATCTGAAAGAAAACCTCACCATTCCAAAGGAGATTCTTCGACACAATCGTAAATGAGCAGAGATAGAGAAAAGTCATATGTGTATTCGTATGGATGGACATTGCCTCATCATCCACGAAAAGAAGAATGATGAATTTCGCTTACTGAGTTGTAAGCCGATTCCCATTTTGGGAAAAGGTTTCTACTCATTTGAAATCAAAATTCAAACCATCCATATGGGTCCGCGCAAGGATGGAAGACTGTATACTTTAAATCCCTATCTTGTCTCCATGACCTTTAAGCACGATGCTATTGATGATGATGAAACACAGTAACATTCTCCACACACTGAGAACAACCCATCGGTCTTTATGAGACCAAGGCCTAACGGCCACCAAACTAACGAAGGAAAGTTACACTCACCATGCCACACATGGAACACCATCTCTTTCATCTTTCTTAGAAATATTGCTCTTATGCTAAATAATAGGGAGGCCATCAGTAAGTGTCATGTGGAAATTATCGGTACGACTGTATGTGTCATGGAAAAATCAGAGTGCGACATTTTATGGCATAAAACGAGGTATTCAGATAACGTTGAGTCGCTTACAACTACGCAGGTTACATCGCGCTATAATGTCCAACTCTTGTCGTGTGATTAGTTTAGGAGAAGGCATTGCATTTATTCGCATTCAATAGATGATTCTACATAATTATCACTGCTACATCATTATTCCAAAGCCCTCATGGGAAAAGTATAAAAGGGAAGTTCACTCAACCCTGATGTCCTTTGTGAATCATTAGTCTTCCCATCCTCATCACCAACGCCATTCGCGAAATAAATTTCGGAAGAGACATCGATTTAGAGCAGCTACACACCCATCTTCCCGATTCAGTGTATCATCGCGGTCGTCCACAAATGTTGGTTATTCGTATGAACAACGGTCGAAATCTTCCGCTGCGGCAAAATACAAGTCCTAGGAAACCTTTCTCATTTCGTGATGCAGTCCATGTGTTACGAAGTCGTCAAGAAAATGCGAACTCTCATCCCCCTTCTTCGCCTCAGTCCGTTGACATTGAAGAATTTAGTAGTGTCTGTTCACTTGAAGACAACAGTGAATCTAGCAAACATTAAAAACAGCAACCATGGTCTGTTTTATGAAACTGAACTCTTCCCTGCTACCCTCATTCGAAAGTGGCTTCCTGTACATATTGCAGTGTTTCACAACGGACATTGTATCATTACAGGTTCACGCGATGTTAATGAAGTCGCGGACATGGTTAAATCTTTAATGTCCTATTTGTTTGAGTCACAGTTAATAGAGAAGTGTTGAACTCGAGTTGAACGTTTTGCTTCCGCCTTGAATGAGTCATCGTTCTTGGTCTGATAAATAACTCCACGCACTTGTCGGTGAAAAGGTCACGCTGTCTGACGTGAGGCGCCATCGATGTTGAATGACACGCCCACATACGTCCACGTCCATTTGTTCGAAACTTAAAGATGTGAACTTTCTTTCTAACTTTATCTTACAAGCAGTGAATAGGATAAGACTTTCATTTCTGTCCTATCCCATGTTTATGAACTGATGACTAACTTTATCTTACAATCAGTGAAATGGTTATGACTTTATTTCTAACGTAATCTATCTTACAGTGAAATGATTCTGACTTTATTATCAAGTCAGTCCCACCTATTTGAACTCCAACTTTATGCGAAAGGAAACAAACACAATCTGTACATGATATGTTATTAACTTAACAGCCGGGTTGGCATCACACAATGCTCAATACTGATGTTTACAAATGATTGCACCGGAGAAAACAGCGTCACTTGGGTAGGAGAAACCAAGTGGTGTATGCACAGGGTGAAAACAACGTCAGGAAAACAAATTGATATGTCACTGATGATATGTTGTGATCAGGAGATGGACGCATGACACAAGAGACTCACTTACAACACCCCATAGAAAACGCCATGGAGTGTAAAAGCAAAACAACAACTACAACAGAGAGGTAGCATTCATCATCACACATCGCCGGACGGAGGAGGAGAAAGTTTGTCGCTTGGGTGGAGGTAGATGAGTGTCTGGATGGCCGTACGGTAATGAGTGATTAGGACTCATCCAGCATCGCTTGTCTTCCCAAGCTGAGAGGCCTCGTTTCCTAAACGCCGTTGTTCTGACGTGATGCGACTGAGATTTATAGATGGTCATATCAACCTTTTTAATTTTAAGTGAATTGACGGCATCCCTATAATCATGATACGTCATATTTCTTACAACAGATTTTGATATGTCCTTCGCCAGTTTTATGGAAAGCTCTGAGGATTTTAGTTTCATGGAGTACATCTTTGGGCGAAGCAAGATCATCTCCTCTAAGGCTTTTGCGGCGCACTCATCTTTAAAGCAGTCAAGCTTCGCTTTATTGCTAGTCGAGTAAAGCGGATGGCTGGTGGGATAGTTGGAACTATCAAACTTGGGTGCTAAATATCTTAAGATATCTTCCTGTTTAACTTGGCTAGTGGTTGTCAAAGCCAGGAAGAAGCTGTCTGTATCACCTCCTACTAATTCCACGCGCTGGATAAGTGGACATGTCTTAAACGTGTGGTAAAATAACTTGTGCATTTATAATTTGGAGTGATCCAGAACAGCTTCTCAACATAAATGGGCTTACAAAGTTTTACTTTTGACTTTAGCATTTTAATACCTGTAATGTCTTCAGATATGACATCGTGCTGACAAAACAGGGGTGAGCGAACTAACTTGATGCTCACTTCAGGATCGGTCACTAAACGATAGTCCATGCGCTTTCTTACATCCTCCATGGTTTTACCGAAGAGGGCATTATTCTTAAATTTAAAAAAGTCCTTTTGAAAAGGATTCTTAGACTCAGCCCGTTTCTTACTGTTAAATTCTATATAGGGCTTTATGAAGGCCTTCTGCTTAAATTGGATTGCGCGATGGATCGCGCATCCCCATACTTAGATAGAATTTGAGGATGGAAAAGTGAACGATGTAATACTGCTTGTTATACTGAGTAAGAACTTCCAGTGGGTTTATATTTTAGGTCATTTTCCTTCTCATAATTCTTATTGTGTTCTTCCATAAAGGGAGAGAACATATCTGGACTTACTATGTCAGATTCAGGTGTGAGAGGAAAATCTACCGTTATAGTTTTAATACACTCTAGATAGATGAGATCGACTTCAAATAAATAACCTATGTCTCCCTCATCGTCCAGTGCCATGATGTGAGCTGGATTGGATAAGTGTTCAATGTCATGGGTCTCTATCCATTGGAAGTCAGATTGTGGCAAAGGCTTGTATAATGCACTACCATATAAATTGTTCCGGTCGATGCACATTAAATGTGTGGTAGATTCACTATCTTATGCCTGCAGTTGACAACATGTTTGTTGACAAACGTTAAGCCACCCCTAATGCCACGTTCAAATAATGTATACATTTCTGCATCCTGTAGTAAATGTATTTTTTCCTTTGTCATCTTGAAGACTGACTGATAGGACAGACCCGGTAAACTTACAAAATGGACGGGGTCTAAAGCGTCCTGTTATAAAGTGACTTTCCTAAAAGTCTCAAAGACATCAGCCAACAGATAGACGTCAAATTTTAAATAGGCAAACATGTAGTATTATTCATCAACGGTTTATCATGTTGAGTTCAATCTTCGAAATAAGCATATTTGGAACATCGCATGTCTCCCTATGTTTTTTCTGCTGATTCTACTAACTTATGTTTTCTTCAATACTTGTATAGCAATTGACTGCGATACAGTAAAGTAACTTATGCGTTCAGAGCTTGTTCCCTAGAGAAGAGAGAAGTCTGTTATGTTGCGTTGTGACGCGTGAATGACCAAAACCCATATCATTCCTTCATAATTTCTCGTGACACACGAGTTCCTTCCCCTCTGTAGTCTTAACCGAAGTTAAGCCACGGGCTTGGGACCGCCGTAGCTACATTAGAAGGTGGTCCTTAAGAGGACCGTTTGGGGCGTTCACAGGTCAATACAATGTAGTATTACATGTAGTAAAACATGTAGTATTATTCATCAACGGTTTATCATGTTGAGTTCAATCTTCGAAATAAGCATATTTGGAACATCGCATGTCTCCCTATGTTTTTTCTGATGATTCTACTAACTTATGTTTTCTTCAATACTTGTATAGCAATTGACTGCGATACAGTAAAGTAACTTATGCGTTCAGAGCTTGTTCACTAGAGAAGAGAGAAGTCTGTTATGCTGCGTTGTGACGCGTGAATGACCAAAACCCATATCATTCCTTCATAATTTCTCGTGACACACGAGTTCCTTCCCCTCTGTAGTCTTAACCGAAGTTAAGCCGCGGGCTTGGGACCGCCGTAGCTACATTAGAAGGTGGTCCTTAAGAGGACCGTTTGGGGCGTTCACAGGTCAATACATTATTTCTTCAAGGGGCCTGCAATGAAAGAAACATCATATGAGCAATTGAATGATGTGACTGCCTGTCATATACTTTCGATATTTGTGTGGCTTTCTGTAATCTACACGGATCTTGACTGCTGTCTGGTGTCACATTACCAAATATTAGTGGGCGCTCGGGTACATACCCCACCACGGGTATGTGAAGGGCCGTGATCATTTCAGGCGCCACTTCCGGCTGCACACTAAACTGACGTTTTAACACTCTCACTCGTCCCAACGTGTCTTCCTTCAACTCACGCTCTCTACAGGTCGACTTCTCACTACACTCCAACTTCGACTCAAGCGCGTCCTTCAACTTTCTTTCATTCACTAAGCTCTTCGTCTCAATCAACTCTCTCTTCACTCTCACAACATCCTCCGACTCTCTCTTCAAACGATCTCTTCCGCAGTCACTTCTTTCAACGTACTACACTTCGCCTCATACTTATTCTTCGTACTAGCCAACTCACTCGCTATATTTTGATACACATATACATCATCCTTCGACAACATTACCTTCGAGGGCACACTCGCTTCATCTTTCCTCACCACACAATTAGGCATCACACGATCATCTCTCGGCGACGATTGAGCCCGTGGCTCTGTCAGTGGCTCAATCGTCGCGACAGCTCGCTCAATCTCATCATCATCGTCGCTCAACCTATCAACACGCCCCTTCTTCATTACAACACTCACCATAGCCTCATCATCATCACTCTCAACAATCAACTTCCTCTTTGACTTAGACGCCACTACATCCTCATCCAAATCAACATTCACATCTGGGGAACGCACAGGTTCGCCTTGAACAAAGGTGCTCCCCCGCTCACCACTCAACACCTGCTTCATCATATCCTTCCCAATCACTCGCGCAGGACACGTACAGTGCGCCTTCACAAACTCCACATCATACGCACTACAACGAACATTACACCACACACAATACATCACCATCAACACCTCATCATGCCTCACTTCACCCGTCGTCACTCTTGCCAATTGGTGGCGCCTGAGACGTTCACCGCAGAAGGCCTCGCCACAGCTACACTTAAAAATTTGTAGTTTCTTATTTGGCACTTTCGTCATTTTTGCAAACTGAAAAGAGAAAAAATAATGCGTTAAATTGAGAGATATTTTAGTGCTCATAATAAGAGATCGTTAAAGGATCTCATCTTAAGGCACAGCTTAATAGCAAACGTTCGTCTGAGACTACTAGTATATCTGCATTAAGACAATAATCCTAAGTTCTAAATATTTCAAAGTTTGACAGCAAACTTCGACAGAGCACTCACCGTTCGTTTCACAACTTCAAACAGGAGTGAAGTCTAAAGAGAAGCAGTGGTTTATATACCCTCCCGATACAAAGCCATGCCTTGGTCTTTCTAAATTTAGTCATGCTTTTGACTTGACAACGTCACTTTTACCAAATATGGCCGTCGCATCGGCAGTTACCGGGTTTTCTGTCGTGAAGGCCCATGTTATACAAAGACAGAGTCGATGGTTGCCCAGCGCTATCACAAAGACAACTTCGCTTTGAGGAAAGACATGTTCAGCTGATGAATCCGTTACAGGCATTACTCAGAGAGGATCTTATCCCAGCTCCAAGGCCTCGGCCCACAAATCCATCATCCCATGGACAGAGCGTGCGTCATATCACCGTGTTGGTATTCGGACCCCCATTTTGACATAAAAATCGGTGGAGTTATTTACATCATGAAACAAGTCTCGAGCCGAAACTCGTCTCTCACAACTTTATAAATGTCTTTATTGAACTTAGAAGGTTTGAAAACCTTTCAAAACATCAAAAATAGCCGATTTAAATTTTTCAGCATTAAAGTACTGCTTTAATAAGTAGTCTAGCAGATAGACCTGACCGAGACCTATCTGATGAAATTTAAAGCATGTAAAACAGTTCACTAGAACCAAAGTTACAAAGATTTGAGCTATTTCAAATTTTCAGCATTTTAGTACTTATGAATTTTAATAAGTAGTGCATGACATAAACCAAGACGTGGCCAGCCCGACACACTTTAAGCGAATTCCATCGGTGCTCTAGAAGCAAAGTTACAAGACTTTCAAATTTTGGAGTCTTTTATGGCTTCGACTCCAGGCCATCTACTGGCTCTCCACAAAGTCTGACAAGATTGACGATATCACCAATCGAAAAACCTACCTTCGTTTCCTACGGAAACTGGCTTTTTCATGAAATCCGACTAACTGTCGGAGCTCAGAGTTCACCTACCTTAGTGAAGTCAACTGATGAACTGATTTGTCTGTCGGTGATCTGCGCTTCTATAGTGTTTCAGATTGGACTTGAAAAAATCCTAAGTGTTTTCGACCACCGTACTGAAAAATTTGTCAAAAACTTATTTCGACTGAAAACCTCACCAAAGTCCATTTCAGACCTTTCTGAGCAATTTTGGCTTTTTCGACCCACTTGGTCGGTCGAGTCGTCGGGGGGGGGGGGGGGGATTTTTAATGAACATGTCAAACACGCCATTTTCGATGAGGAACATGATGGAATGGGTCTCAACACTTGATTCAACCCAAACATTTTGGTCGAGCAGATGTCCTTTCTATTGTCAGTCAAGGTTTCCACTAACTCCGCACAGAAACCCGGCCCCTCTCCGTCACCCACCGACTCCACGCCAAACCACTTGGTCGAGGCTTCGAGAGGCGCTCCTCAGACGGACGGCTCATTTTGTCCTTCAGACCTGAGTTATTTTGGCTTTTTTCAACCCACTGGGTCGGTCGAGTCGTCGGGGGGGGGCCTCATTTGCTCATTAGGCCTTCTTTTTGTCACGGAGTATACTATTGGCGCAACAAAGGCTAATTACTTTCCTTATCAGCCTGCGATGTCGCTTGAAAGTACTTATCCGTGAAATGTTAATGAGGCGTGACTGATAGTGTACTGGGCACGGACGAATGAATGCAAAAAGCAATAAGACCAGATGAAGCAGTAAAAACAAAGGGCCGGCTTCACGAAAGCGTGTTAGGTAAACACAGTTTCAAAATAATTGGTTTTAAGCTACCAACCGTTTCATGAAACTTTTATCATGGTGATACTACTATCACCGAACGTTGCCGTAGCGGCTTAACACTCTACATTTATACCTCCTCAGAAGGAGGTATAAGACGGTTGCAACTTATTGGCAATGTAAATGTGATACATCACCGTCCCTCGGACTCCCACCGAATTGAAGAGTACAGAAAAAGTATAGCTTTCATCATAAACATTGTCGGTGAGAATAGAGCAAGCCTTTGGAGTATTGAAAAGAGGTTCGATGTGCCACAAAATGAAAAACTCTTAAATCCACAGAAATGTTGTGTTATTGTCACATGCTTCTTGCTCCATAACATTGCTATTTATTGGACGGAATCAATAAATATATAATTCAATAAATTGATATTTATTGGATATCAAATATCGAAATCTTGGCCCATGGATGTAGAAAGAACAATGATGACGACTTACTAGTGATTACTACTGATTTTTTGCGGAAAATGCAATCAGAAATCATGTTGTGAACACATTTCTCGAATCAAAGAATTAGCCTAAGTAAGAAAATGTTGATTTTTGACATTTAAATATGAATGTAGTCATATCTAGTCATTTATCTTTCGAGATCATCTTGTTCATTAAATGATAAGATCTTAGGCATATACTTGTCCACTTCGGATATCACTTCTACAGACTGTCATTTATTCTACTGACTGAAGATCAACATAATTTGTCGTTGATTGTTCCTTAATTCAATTAATCACAATCTCATTGAGATGTCTGAAATGCTATCACTTTGCTTAATTTCTTCCTGTGACTCACTACTAGTCTTAAACACCGTTTTCAGTTGGTGATAGTTGTAACGAAGCTAACACGTATTCATGAAGCGGTTATGAACTTGGTTGTAGGAAACACATTTTGGAAAATTTATCACCATTTTTTAGCTATAAAACGGTGTTTGCCGAACACGCTTTCGTGAAACCGACCCAAGAGCTACTCCCATAACAGCAGTAAAACTGCAGCTGTAAGTTTTTCTCCATTTGTATTTCGAAATTGTGTACGATCGAATGCTAACTTGTCTAAAATTAAGCATTTTGCGTAGGCTATCAAATCGCAATTGTCCACCCACACGTATTACTCAACGCAGCGTAAAACAAACACTTCTTTTTAATGTTGCAATTTTTGCTCGCATCTGATGGAAATGAATTATAATCTGCATGTAATTATCTATGTTTAAAAGATTTCAGGTCAAGTGTGTGTGTACTTAACCTTCTTGCTCTCTTGTTGATGAACGTCCTAAGTTGCTATCCATATGAGTTGATGACATCATTGTGGGTACTTTAGAATTTCTAATGTTCGCAGCTCGATTATATCTACAGTATCATCCACTAGTATGAATAAACAGGTAAAACTCAATTTCATAACTAAATTTGTTACATCTACTATTGACAGCACATTATTTCGGCTGAAAATAATCTCTATTTATTTGCTGAGCTAATTCACATTGCAGTTTTACCAATTTCATGGTTTCAAAATAATGTGAGCTTGCCGATGGTGATAATTCAAATTTGTATAGCAAATTATTTAATATGCATATTTGATATCCGACTACGTTCAGGGTACCTGTGGGTACAACTTTTTTAGTACCCGATGTGGAAATCGGCCTTCGTGAAAGTATCGTTAATCAAACAACGTTACACGGCCCTTTTGAAATAATAGGAAGCAAAAACTGTCAGATGACCATCGGAAAAGAAGTAAAAACAGCTACAATAAGAAACAGAAAATAGCAAGAAGTTATGAGTTCGAGGCTTGATGACATCAAGATGCAAAAGAAAGAGGCGTTGAAGAAAATGAAACATGCATAGGAATTGAGGACCAGTCAATTATCCTGCGAGAGGAGGCTTCAAAGGAAGAAGAATGTTAACACTTTTTAGAGCGCTAGAGAATGAGGAAGAACTTAACTATCCTACTTATTTTTTAGTTGGCTTCCAAACTTCCTTTCTTCTATCCTTTTTGATCGACACCGGCTACCTGCATTGAACTTCAATTTGATACCACGGATCCTAATATCACATATATATGTTTTTTTGTAATCTATGAAACGACGTTTTGAATTTCATTGTTGTTCTAGCTCCCTCTATCGTTGTGTCATGAATTTGACAAGGAGGGAGGATGCCAGCTAGGCACTCACTATATCGACAGACTGATTTCTTCGAATGATAACGAATGGCATTAACAGCGAATGTATGTAGTCAGAGACATCAATGACAAAATGTATCTACTTTCGGAAAACCTTGTTGAATTTTCTCGTCTTCAGGATTAGCGCGTTGCAGTTATCAAAATTTGCGGTAGTTGCGCAAAACGCGTAGAACAATCAGTTTCTGAAGAAGCATATTAGGCATTTCCAGTCCAGTTTAGAAAAGCACGCCACTCACTCTGTTCACAAAGCATGATATGCATCATAGGCCTGTAACGATTTGGTAGAACTGCGAAAAATAGGAAAATCTCCTTCCCGACGACTGTTTGTAGCACATCCTTTGTAGGAATGTGCATCAGAGGTTTTCCCTTAAAGAAGTTGAATTACAAATCTGAGAATCCCGAATATCCGACTTTGTGTATTCATCACCATACAAAAATTAAAACTGTTGAAAAAAATTTATATAGCATATCTCGTCACAATCGTTACGTTTTTCGTCTCATCAGCGTGTAAGAATAAATTCTACATTTGTTAGATATCAATTCACTCATATTTTCCGACAAGCACGAAAATATATATCACTGTTCGTTGCCCATTATGCAAGAATATTACTATCAATCATGCCGCGTATGTGTATGACATTTACTTTCATAATGACGTTCATGCGCAACCTCTATTATGATATCTGCGTATGAGGACATTGAAATATATTGAAACATTTGTAGATGTTCTTGAATATATTCTTGAAACATTTATAGATGTTCTTGAATTGTGCTTGAATTTTATTTTTCAAAGCATGAGCACCCTTATCTTGCCTTTCGCTTTCCGTGAAATTAACCTATGAGTTACTCCATGTTTCGAAATCTTGTTACTGAAGTAACTGCACGCAATGCTCAACCGAAAATTTAATTTTCAAAGTATCAAAAACCTGTTATCTTGGCCAATTCATATGCGCGAAACTTAATGATCAAAAAGTTGTTTAAAACAATTGAACATAAAGTGAATAGAAATTGTAGCCAAACAGTTACGGTATTGTATTTTTCATGAATTGCAATGAAAGCTTGACATTACCAAAGTTCTTGCGAATATCAATAGATACAATTAATCTTAAATGTATTTGTGATTTTCATGGTTCGATTTCTAACTATTGAGTCATACAATCTTTTGATCGTGTAGTCAAATCCCTAGAGCATCATTAGAAGCCAAATTACAACTCTCCCGGATAGTCTGGCGGCCATGTCAGCACTGTCTAAGCCCTGTGGGAGCGTTATAGATTCGATTTTGAAGACTAATGTTCGTTAACACAGTCACTTTTTTCTGGTACGTCAGTGATATTCGATTCCCTTCATGGTGCTTTCTGGATTACGAATAGCATTCCATCTTTACTTAGAGAATCAGTCACGGAGTCAGGTCCGAGCTGAAACTTTCACATTATACCTCTTGACTACGACAAAACTGCATATTTGCCAGATCAGATCGCCTGTCATAAATGGCTTGGATTGAAAAACCCAATCCATTTTCAGTGCATAAATTGCTATAAACAGGATTTTCTTGAATATTGACTGAAGATTCAAGTCGAAGAGGTCTTTCTTGAGTATGATTTGTATGGAAAGCTTCAAAAGATTATGGCCTCGTGTGATTGGTCGTTCGAACCAAATGAATTTAGTACAATTGTATACAGATATCTTATCCGGACAGGAAATGGCAAACATTTGTTGAAATTTCTATAAAAATGTTGTGATTACACATATGAGTGTTGTACTAGTCAAAGAAGAGAGATTCTGAATTGCATTTACGCTCATATGAAAAGCATGTCCTGTAAATGCTTGCTACACTAATCATGTTGAGAAAATACCTGTTAAACATTGATTTATGGTCAATAACTCAAGAAAATCGTGTTAACATCTGTCACATATTGGAAATACATGGAATTTCGCTATCTAAGCTATTTATGACAAACAAGCGCAGACACGTTTTGTAGTAGTCAAAATGTGTACCATGCCATGTGGAAGTTTTCAGGTACGACCTCATTCCCTGCGCAACTTTGCGCTAGCCCCATGGACTAATGTTTAGAGATTTGTGTATTATTACATTTATTTTCTGAAAATGTAATGCAGTCGCAAAAGTAGAAAATAATGAATTACTTATCTCGTCATAATAAGTAAGTTGAGTTACATTTACTAAATCCGCAAACTATGCACTGAGTACAGAATTTGTAAACCTTTTCATAATGTGTCGTCTCATGTAGATAATACGGTCAATAACATCCATTATTCAATGACAGCCTTTAAGAACTTACACCAACATGCATTGAGCGGGCTATGCACTTTTGTTCTATTCTTCAATTTTTCAATTATCCGTCACTTCAAGTCTAGGGAGTGAAGCTATTGTGAGTACATAATAGCTGCAACAATTATTTATTTTTAGTGTGTGCCTATTGTGATTTCTCATCCGCTGAGAGGTGAAGGCTTTATCTCTGATACTCATATTATAAACAACTCGATAAGGAGTCACAGTTTTGACCTATTCACATTGATTATGCTACGAAATCGTTGAATATTGACTCTTGTGTGTGTACCGTTACATAAGATAGCCAATCTTTTGTTTCTGTCACTTGCTCCAGTGTTGAGATTTCATTGCAGTATTGATGGAAGAGGACGGAATCAGGTTTGAGACACTTCCTCCTGAACTGTGTGTCTATCCTCATCAGATTGGTGGTCATGGACTCGTCAATGTGAAGCTCGGCAAAGGTAGGTATTGAGGTACTATTCCTTAAACAACTTTTACATGCATATGGGCATCGATCTATAGGCATATTCTGATTGAAAGACATTTGTCTATTGAAGGCACTATGTAGATCTGGCATCATCTGACCTTTCCGGTATACTTTCCAAATTTTGGCAAGATCTAGAGTTTTGTGGTCGTGAATTTCAAATCCATTCGACTATTTTTTGACGATGTATCATCGAACTTACGTTTTGTTGTGCATCTCTAGGCAAACTTTATTTTAAATTTCTATTAGTAAGTCCTTAGATGAAGCGAATTCTCTCATCAGATGAAACATTTCTTAGTGACTAACATGCATGAAAAGCAAGCTGCTTAATTTCTAGTTTTCTTATGTAACTTTCTATCGTTAGTGCAAGATTCCTTTTGATTCATCGAGACATTATTGCGTTATTCTGCATCCATAGTTGCAATTTACATACCTGCTGAAATTTTTGTTCAAAATATTATGTTTCGTTGTCACCAGACTTGTGGATTTTTGAGGAGTAAAAACTAGAAACATCTATTTTTTGTGGGAGGCGGAAAATCGCTTAATTCGTTGAAGTCGGAGAAAATGAATTTTGAAAAAAACATCTCCATTTAATCGAATTATTTAATTGACCCTACTGCAAGATCACTACTCAAGAAAAGATTAACACATTAATGTAATCGTGTGATTACCTACATGTAGGATTTGTTTAAAGGTGTCAGTACTCGAACTTTTCACGTGCGTAGCATCCTACAGAAAATCACTTTTATTTGTTGTAATCTTTGATTCTCATTTAGTCGACATAGTATAGTGTTAGAAATATCATTTTGGCATTTTATTCACAAATCCGCATACTTTTTGGTTGCTGTTGGAGCATTGGTAAAGAAGGCTCTCTAATTTCTATCAATGCCAATTAGCTCTGATGATGTTGAAAGAAGTTTAAACGTGGTAAAATTAACGTTCCATTAAATAGACATTCTCTTTTGTGAGAAAACATCGTAGAACTTGCTAAAGCTGCAGTGAATCACTTGCAAGTCTGAGTTCCGTGTTACCTCTTATAACTACATCTTATAAAGTCAAGTGTTACAGCAATGCTTGTTGCAGGGTTGGCATATCTAAAAAAACCCGTAGGGTTTTGTAAATAGGAATTTTGGTGGATTTTTAAATAGGAGGCTGTGTTATTTAAAATAGTAGATTGTGTTTCTTTTATATGAGGACAGGATTTTTAAATGCAAGTTGTCTACGTTTTATGAAATATTTGATGCTTTAGTATTCCGTATAAGCTTTTAGTTTTTTTGTATATTTTGAATAGTTGACTATATTGTTCTCCTTTTCGCAAGCTCTTTTTATGTTTTATCGTTTCTGTAATTTGCCACGTCTTAATCACACACAGCCTACCCTACTTTGAAACTCCCTTTGGTGAATGAGCGTGATCTCAGTTTTTCGTTAGCACCTAGTTGTAGAGATGTCTTACTCTGATTAGCAAAGTTTGTTCTATACAGTGTATATAGTAAAATTAGTCGTTCTGGGTGCTTTAATCATTCTGTTGTATCATTTAATTTTCACGATCGTAAGAGTTTCCATACCTTTTTAGTAATGTCTGCAATAGCCACACTTTTTGTGATGAACATTTTTGGATCATTGATTTTAGTATGACGAAATCATACATGTGATATTATACGCTCAGTTGTGCCACTAAATTTGTTTTCATTGGAAATAGCAACAATGAAATTAAATAAACGATAGATCAAATTGCCATGCAAAAGATGTGCGGCTGGTAGCATTGGAATAAATACTAAACTAGATAATCTGATGTTAAAGTTACTTACAATTTCATGTGAAAACCTAATTAGCAACTCATTTAGACGTTAAGCCTGAATTGTCTTCTTATCTCACACCGAAAGAATTGTCTCGGTAGTATAAAAAGAACAATACGTGTATTTCAGATAATGCACAAATATTATATTCTGAGTAGTTTGATGCATAAATTAGAATACACCGTTGAGCTTACGATTTGACATCGGACATAGCTTGCTATCAATATCTGTCTCAAATTCGATCGTACGTCTATCAATTGGTAAATGTATTTAGAAAACCCCCACCTATTTAAAAAACCATGGGTTTTTGCCAACACTGGCTTGGTGACGTGTTGAGTATGGTAAGTTATATATGCAATTATTTTTCGTGTAAGAAATGCTGAATGCCATTTGAAGGACTTGTGATTAAGATATATATTCATCAAATAAAGTAAAGAATGATGATAGTTAGTATCCTAGTGTACAAAGTGAAGAATAATTGTGATATTTTCTCTTTATCAAGGCCTTTCAGCTGCCGCCGGCATTGACGATGACTGCCGGCGGCAGCTGAAAGGCCTTGATAAAGAGATTTTTTACGAGAACAACATCGTTTTTCTGCGGGTTCCTCTGGTGTTAAAAAATTCCTTTCTTTAGTCGGAATTTAAATCGTAATCTTGTTAGCATGTAGTGTAGACTGTAGACTTATTATTGGCTAAATATAGGGCACATTGCCTCTTCTAGGTGTAACATTCTCTAAATCATTATCACGGATCGATCATATTCGAAAGATTATAAAAACGTTTTCTCGTAGAATGTTCAGCATTCGTAATTTGAAGAAGTCAGGATGTCCACAAAAGACTATAAGTAAAGTTTACATTCTTGCATTCAAAATAGCATGCTGCATGGTTTCCCAACACTGTGTAATCTTCAGATTTTTTTGGCGAATTTATCAATGTAGAACGACTTTTTTTATCGGATCCTTGAGATTCCAACTTGTTCGATCCAGCTACACGTCTTATATTTACCTCTAGCAAATTTCTTAATTGTGAAGATGATCCTCTTAGATCAATTTTCAAAGTTGGACGAAAGCGTTCAGATATGCGTGTGCTAGTGAAGACTGAGGCTTTTCACACGTACTCTGCGTTTTGGTGATTCATTCATATAATCTTGCCCGGCATGTTTGATTTTCATCTTTCAATTTTTTTAAAAAATTTATTCTCTCATGCATGCCTATTTTATTTTCAGCCTTTATGATTCGCTCATAGATTTTGATGAGACAATAAGGCAGCCCATTATTATTACTATTATTTATGTTGATCTATTGATTATTAATGACGCCGAGCGAGAAAATCGATGTTTCCTTAATCCTCAGTTCTTATTTAAAATACGTCTAATAGCTTTAAATTCGTAATTAATGATTTTACTTTTTGACGATTCTTCTATTATGACTGAATAGTAGACCTAGATTTCGTTATTGATTTTGTTTTTGATCATCACAGGCACTCTACTACAAGTGGAAGGCAATTTAGGTGTAAATGGTAGCAATCAGTAGGGCCTACCAACTATAAAAATCTTAATCGAAGAATTCCAGATAGCGATGAGACTAGACTAATGAGGTTACCGGAGCTTCGCCCAATAACTCTGACCTCCATGCGGGCCACTCCTTCAAAAATACTTGAGAAGGGAATACTGCGAGAATTGAGAGGCAAGTTTGAATTTCACTGCAGAAAAGAACAACATGGCTTTAGAGGATCTGCATCAACAACCACCGCTCTCATAACCGTGCTTGAAGCTCTCACGAGTAATTGTGATTTGGCTGATGGTTTCGGTTCGCTCCGTCTGACTTTCGATCTTCAAAAGGCTTTCGACTTTTTGAGTCAGCATTTTATTGCGCAAGTTGAAAACATTCGATTTCTCAAAGGGTTAAAGCATGGACCCAAAGCTATCTTTGTGAAAGAACTGCGGTTGTAAAGTTGAAAGGATGCTCATTTGATCCTTATCCATTGTTTCCCGCTGTATGTCAAGGTACTGTATTAGCACCCTTTCTCTTTTCAATTTTTTGTCAGCGATTTGTGTTGTTCTTTTCCAGCTATTGTCCATCTACGAAGCAATATGTATTAAATGGTTTGCACCTGATCTTTGTATTCAGAAAGTTGTCTTGTTCACTTTACGTCTGCCTTGGTGACTATTGATATTTTGTGCTAACACCGTCATGTCGCATATTTGTCACATAGTTCCGTGTTCAACATAAAACAGAACGGATATAAGCGCTCGTTGATGAATTTGGTGCTTTTTATTTACAAATTAAGTAAGGGGTCAAATTCGGATAGTTACTTGTTGGTTACATGCGAATTCCACCTATGTTTTCAGGAAGGACGATGTCATCATTGCAATTATTGCATTGGTTGCACTGAATACATGTCCGGTTCAGTCAAATATACGTTACCGCATAGCCTTTTAGTTCGAAAATTCCGGTCACCAAATGTCCTGTACTGAAAAGCAAAATGCGCAACCATTCAGTGCTACATTAATCATGATCGGTTAGGCTGTAGTGAGATTTGCCTGCGTACGAAGGCTGTCTGTCCTATAAATTTTCTAAAAATTCTTAGTGCCTCGGATTGGGCAGAGAAGAGAGAAATGTTCTTACCTTCGACTGCCGTACTTTCTCGGATGTAGCGAATATCTCGGGATGCATGATTTTTTACAATATAGCTGCGGTTTTTATTTGAGGGCGGTTTGCATGAATAATTATTGACGATCAAAAAATATTTTTTGTATGAATGTGATTGAACTGTCTTGATCTTTTACTGATGAATTGCATGCGAACTGTATATGCACATTAATGATGAAGCTGAATACGAAAGTGAAGAAATAGAAGAGATAGATGGTCATAACAGTCAAGAAAAACTCGAGACACAAGATTTGGGACACAAGACCACTGGATGGGAAACCCTGGTTTTGCCAGGAGTATTTTTGAGGCTGTGAAAAGGCACAGAAATTGTAGCGAAGTATACAGTTTGACCTGAGATAGTCCGGCAAGAGTAATGTTATGATTATTTCAGAAATAGGTAATCATTGAATTTATGTGGTAGATTTTCCAATCTGAAGCATTTTTTCTGATTGAATCAAAAAAGTGTTTGTATAGTAAGAGGAGTGTGAATTCGTTCTGGAATTCTGTTCTGTTTCTAGATTAATCAAAGATGCTGATCAACTTTCACATCCGAAAAGCAAGAGGTTCTCTTTTACACACAGGAAATACGACTACTGAACGACGCGTCAGTAGCAATATTTTACTGCGGAAAGAGAATCTCACGTATGTTCAAGACGAAATGTTGGTACAATGGAAGTAAACCTCATTCAGTTTTCCTTCATTCATTTTCGTAAACCTGTCTTGTCGAAAGTTAAGCAGCCGTTATCGCTTGGCGTTGGAAAGAAGGAAGGAAGAAATCGACGAGAGCAGAATATCAATGAAAAAAGCAAGAATCAGAGATTGAATAGAAGAATTCTATGATGAAAGAGCTAAGGTTTCATCAAAGCTAATGTAGACAAGGAATATAGGAATATAAGTTTATGAAGCATCGAGATGTTGCTGAATGTCGTCGGTCTGCTCATTGATATGATGTGATTCATCCGGCTTTTATCGGATGTCCGACTTCACCCCTTGTTGGCATTCACATCATTCTTCCGACCACACTCACACCTTGATCATGCATACTATGCGTTATAGTGCAACAACCTCCAAGTTTTCCCAGCCAAATTAATATGTTTTGCATGCGTTCCACAAGCCCTTTTTCCTAAGTATTAGTGCTCTTTTTCAAACTAAGCATCCAATTTCACTAGCTATTTACAAATTCAGTTATTGCAGACAAATTCGTAAATTTCAAAAGTAAAATGTAGAGCAATAAATTTCCAAATTGCATTTTCCTTCATGACATTCACATACTGCATCACTAAATCTGCCATTGCAAAATAACCTTTCATCCACAAATCCAAGCGCAACTGTAATTTGAAGATTAAGAATTCGTCACGCTTTTTAAGGAACAGTGGACAACCCCTCCCACCCGATAATACGTTCCTCACCCCAGTGCTCGCGATATTCCACATGTACTTGGAATGGAAACGGCGTTCTTCAACTTAATCTATCTAAACATTCGGTCAGTCGAGTGTCTCTCTATGCTGAAGAAACTGTGTGAAACAAGTTGATATTCAGTACCACGGCAGCGACTTTGAAGTCATCACTATTTACATCGAGAAGGCGAGGTGTCTACTTCATTTCAAAATTCGCATGGGAGTGCTGTACGCTCATTTAGCACTGCATATAAAGAAGTCGTTGTACCCAAGCTGACCGAATGTGCTGTTTTTCTATGCAAATCAGATTGATAAATTGATAAATAATCCTCAAATTCAGGAATTCGTTTTCACTACATGTGAGATTGAATGTTCAAGGCAGGCACCGGCATTGATTGAGGCATGGATTTCAAGTTAAACCTGTGAATAGGAATGCTACATAGCTAATACGTTATACATGTACAATAGATGACTATGTGGGAAAATGCCTGTAGTATGTGCTAAACTGTAGCTTCTAAAATAAATGTAGAACTTAAACCTCAGCGGAAATTTTTTCATTTAAATGATAACATGTGTCATCAAACTATCGAGAAAATCGTCAGCCCAAAAATTGATTTATGACAACATCAAGGCATACTTTAGCGATCGCTTGTCAACATTGGTAAAAAATCAGTTATGCGACTGCTATATCATTAATGCCTGCATGACAAGGCTCCTGCTATTGGTTAACGTAATTATTTTCTTATTCCAATTCTAGCATCTTTCGTGACTTTAATAATGATCATGAGATCTTTAAATGACCAGACGTTTTGTTTTAATATCCCTTTCTTATTCGACTTGACTCTAATGAAAGATCGAGGTTTTGACTGTCATTTGCTTTTAGTTTATTTTTTTACATTTTGCTCCTTCTGTTAGCCGTTTTGCTTGTTGCAATAATTTTCATCAGGTCTACATCAATCATATTAAACACTAATCAGTTCACCCTCGAAACTGTTGAAATTGAAAGTGTGACGTACAAAATTGAAACTGTCTATATGAATATACTGACAAATTGCGCGAATTCCAATCATAATCATTGTCTTTTTGATATAATTGTCGTTAATCACATCATGCTATGATCACGCATTTACTATCAACGCGGTGAGCGGTCCCTGTTTTGATTTGTTGGATGGAAGGACTTTTTTTATTCATTGGAACAAGTTCTGAGCACACTCTCCCTTATGCAGCGTAGCTAGCAAATCTTGTTCAGACTATTCATTAGCTTTGTCATAGTCCTGCATGCACGGTATATGCTGGTTTCAGCATGCTGCTCCACTTTTTCATTGGCCACCGCTTCTACACTCCTAGGGTATAAATAGAACAGAGTGATGGACGTCAACCTGTTTATTAATGCATTCTTACTCAATTAGGACAGATCTCTGGTGAATTGTATTTGTCCAATATAGCAAAATATTTTAGGATTATATCGGGCACACTGGGAATAAATATTGTAGATTCCACTTATGATTCCACTTGCGCAAATATGATAAGCCTATGTGTGATTATTAGTCTTGCATTGTGCATGAAAGATTTTGAATAATGAAGTCAAAAGAGAAGAGCAAGTTACAAGCAAAAACTCAACAGCTAGTCACGTATAATAATGATCACTATTACCCAGAGCTGGAAAAATTCCACTGAAATTCTTTAATTCCAATTCCATTTCCAGTTCCATAATAAGATTCAATTCCGATAATTGCAAGTCGCGTATAGTGTCTTATGTTAATGTATCTATTCTTTTCAATCTAACCCATGTGCCCTCATCCTATTCCTCGTTGTTCCTATGTGCCGTTCCCTGCGTCGTTCCTGTGCGTTTTCATGTTAATAGCTCATATTTCTTGTGTGCATGCATATATGTAACCGGTCAGCCTACGCTATTTTCGTTTCGTAAACGAGATATTCAATATCTCGCGAAAAAAAGAAAAGAGAGTTAACGGTCAGCAAAAAATCAAACGCTGAGAGAGAAAGAGAGAGAGAGAGAGATGAGATGCGAATAAATCTATCAATAAATTGAGAGAAGAAAGAAATTCAGTGTGCTAATAACTTGATTGTTGATGAAAGAAAAAATGACGATAAAAATTATATCATGAAATTTGATTAACGGTCTATGTTGAAAAAGGAGATTAAAAATTCCTTGATAAGAACGAAATGTGGTCGGGTCGAAAGCTAACGAGCAGAGATTAAAGGGAACTCTTTCAATTTTCAAAAGAAAGTGACTTTATCGTCAAGTCTCAAAAATTTGTATAAATTAGAAACGATGAGAAATTGACACAACAACAACACATACGACATCTTCAGTAGCTGTTAGAACAACTACGGACTCTTGCGGTGTAACATAACTACAGAAGTAACAACAACAAAGCAGCGCATGCGGCAACACATCAGCGAGCGCGATTGAAGATTTTTATGATTGAAGATATATTTATGATATTATTTTGGTATAAGTGAGTCCGATCGAATTGAAGTGAATTCAACATTAAGAAGTGAACTGTAAGTGTAAAGTTTATCTTTTATGGTTGCGCATCGTGTCTATATAACTATAGTCTTCAAAATTGATATTGTTAATTGTTGTGACTGGAAGTTGAATAATAGTTCATGTAATTTGTTGACACTGTCTATATTATGATTTGAACTGACAGGGTTGCTGCCCTTTAATGCAGCGTTAATTTTCTTCTTTCCGAACCAATTGTTTTTCGTGTGTTCGACAATTAAGTTAATCTCCAATTTTTGTGCTTATCCTATCAATAACTAAATTCAACAATTGCCTTATTTTGATTAATTATCTTACTTGATAAATAACTAAATAGCAGATTGAACAAAGATGATTGTCTTTTCATTGTCTGCTTAATCGCTGAAATAACATTGTCCGGGCTGTAGGCCCATCGAAGTCACAAAAAATATCCTTTATTCAACAATAGAATAAAGCTACCTCTGTCGATCTATCTCTCTCTTATCTCTGCGTGCAGTTAACACAACGGCCGAGTACTGTGATTTCAATTTTTGTACAAATAGATTTATCACAGGTCTATCGAAAAAGTGGAATTGAGGCTTATCAAGGTCAATTCCAATTCCCATTCCAGTAGATTTACATATCGTCGTTTCCAATTCCAATTCCGACTTTTCCAACTCTGCTATTACCTCAAAAGTTGGAAATCATGTCGCATGTCTAATAGGGCTCTGTATGCCTTGCCGCGTACGATGGGTATGAATCAACTCTGAATGCATGATTCAATGACATTTTGTAGCTTAGCATGACACCTTATCTTGGGCCTGATTGAAATGCGAGAGCATCCGAATTCTTTACTTTCAGAAAGCTAGATCAAGTGAGAAACGGAAAATAGGAATCTGATTATTTTGTTTCCTTTACAAGCGAACCTAACAGAACCATCTTTCAAACATTAATTAATCTTTTAAACATTAATCTTTCATTCAATTTTGTGATTTTCATTGGTTATCCATGTGTTCTTTCAATTCGTAAAGCAGATAGGCAATCCCTACTTCATTGTAGAGTCACGGGAGCGGCTTGAGAAAGGCAGTAAGTTTTTATCCGCAGTTTGCATAACACTTTGGTGTTGATACAATTATTAACATTCTGAATTAGTTTTAGTATGTAAATTTAATTTCAGCTTAGTAGGTTTGTATGTGTTATCGTTCAATCTTCAATAGGTTTGCACTATTTCATTAAGAAAACTTGATTGTTTATTTGATAGTTCAGAGAAGTCATGGTAAACTATGAATACGTATTTTGTTATAAGTGGAATGTTTGACTGTGCTTGCTTTTCTCAACCAAACGCCTGTTTATTCTGCTGTCCGTGTGTCGTACACCATGACTGAAGAGAAAATTCGCGTGAATATGAAAGTGGCGAAATCAACAGATCATTTACCGCCATTCTTCTCGTTTGTCATCTACATTGACATGTCGAAATAAGGTAGTTATAAGTAATTCAGGATGTATTGTTTAATTTCAAGCTGCAGCATTCGCATTCGATAACCGAACACGATCAAAATTTTAGTTGAAAGTATTTTTTTAATTCAGTAATCAGATATGCAATGTTTGCTATCAAAAATACACCCGATGTTTTACAGGTAACCCATAATGGAATTACTGTATTTCGGTATTCGGATTCGTGATTGATCACTTTCAATCAGCCAGATGGTGTGATGTATAGTCCGGCAGCCAGAACGAATTTGTGCAGGGAACGAGCCCGAAAATGAGACTTTCAGAGAATGATGTGCACCATATGCCTACTACGAATCTGCTCGTCTACTCGTTTTTCTTTGATCCTGTCTGACAAGAAGAGAAATCGGATAGAACAACGCACAGATTCGTGGCAGTCATGGGGTGTGCATCTTTCTGTGAAAGTCTAAATAAAAACGGGCCCAGCCATAGAACTCAGACCCAATAAAAGTCTAAAATTAGCTGTATCACGGTTGCTAAACAAAAATGGACATGGATCCGAGTTTTCGGATCCCATCAAACGCGGAAAGCAGGTTGATTAGTATCAATGCCTCTAACCAAGTTGCAGATATCGGGTAGTGTGAGACTTTTCGCTGACCACTGCAAATATCAGCGTATATTCTCTTTTTGGATAATACCCGTATGTATGATTTTCCCAGTCATTTCATGACGTAGGAAATGTCTTGTTGATCGGGATACTGTAGCATGATTTCGACATGATGACAAACAAAAACAAAAGGTTCGCCATTAACATAATACTGACTATAAATTTAACTATCAATGCAATGAAACATTGCATATTTGTATATTATATCCGTATTTAATGCAAAAAGCTTACTAAAATGTTGCTCGTGTTCAGATGTCAAAAGCGGCGTTGCAATTATCATCCATCTAGAAAAACATGACTCTCCATCGAGTACGGACCGATGAGGTAGAGGAGTAATAATATCTAGCTGTACGATAGCATGGATTATATCCCAAAGAGCGGAATGGAAGAGTTGTCCTGTGATGAGAACATTGAGGAGTTTGGTGAATTATCTGTTTGGAAGCTCTCCATGTCAGATCTTACGCGAGACTAGCGTTTTTCACTAAGTAACTTGGCCAAAGATCTGACATGTGTAGCTTCCAAACAGATAAGAGTTGTTTCCTCTGAAAATAAAATTATGCTGGCTTATATATATATATATATATATATATATATATATATATATATATATATATATATATATATATATATATATATATGCCACAAAAAATTCATTTTGGCTGATGCACTGAACATAATCAAAGATTCAATCAAGATTTGCCACGTTATTTGAGCAACTCCCTATTTTCAAGTATACTATAAGTAAAAGATCGGAAAATTGTGAAATGTATAATTTTACTAAAAGTATAATTTGTTGCTTTTAATGCTTTCATTAATGTTGGTCGCGGTATGTATGACAGTGGTTGCTTTTGATATTTACTGTTGCTGACAGTTAGGACTTGCTTGCTGTCAGTCTCTGCTGACACCTATGCTTGCTGCACAGTAATTGCCATTATTTTGGCATCTTTTTAATCGACATTTCTGGTTGATGAGCATCCATTCGGACCAGCAATTAAATAAAAATCAAGACCGCTTTCATTTTACAACAGAAAATGTCCTCAGATTTGAACAATTTATGCACAATTCCCTGGCAGCCTTAGACACGTGTGTTTCGCTCAACAAGGGCTCGTCAGTGCGGCTCGGAATGGCCCAAACTAGCTTGAAATATCTAGCTCTCAAAGCTTGTCGGAACGGGAGGTTCATGTTCACTCGGAAAACAGAAAAAGCAATCTCTCCCTCTTTTACGACGATTCTTTATTTGTTACAAACGCTTTTGTAACAAATAAATAATCGTCGTAAAAGAGGGAGAGATTGCTTTTTCTGTTTTCCGAGCTAAAATATCTAGAATGGCTGAACAGGCTGGAGGACTGCACAACAGGCTGCTCTGCGTTTGTTTCTCCTGGCTTTGCCGTGTGACTGATAATAATCATAAGATATCGCAGAGTGCCAATTCGTCTGGGCAAAACAGAAAAATGTCCTCAGGCTTGAACAATTCAAGCACACAATTCCTTAGCAGCCTACAAGGGATCATCAGTGCGGCTCGAAATGGACTCACGCTAGCTTAAAATGTTTGTAGAGCGAAACGCAGCGTCTACAGGTGCCAAGAAATTGTTGTGCTTAAATTGTTCAATTCTGAGGACATCTTTCTATTCAATGCCCAGGCGAACTGGCACTCTGCAGTCTTTATGACTACGCTTTCATTTTTTCATAGCGACATGCTTCGCCTGTTCTTGTTCATGCTACACACATGACTGAAATGTAAGTTTCGGATGATGAATTTTGGGCACAGTGATCATGACAACAGAATTGCGGCTGACACATTGACACGCACATAGAAAGATGATGAAACCTGGGGCCTATTTCAATTTGAGGTACCTAACCTTAAGATTCATAGAAATGACGTTAGTGCATTTCAAAGTTAAGGCTAGGTTCCTTAAGATGATGCTAGTTCCCTTTAAGTATCTGAGGTGGTGACTCAGCATCAAGAGAAACTTATATACGTCATTCGCTTGTATTTGTGTTCGTGATATTCGTAGATATTCGTTTCCGACACTCATTTTGCAGCAAATGAAATCTTCTATTGGGGGCTATTTCAATGAAAGTTCGTAACTTTGCTACCTAAAGGTTAGGTACCTAGCGTCAAGGTGGATAAGCGTATTTCAATCTTAAGGGAGCATTATCTTAAGGTACCTAGCGAGCTACCTTCAAGTATTTAACAAAATATCAAACAATTCAATGTCTCCGTCTGTCACGAGGTCAAACAGATATCTTACCTAACGTAGTGAATCTACACCATTAAAAGTAGGACCTTAAATTCATGAATGAATCTGGAGACGAATGACGTTCCATTTACTGCAGAATGCGTATTGGTAACGATAAGATACATGTAAATAAAAACGGATGTTGTTCTCAAAATGGGTGACATCGTCGTTGGTCCTCAAGACGAGTGGCATAACGTTGTCGATGACAGGCCGTCCATTTGTCCATATTTGTAGGAGAGAAGCATTTTAACAGCTAAAGAAGCATTTTAAGAAAATTAAATCATCGATTAAACATCGATGAATTCTCACATATATGAACACATTCTCACACATATTCTCACATGAAATCTCACATATAGAAGGCCATGAAACGAGATGTAGGAACCTTTCTTTATACCTCTAATTGATGT
Source organism: Prostheceraeus crozeri (assembly GCA_907163375.1). NCBI lineage: Eukaryota > Metazoa > Platyhelminthes > Polycladida > Euryleptidae > Prostheceraeus > Prostheceraeus crozeri. Next base: position 18,706 of record CAJQUW010013762.1, on the reverse strand, counting down.
AGTATATGTAAATTGCGTCATACATTGCAAAGCTCATGAATTATAGGTTCGATGACCGGTGGATTATCGCCTGAATTGAACGTAGTGAATAGTGGTAGCCCAGAGAGTAATTTGTCAAATGCCCGGGGTTATAGGCACGCATCCGTAATCCTACTGCTTCTTTGCTTAGTTATGAAGATAGCAAAGGAATTGTGCGTAATACACGTGTATTATATTACTAAAATAGTGCGCTACATTAGATTTTCACGAATATCTGGAATAACTTAAATTTTCTTGAGCAACAATTTATTGGTAGTTTTCATATGTGGTCTCGACTGACCACAACTAGCCACCTGAGAAACTGAAATATTTGCCAAAATTATCTGAAACATAAGTTTTATATGGTATAAAATTTATCAAAATTGAACCAAAACTTCAACACGAGAACTTCATTCGAAAATGCATTTTCTTTGTGCAATTATTTTTGTAACAATCTGCATACTCTTTATTGCCGCATTGTTTTCTTATATCACAAAGAAACCTACCTTGTACCATATAACGACTCACTTTTCATTCAGTTAATGCATTACATAAAATCTGCTTATCATCATACAGCGTTCGATAATCATCAAAAGTTATGATATCAACTTTATAATGACCAGTAAATAGGTTAGGTAGGTGTAGAGCTACCCTACTCTTTACCTAAGATTGAAACAGGCTAAGCTACTAGCTTAAGTTACTTTAAGATTTTCGCTCTTTTCTTGATGTAGAATCATTCTGTTAGGTAAGATATCTATTCCACCACGTGACAGTCAGAGACAATGAATTGTTTGTTATTCGATTAGATACTTCAACGGTGCTGCTTTAAAATTGAGGCTGTTCATTAACTAAAATTCTGCCGGCTGAATATTAGACCGATTTAATTTTCTACCGGCAAATACTTTTTGAACGACAGTATAATACCGAAGCAGACTGAAAATTCTGCCAATTTTTATACTGTCGTTCAAAAACTATTTACCGGCAGAAAATTAAATCGGTTTAATCATAGAGTAGGGATATATAGGTAGAGTGTCGACTCAAAAAAGTATCTGTATACAGTGAAAATTTTGATATCAAAATATTCAGTTTTTTTCGGAGATAAGGTTCTCGTGGTCCTAAAAATTATTTGAGAATTTTTTAAAAAGTCAAAATTTTGCCAATTTATATACTACCGAGATGACTCCTCCATCTAAGTAGTTTGCAATAAGTTGGATATCAAAAAGAATGAATATTTGCTAATAAGCATCCTAACTGAGCGGAAATTAAGCTGATTATCAAGGGAATTTCATGATCCATTTTATAATGGATGTCTTCATGAAGAAATCGACATCTTATTGAGCTTTCTTGGCTGAAATTTCATATTTTCTAGTTCATGAAAGCAATAGCAAGTCATCGAGTTGCCAATTTAACAAATATTACCTCTCTAAGGCTGTCATGACACGGACAATCTGTAAAATAATATCATTTCCTTCTGCTTTGCTATCATGATCAGTCAATTCCGTTGTAATTTCTTCAAAACTGCATAAATGTGTATATGTCACATTTTGAAACAATTCCGACTGCATCTCCCTTGAGTTCATTTAATAAAATCGAAAGTGTATACACATTGGGGATTTAATAAATGCGCAGTTAGCACTCTACCTAGCATATTTTAAGCCGGCAGAATTTTAGTTAATGAACGGCCCAATTGTAATACGCTTATTCATAGAAATCCAACTTTTCGCTTTGTTTACTGAGACTAGAATGGACAACAGCTGCTTGTTGATGGAAATTTCAGTCGCTCGGCTAGGTGCCAATTGGTAGATCTTTGGAAGAGTCAAATCACTGAAACATGCAGTTGTAAATTTTTGCCGCATGGCGATTTATTGTAAGTTATTTTGTCAGAATGCTTTCATATGTAGAGAGAAATGATAATGACCGTGAATATTTACGAAGTTCACAGATAAGCTGTCGGTGCCTTCCAATTGTCAACCACTAGAAGCCGCCATCGTATAGGTACCATTGTCATGATATCGCATGTCCGTCCACGACCTTCTATTGTTTTCATCGTCCATGGCCGTTCTAGTCCTTTATTATTATAGAGCATCGGATTTCTATGCTCCTGACATTATCGATCTGTGACTACGACAAACTGACATAGGGAAGAGACCAAGCTGACAAACTACGGAGCTGACCATAAAAAACGGACCACATAAATTTCGCTGAAGTTCAATCGATTCTCACACCTTCCAATCGCATCGCACAACAACGTACCATACATCATTTGAGAGCTAGCACTCTCCGCGTTTAAATGAGCTATGACAGACTCGTATTCTTTTTGTATTTGCAGAGCAGTGCTCAAATTATAAAAATCGCTCAATTTACAAATCGCTATTTTTCAAAATGAAAACTTGTAAGTATGATAATGAATTAAGCACGGTGAGAACGAGCATTTTTTGAGCTCACTTTTGACATACTGTTCATCATTATTGGTGAAGTAATAAAGAATTAGTGATGTCGTGAAGTTATCTCAAAATCATGACCTCTTTGGGTGAAAATGTTATGTTCTCACTTTTTCATCAAAAGTGTTCATGTTTGGTATCCTCTGAATCCTTGCGATGTGAGGAGTACGAACATGTAAGTTATATTCATATAAGTTCAATAGTTCTTTTTCAAACTTCTTCAATATTTTTTTCTCATTTCCACAAAAGTACACAAACACATTGTAAGGTGAACGAAGGTTCAAAGCAAGACAATTAGCGAAGGCATGTCTTTGTTCTCTCAAAGCGACTGCCGATTGTTTACCTTCATTGTTTGTGTACCTTTGCGGAATTGAGAAAAAATATTGAAGAAGTTTGAAAAAGAACTATTGAACTTATATGAATATAACTTACATGTTCGTACTCCTCACATCGCAAGGATTCAGAGGATACCAAACATGAACACTTTTGATGAAAAAGTGAGAACATATCATTTTCACCCAAAGAGGTCATGATTTTGAGATAACTTCACGACATCACTAATTCTTTATTACTTCACCAATAATGATGAACAGTATGTCAAAAGTGAGCTCAAAAAATGCTCGTTCTCACCGTGCTTAATTCATTATCATACTTACAAGTTTTCATTTTGAAAAATAGCGATTTGTAAATTGAGCGATTTTTATAATTTGAGCACTGCTCTGCAAATACAAAACGAATACGAGTCTGTCGTAACTCATTTTAAAGCGGAGAATGCATGCATGGTACGTATGGTCTCGAATGATGTATGGTACGTTGTTGTGCGATGCGATTGGAAGGTGTGAGAATCGATTGAATTTAATCGAAATTTATGTGTTCCGTTTTTTATTATCAGCTCTGTAGGTAAATTAGCAACAACAACAACAAGTAGGAAGTAAAGGTGAAAATAAATGCTAAGTTGAGGGAAATCAAGCAATCCTCAAGGAAACAAATGACTTTTGTTTAGCTTGAACAAGATCAAGCGGAACATGCCGCCATAAAAAAATGAAAGTGGTCTTCATTTTCATATTCTGGGTATCCAAGGGATCTAACCTTTTCATGAATTAAATGAAAGTAGTATCACAAGCGACTCGGAAAATGAGGAATTATTTATTCATACCCTCTTTCTTGGTCGTTGTCAATTGTCAGGGGTAACCACAATTAGACTACTGTGTTGAACTTATCATTCTGCCTCATTTTACAGTTTTGCATTGCTTGATATTGAAATAAGCATATTCATTACGTCTATGTCGTTGTTATGTTTGTTTTCACATGGATGGTATTCTCCACCTCTGAAATGTAGACAGGTAATGCGATCAGCAAATTATGTTGATGCTTACGATGCTCTAGCTGCATCAATTACTGATTAATGCGCGCTACGCCGGCGTCTAAGGCTTCAATTAATATCATTTGGTCATGAACAGAATGTCATCCATGTGCGGTATGTCAGACCAACACTGCAACAGCATAAGCGTAAAAATATACTAATTTCAATCCTTTCGGACGTTTTCGACTAAACTGAAGCAGCGAGTAGATTATCGAAATGTAAAGATATGAAACTATCCTATGAGCAGTGGTTGTCAAACTGGTGTGTGAGACATCAGTTGAAAGAGAAAATGATAAAGGTAAAACAACGAGAACTATGAAGCATGACATCTACAGCTGTTCATTTCTTGTCATGAATTGCATGGCTGTAAGTTGATCAGATGGTGCTTTATTTTATATAGATTTGCCATTGATTGATTATTTTTCTCTTTCCTTCAACTTCGTCTTCTTCCAATTGTCGTTAGAACAATTTCTCTCGATATTTTTCATCTTCCTTTCTTAGGTGCAAGACTCTCATTTCTGATAGCGTGTTGAAACCCCTATCCCGACGATGGCACGAATTGTTCGGGGACTCCGAGCAGCTTTAATTCATTTTTAAAATGTAGAACTCCACGTGTTTTTACAGCTGTTCGCAAGATGATTGCGCCCGTATACAATTACAGCGGTAAATGGGTTACGCGACCGTAAATTACCAACAAATTAAAACACACACCCAAAACCAAACAAATGAGTTAGCGATTCTATTTTGTCATAGGAACCCGTAGAAGGGGGTGGATTGGCGAGGATGGGGGGGGCGGGGGGAAGGCGGGGTGGGAGGGGGGGGGTTAATGGGGGGGGGAGGGGTGGAGGGGGAGAGGGAGAGGGATGAGTGGCGGAGTGTGGGGCGGGAGGGGGGGGGGGAGGACGTTTGGGAGGGAGGGGGAAGGGGGGGGGGGGCCGGGGGTGGGGGGGGGGGTGAAAGTGAAAACATAATTAATTTTTATAAGCAATTAGACTTGTTTTATGCTAAAATAGACACACACCGGTTTGTATTTCGCCGCATCTGAGTGCTACATGAATGAGTGCTACAATGACTACTAACTCAAGCCGCCTAGAAGAAAGTATGTGATGTGACATTTACAATTATCAATAATAATTGATATAGGAGCACCGCTATTCACATATTTTCAGTGATAGTTTGACTTTAATTCACCCATTTATGTTCTGAAATAATAATTAGCGGAAGGTGTTAATGGATATGACAGGTTGCAAAAGTCAGATTGATTATCTCTGCTTAGATATCTATAGGCATCCAAAAATTCATCTTGATGATCTTAATTTAGCCTAGACTTGAAGCAATTTGTGAATTTTTAATAGATGAATTAGACACGCGTTAATCTTAAATATATCTCAGCCCTGTCAATAGCATGAACAACCTTGTTGGTTAGACTGAGACTTTGTAAGAGCCACCAATACCAATAGAATTGGTCGTGGTCTTTCTGTTATACATATCCAATGCTGTCGATTTTATGTGGAAAAATGACAAAAATATATAATTTTAAATGAATGTTTAGGAACTATGGTTTTGATAATTTATTACTTTTGGGTCATGCAAAACCCATATTGTACCTACTGCAACCTAGCAACTGATGAAACCAGATTACCAGATGAAACAGTTGATTTGTAACACATGTTCTGCGTAGTCAACATTGATAATAAGGATGTTTACGCGAATTAATTAGGTACAGATTTTGATTGCAAAGATACTGTCGTGAATCAATGTGGTACAGATTTTGATGACAATTAGACACCCGCATTCTATTGTTGCCTACCACCAATAAAAATGTCTAGATGCACTTTAATAAGAAGTAACTAAATACATGAAAGAAACAATTCTAGAGGAATTGCTTTACGCAGATAATCCAATTTTTGTTTGCAATCCGAACTAATCACGAGCGTTCTATGTTTCTACTACCGTGCACTTCCGAATACCGATCAAAGGAGGTCCATTCCTGAGAAGCACAAGTCTAATTCTAACATGTTCAATACCAAAAGACACACATATGAAAAACCTCCAATTTAATGATTGTCAAGATATGTCATCTTTTCAAAAGTCGAGGGTGGGAATCCATTTAAATTGCTGATGCCAGTACATCACCAACACAGAACCGATGTTTTTCACTGTTGACTCCGTTCGTCATTGGAATCAACTTACAGCTTACGAAGTACGAAGGTCAGCGGGATAGGCTATCAAACTTAAGTCAAGACAAGGGTTAACATTTCAGGCGCTTGGACCTATGGTAAACATGAACACCTTTATCCATTCTTAGTAAACTGTTCTTTGAAGTTTCATTCATTAGCCCGTCATGGGTTTGACATTTGTCAGTTTCTACTTGTTGTGACTACAATTTTCATGCACTTGGTTCTTGACAAATATTATTATTAATCGACAAAAATGATATGTAGTCGCATAAAACCAAATTTGCACATGAATATATGCTCACATACCCAGACTTGCGTTGTAATTGTTGTGTTGTAGTTGTTCAATTTTGAAAGTTCGTTTATACACAATGACAGAATTTACATTCATACTGATGAAAATGCCGATGATGATTTTGTAATTAGCTATTTTCAATAACGGAAAGGTGCGAATTGTTGATTGTAACAACAGCGTCGACTTTTTCATGTTCAATGAATAAGTCCAGTGAAAATTGGAACCGAGGCCATCGAGCGAGGTTTTCACCACGATTAGTTGAAAAAGAAAAGGATCAGCTATATGGAAAAACGTGAACGAGTTTGATTTCTCTCATGATGAGGCTGTGGAACCAGCTCTGGTGGCTGATTCATGCAGTCCTTTTCGAGAGCGAATATCTCTGCATGTTACGTTCCACATCAGACACTGACTCCATCTGGCCGCTTCCCATTGCCATTGTCCATTCCAAAGTAGTTCGATAATTGACGAAAATCCGCATTTTTCCAGTGCTCTGAGAATAGTTTCATTCATGGCCGAGTGTCCCGCACTATATCGACAAGATAGTGTGTGCAGTCCATATTTGCCATTTACGTCACCGCAATTGCAGGGGAATTTTCAGCAAACTGCTGCACCTATGAGAAGTGTCACCGCTATTCGAGTAGTGTCACTGTCTATTATTGTTGACAATACTTGAAACTGTAGTCACATGAAGCTATGACCCACTCCACACAAATTGTGCTGCTGAAAGCGACCTAGAATTTTATTCCAGGCACGTTGAAATCGTCAATATCATCATGTTATAGTCTATAAACGCGCCACAAAAAGCGACTTGTGTCGAAAACAACTTTACTATTTGGCGGTATCTGCAAGAGAATCAACCTATTTACAGATTCACATTGAAAACATATTACAATTCCAATTTACTTACCAAACTTATTATGGAGGCGACAAGAAGCAAATTACTTCGAAGAGCAACAACTAGACATTTGAAATTTAGACATAAGCACTAGGATGAGTCATAGAGAAATAAGCAAAAATATAGGAATTAGCATTACAGTGCAACCAAAATACAAGTCATAAGAAGTCAAGCAAACATAGAAATACTACTTCAAGGAGGCAAGCAAGCTGGCAAGTCGAATGCGCCCTCCACAATCTCCACAAAGCTCAGTCCATCGTTGGTTGAAATGTGAAATACAGACAGACAAAATTTCAGTGAATGTTGCATAACAGGCGGTTATAAATGATACAGAAGATGGAACTGTCATGAAGGTAGTTCCAAGAATTACAAAAGATACAATGAACGCTACTGTGATTTTTGTCAAATTTGGCTGACAAGGCAGGACTTAAATCAGTAAAAAGTGGTGCTCTACACTGAATCATAGGCCAGCTGCGAAACAACTACAGTGATCATAAATACATACAGGTTCTCTTTTTTTGTGAAGTTGCGGTAAGCCACTGCTAACTCGTTAGATCAGGGGCTGCACAATGTGTTTTCGTTTAGCAATATTTGAGTAAATCAGTGGCGGGACACTTTCATATTTCAGTTTAGATTCGTGCAATTTTTTCAAGCAGCATTCATACTTTGCAATTCAATTGCTTTTACTTAGATTAACTTAAGTCTCAACTTCAATTTCATTCATGCATTATCTACAAATGATTTAAATTTAATCCATGCTGTGTGTTGCTCCAATTATGGAAGTTAGTGTATTTGTGTCGGAGTTGAAAGACTCCACTCCGGTGCTATGGAGTTCGAATACAAATGCCGACTCGACTGTGAGCAGCTACATGAACTGCTGCAGAGATCCGTAAAACTGGTTAAGCATTAAGATGATGAACTGATTCTTCGAAAACGTTAAAGTAAGTGATATGACTAGTCATTTACAGGATTTATGATTAAAATTTCACATTTGTGGAATTTGACTTGGAAGACATGGCTATCTTGGATGGAAACTATTTCCACTACTTGAAACTTTGCGTAAGGATACAAAATCGTCTGAAATTGATGTTTAGAACTCGTAACTTAGTGATTGGAATGGTCATGCACATGCTTGTGATGAAAATTTTGCACTTTTTAGAGCTTGGCTAGGTAAAGATCTACATTGGACAGAAGCTGTTTCCAATATATAAAGCTTTGTGCATGGACATGATATTGCCCAAAGCATGGCCTGAAGATTTAAAAACTGGCATGCTGAAGCCATCAATATCATCATGTTATAATCTCCACAAAGTTTGGTCCATCGTTGGTTGAAATGCGAAATGCAGGCAGACGAAATATCCGTGAATGTTGCATAACAGGCGGTTATAAATGATACAGAAGATGGAACTGTCATAAAGGTAGTTTCAAGGAAAATAGAAAGGAAGAACCTTCCATCGGTAGTTAAGCAGAACAAATACTTAGAATCAATATTCCAGGAATTACAAAAAATGCAATGAACGCTAGTCTGATTTTTGTCAAATTTAGCTGACAAACCAGCACCTAAATCAGAAAAGTGGTGCTCTACACTGAATCATTGGTCTACTACGAGACAAATACAGTGCTCATAAATATATGCAGTTCTCCCTTTTTGTTAAGTTTCAGCAGCCCACTTTTAACTTGTCATATGTACTTAAGTAGTCGGCTGCTTCATTTCCCGACAGTTTCCTATCTCAATGAATTAGACAATCGCTTAACTAGTAATTCATAGCCAAAATTCAATACAATCCTTTTTGAAAAAAATCGTCAGTCTGAACAACATAAGTCAGATAATTTCTTTGGCTCCGTATTCTCCAATGATGACATTCCCGATGTCTTCACTGCATATTGCGGACACAACTACGCACCAGTAGAAGCGATTGTGATCGACCCTACCCACAAACATTTCACTGAATCGAACCGACTAAGGAAACTGATGCTGCTTTCAAGTGAGTGCTGAAGACGTGTTATTCAAAAGAGCTAACGTTGATTGAATGAGGATGAAAGCAAAGGTCTAAATTTAAAATACGTAGGACACCTGATGAATGAATCGTAAGTGGATCTTTTGTATTCCTCCGCTATTACTGTCTACTTCCCGGGTCACTTGTTTCCTTTGTTGATATCGGTGAGCCTTCGATAGAAGTGTGAAGCTGCGAGCGAGGGTGAGTGGTATTCAAATATTGAGGGTGAGTTGAGTTCTTTGGCTTTGCTGTCATGTGAACATTTTGTCGACATCTGAGCATTGTTGTGGATTGAAGCCATGATAGGAAAATGTACAATGGAAAGTTGCTGCTTGATGACTCAAAGAACGATTACAATCGATCAATTTCACGTTTAAATTACTTAAGGCAATGAAACAACTACAATCTTCACCGGTGAATATTCGTAATAAAGCAGAAATCATTCCAGATTTTTGTAAGAACGATTTGCAGAAAAGTGATGTTGAAAGGAAATATGGAGTGAAACGACAAGCATTCAACTCATGGCCTACAGAGGTTGATCAGATAAACGCGCATATTGAAAGATCGACTTTTGGGACCAGTCGCAAAAGAATTCATTTTCCGGAGTTTTTACGTGGAATCGAGCTTATTGCAATGGCTTCGACAGAAGAGATCAGAAGCAATCCCAATAACAGGCAGCATCCCCATCGACCCATCGAGAGAAAACCAATTAATTTGCTTCAAAAATCGGCGTGATCAATTCCAAGTACAACGACGGATTATTCCAACGCTTCAAGTCACTGCATGACATCGAATGCCGACCCGTGAATGGAGAATGTCGATCTGCTCCATTGGCTTCTGTTGCGACGTGGAAAGATAACATGCAGACTATTGTAAAAGAATGACATTTACAAGACGTCTATAACACCGACGAAACTCCTTTGTCTTTCGCAATTGCTTTCAGATTCGATGTTAGCATCAAAAGGCAACAAATGCATTGGAAGAAAACAAAGCAAACAACAGATGACTATAATGGTAATGGCAAACATGGACGGTTCTCATAAAAGGAGGCTCTTTGATATCAGCCTATTCGAAAAACGTCGATGTTTCTCTAGGATCAAAAAGTTGCCTGTCACTTACAAAGCGAACAGAAGATCTTTCTTTGATTATATGTAGAAGAGGATAGCCGTTTGGTATCGAAAACTCCAAAATCGACTCTCTCCACGTAATCAAAAAAGAGCAATAACGGAGGATTTTTTCATCAAAGAACAGAAGATCGTGGATGATCAGCAATGTCTTCGATGACTATATGCAAAAATTTGACAAAGAAATGACACGAGTAGTAAGCAAGTGACAAACACTCGACCGGCACGCCCCCTCCCCCTCCCCTCCCCCTCCCCCCCTCTGGAACGACAGAGGTTGTGGTCTGTCGTGGTGTGCCGGCCAGGTTGGTTCACGTTCACAACATGTTCGCTGACTCCCCCCCTCCCCCTCCCCCTCCCCCTCCCCCCCTCGAAAACGACAGAGTGTGAGACTCGGATGTGTTGGTCTCGTATGGGTTGACGTGGCCGACCGCCTAGGTTGACGCGGGCGACCGTCTAGGTTGACGTGCGCGACCGTCTAGGTTGACGTGGGCGACCGTCTAGGTCGGCGTGGTGGAATGGTGAAACGGACTTTAGATTCGTGATCAGCGTAAAATTCCGCATCGGTATGGTGAATTTGAAGTCAATCGGCGAGAAAAAATTTTCAACATTTTTCGAAAAAACGAGAGTTAGAATTTGGGACGTTTTGGTGTGTAGCGCCCAAACGAACCATCGGATGGGAAAACGGAGGCCAGATTCGGATTCAGCGTGAAATTCTGCATCGGTATGGTGAGTTTCAAGTCAATCGGAGAGAAAAATTTTCGCTGACGTCCCCCCCCTCTGGACAGCTCGCTTCGATTTTGTCTTCCAGTGGACGGATTTAGTCGTGCCATAGCTCGTTTGAAAGCTAAGAGTGAGACAAATTCACTGAAAGAATCGGCTTGTTCCTATCTGTCTTCGTTTAGATGTGAGACGCCATTTAAGATTTTGGGACATTGGCGAAAAACGACAGAGTTAGAATTTGGGACGTTTTGGGCTCTAGCTTCAAAACGAAGCATCGGATGGGAAAACGGATTTCAGATTTGGAATCAGCGTGAAATTCTCTATCTGTATGGTGAGTTTCATGTCAATCGGAGACAAAAATTTCGCTGACTCCCCCCCCCTCTGGACAGCTTGCTTCGATTTTGGCTTCCAGTGGACGGATTTAGTCGTGCCATAGCTCGTTTGAAAGCTAAGAGTGAGACAAATTCAGTGAAAGAATCGGCTTGTTCCTATCTGTCTTCGTTTAGATGTGAGACGCCATTTAAGATTTTGGGACATTGGCGAAAAACGACAGAGTTAGGATTTGGGACGTTTTGGGCTCTAGCTTCAAAACGAAGCATCGGATTGGAAAACGGATTTCAGATTTGGAATCAGCATGAAATTCTCTATCTGTATGGTGAGTTTCATGTCAATCGGAGACAAAAATTTCGCTGACTCCCCCCCCCTCTGGACAGCTTGCTTCGATTTTGGCTTCCAGTGGACGGATTTAGTCGTGCCATAGCTCGTTTGAAAGCTAAGAGTGAGACAAATTCACTGAAAGAATCGGCTTGTTCCTATCTGTCTTCGTTTAGATGTGAGACGCCATTTAAGATTTTGGGACATTGGCGAAAAACGACAGAGTTAGAATTTGGGACGTTTTGGGCTCTAGCTTCAAAACGAAGCATCGGATGGGAAAACGGATTTCAGATTTGGAATCAGCGTGAAATTCTCTATCTGTATGGTGAGTTTCAAGTCAATCGGCGAGAAAAAATTTTCAACATTTTTCGAAAAAACGACAGAGTTAGAATTTGGGACGTTTTGGTGTGTGGCGCCCATACGAACCATCGGATGGGAAAACGGAGGCCAGATTCGGATTCAGCGTGAAATTCTGCATCGGTATGGTGAGTTTCAAGTCAATCGGAGAGAAAAATTTTCGCTGACGTCCCCCCCCCTCTGGACAGCTCGCTTCGATTTTGGCTTCCAGTGGACGGATTTTGTCGTGCCATAGCTCGTTTGAAAGCTAAGAGTGAGACAAATTCACTGAAAGAATCGGCTTGTTCATATCTGTCTTCGTTTAGATGTGAGACGCCATTTAAGATTTTGGGACATTGGCGAAAAACGACAGAGTTAGAATTTGGGACGTTTTGGGCTCTAGCTTCAAAACGAAGCATCGGATTGGAAAACGGATTTCAGATTTGGAATCAGCATGAAATTCTCTATCTGTATGGTGAGTTTCATGTCAATCGGAGACAAAAATTTCGCTGACTCCCCCCCCCTCTGGACAGCTTGCTTCGATTTTGGCTTCCAGTGGACGGATTTAGTCGTGCCATAGCTCGTTTGAAAGCTAAGAGTGAGACAAATTCACTGAAAGAATCGGCTTGTTCCTATCTGTCTTCGTTTAGATGTGAGACGCCATTTAAGATTTTGGGACATTGGCGAAAAACGACAGAGTTAGAATTTGGGACGTTTTGGGCTCTAGCTTCAAAACGAAGCATCGGATGGGAAAACGGATTTCAGATTTGGAATCAGCGTGAAATTCTCTATCTGTATGGTGAGTTTCAAGTCAATCGGCGAGAAAAAGTTTCGCTGACTCCCCCCCCTCTGGACAGCTTGCTTCGATTTTGGCTTCCAATGGACGGATTTAGTCGTGCCATAGCTCGTTTGAAAGCTAAGAGTGAGACAAATTCAGTGAAAGAATCGGCTTGTTCCTATCTGTCTTCGTTTAGATGTGAGACGCCATTTAAGATTTTGGGACATTGGCGAAAAACGACAGAGTTAGGATTTGGGACGTTTTGGGCTCTAGCTTCAAAACGAAGCATCGGATTGGAAAACGGATTTCAGATTTGGAATCAGCGTGAAATTCTCTATCTGTATGGTGAGTTTCAAGTCAATCGGCGAGACAAAATTTTCGCTGACTCCCCCCCCCTCTGGACAGCTTGCTTCGATTTTGGCTTCCAGTGGACGGATTTAGTCGTGCCATAGCTCGTTTGAAAGCTAAGAGTGAGACAAATTCACTGAAAGAATCGGCTTGTTCCTATCTGTCTTCGTTTAGATGTGAGACGCCATTTAAGATTTTGGGACATTGGCGAAAAACGACAGAGTTAGAATTTGGGACGTTTTGGGCTGTAGCTTCAAAACGAAGCATCGGATTGGAAAACGGATTTCAGATTTGGAATCAGCGTGAAATTCTCTATCTGTATGGTGAGTTTCAAGTCAATCGGCGAGAAAAAATTTTCAACATTTTTCGAAAAAACGACAGAGTTAGGATTTGGGACGTTTTGGTGTGTGGCGCCCAAACGAACCATCGGATGGGAAAACGGAGGCCAGATTCGGATTCAGCGTGAAATTCTGCATCGGTATGGTGAGTTTCAAGTCAATCGGAGAGAAAAATTTTCGCTGACGTCCCCCCCCTCTGGACAGCTTGCTTCGATTTTGGCTTCCAGTGGACGGATTTTGTCGTGCCATAGCTCGTTTGAAAGCTAAGAGTGAGACAAATTCACTGAAAGAATCGGCTTGTTCCTATCTGTCTTCGTTTAGATGTGAGACGCCATTTAAGATTTTGGGACATTGGCGAAAAACGACAGAGTTAGGATTTGGGACGTTTTGGGCTCTAGCTTCAAAACGAAGCATCGGATGGGAAAACGGATTTCAGATTTGGAATCAGCGTGAAATTCTCTATCTGTATGGTGAGTTTCAAGTCAATCGGAGACAAAAAGTTTCGCTGACTCCCCCCCCTCTGGACAGCTTGCTTCGATTTTGGCTTCCAATGGACGGATTTAGTCGTGCCATAGCTCGTTTGAAAGCTAAGAGTGAGACAAATTCACTGAAAGAATCGGCTTGTTCCTATCTGTCTTCGTTTAGATGTGAGACGCCATTTAAGATTTTGGGACATTGGCGAAAAACGACAGAGTTAGAATTTGGGACGTTTTGGGCTCTAGCTTCAAAACGAAGCATCGGATGGGAAAACGGATTTCAGATTTGGAATCAGCGTGAAATTCTCTATCTGTATGGTGAGTTTCAAGTCAATCGGCGAGAAAAAGTTTCGCTGACTCCCCCCCCTCTGGACAGCTTGCTTCGATTTTGGCTTCCAATGGACGGATTTAGTCGTGCCATAGCTCGTTTGAAAGCTAAGAGTGAGACAAATTCACTGAAAGAATCGGCTTGTTCCTATCTGTCTTCGTTTAGATGTGAGACGCCATTTAAGATTTTGGGACATTGGCGAAAAACGACAGAGTTAGAATTTGGGACGTTTTGGGCTCTAGCTTCAAAACGAAGCATCGGATGGGAAAACGGATTTCAGATTTGGAATTAGCGTGAAATTCTCTATCTGTATGGTGAGTTTCAAGTCAATCGGCGAGAAAAAGTTTCGCTGACTCCCCCCCCCTCTGGACAGCTTGCTTCGATTTTGGCTTCCAATGGACGGATTTAGTCGTGCCATAGCTCGTTTGAAAGCTAAGAGTGAGACAAATTCACTGAAAGAATCGGCTTGTTCCTATCTGTCTTCGTTTAGATGTGAGACGCCATTTAAGATTTTGGGACATTGGCGAAAAACGACAGAGTTAGAATTTGGGACGTTTTGGGCTCTAGCTTCAAAACGAAGCATCGGATGGGAAAACGGATTTCAGATTTGGAATCAGCGTGAAATTCTCTATCTGTATGGTGAGTTTCAAGTCAATCGGAGAGAAAAAATTTTCAACATTTTTCGAAAAAACGACAGAGTTAGGATTTGGGACGTTTTGGGCTCTAGCTTCAAAACGAAGCATCGGATTGGAAAACGGATTTCAGATTTGGAATCAGCGTGAAATTCTGCATCTGTATGGTGAGTTTCAAGTCAATCGGAGAGAAAAATTTTCGCTGACTCCCCCCCCCTCTGGACAGCTTGCTTCGATTTTGGCTTCCAGTGGACGGATTTAGTCGTGCCATAGCTCGTTTGAAAGCTAAGAGTGAGACAAATTCACTGAAAGAATCGGCTTGTTCCTATCTGTCTTCGTTTAGATGTGAGACGCCATTTAAGATTTTGGGACATTGGCGAAAAACGACAGAGTTAGAATTTGGGACGTTTTGGGCTCTAGCTTCAAAACGAAGCATCGGATGGGAAAACGGATTTCAGATTTGGAATCAGCGTGAAATTCTCTATCTGTATGGTGAGTTTCAAGTCAATCGGCGAGAAAAAGTTTCGCTGACTCCCCCCCCCCTCTGGACAGCTTGCTTCGATTTTGGCTTCCAATGGACGGATTTAGTCGTGCCATAGCTCGTTTGAAAGCTAAGAGTGAGACAAATTCACTGAAAGAATCGGCTTGTTCCTATCTGTCTTCGTTTAGATGTGAGACGCCATTTAAGATTTTGGGACATTGGCGAAAAACGACAGAGTTAGAATTTGGGACGTTTTGGGCTCTAGCTTCAAAACGAAGCATCGGATGGGAAAACGGATTTCAGATTTGGAATTAGCGTGAAATTCTCTATCTGTATGGTGAGTTTCAAGTCAATCGGCGAGAAAAAGTTTCGCTGACTCCACCCCCTCTGGACAGCTTGCTTCGATTTTGGCTTCCAATGGACGGATTTAGTCGTGCCATAGCTCGTTTGAAAGCTAAGAGTGAGACAAATTCACTGAAAGAATCGGCTTGTTCCTATCTGTCTTCGTTTAGATGTGAGACGCCATTTAAGATTTTGGGACATTGGCGAAAAACGACAGAGTTAGAATTTGGGACGTTTTGGGCTCTAGCTTCAAAACGAAGCATCGGATGGGAAAACGGATTTCAGATTTGGAATCAGCGTGAAATTCTCTATCTGTATGGTGAGTTTCAAGTCAATCGGCGAGAAAAAATTTTCAACATTTTTCGAAAAAACGACAGAGTTAGAATTTGGGACGTTTTGGTGTGTGGCGCCCAAACGAACCATCGGATGGGAAAACGGAGGCCAGATTCGGATTCAGCGTGAAATTCTGCATCGGTATGGTGAGTTTCAAGTCAATCGGAGAGAAAAATTTTCGCTGACGTCCCCCCCCTCTGGACAGCTCGCTTCGATTTTGGCTTCCAGTGGACGGATTTTGTCGCGCCATAGCTCGTTTGAAAGCTAAGAGTGAGACAAATTCACTGAAAGAATCGGCTTGTTCCTATCTGTCTTCGTTTAGATGTGAGACGCCATTTAAGATTTTGGGACATTGGCGAAAAACGACAGAGTTAGAATTTGGGACGTTTTGGGCTCTAGCTTCAAAACGAAGCATCGGATGGGAAAACGGATTTCAGATTTGGAATCAGCGTGAAATTCTCTATCTGTATGGTGAGTTTCAAGTCAATCGGCGAGAAAAAGTTTCGCTGACTCCACCCCCTCTGGACAGCTTGCTTCGATTTTGGCTTCCAATGGACGGATTTAGTCGTGCCATAGCTCGTTTGAAAGCTAAGAGTGAGACAAATTCAGTGAAAGAATCGGCTTGTTCCTATCTGTCTTCGTTTAGATGTGAGACGCCATTTAAGATTTTGGGACATTGGCGAAAAACGACAGAGTTAGAATTTGGGACGTTTTGGGCTCTAGCTTCAAAACGAAGCATCGGATGGGAAAACGGATTTCAGATTTGGAATCAGCGTGAAATTCTCTATCTGTATGGTGAGTTTCAAGTCAATCGGCGAGAAAAAGTTTCGCTGACTCCCCCCCCCCTCTGGACAGCTTGCTTCGATTTTGGCTTCCAGTGGACGGATTTAGTCGTGCCATAGCTCGTTTGAAAGCTAAGAGTGAGACAAATTCAGTGAAAGAATCGGCTTGTTCCTATCTGTCTTCGTTTAGATGTGAGACGCCATTTAAGATTTTGGGACATTGGCGAAAAACGACAGAGTTAGGATTTGGGACGTTTTGGGCTCTAGCTTCAAAACGAAGCATCGGATGGGAAAACGGATTTCAGATTTGGAATCAGCGTGAAATTCTCTATCAGCATGGTAAGTTTCAAGTCAATCGGAGATTTTGAAGTCAATCGGAGAGAAAAATTTTGAACATTTTTCGAAAAAACGACAGAGTTAGAATTTGGGACGTTTTGGTGTGTGGCGCCCAAACGAACCATCGGATGGGAAAACGGAGGCCAGATTCGGATTCAGCGTGAAATTCTGCATCGGTATGGTGAGTTTCAAGTCAATCGGAGAGAAAAAGTTTCGCTGACTCCCCCCCCTCTGGACAGCTTGCTTCGATTTTGGCTTCCAATGGACGGATTTAGTCGTGCCACAGCTCGTTTGAAAGCTAAGAGTGAGACAAATTCACTGAAAGAATCGGCTTGTTCCTATCTGTCTTCGTTTAGATGTGAGACGCCATTTAAGATTTTGGGACATTGGCGAAAAACGACAGAGTTAGAATTTGGGACGTTTTGGGCTCTAGCTTCAAAACGAAGCATCGGATGGGAAAACGGATTTCAGATTTGGAATCAGCGTGAAATTCTCTATCTGTATGGTGAGTTTCAAGTCAATCGGCGAGAAAAAGTTTCGCTGACTCCCCCCCCTCTGGACAGCTTGCTTCGATTTTGGCTTCCAATGGACGGATTTAGTCGTGCCATAGCTCGTTTGAAAGCTAAGAGTGAGACAAATTCAGTGAAAGAATCGGCTTGTTCCTATCTGTCTTCGTTTAGATGTGAGACGCCATTTAAGATTTTGGGACATTGGCGAAAAACGACAGAGTTAGAATTTGGGACGTTTTGGGCTCTAGCTTCAAAACGAAGCATCGGATGGGAAAACGGATTTCAGATTTGGAATCAGCGTGAAATTCTCTATCAGCATGGTAAGTTTCAAGTCAATCGGCGAGAAAAAATTTTCAACATTTTTCGAAAAAACGACAGAGTTAGAATTTGGGACGTTTTGGTGTGTGGCGCCCAAACGAACAATCGGATGGGAAAACGGAGGCCAGATTCGGATTCAGCGTGAAATTCTGCATCGGTATGGTGAGTTTCAAGTCAATCGGAGAGAAAAATTTTCGCTGACGTCCCCCCCTTCTGGACAGCTCGCTTTGATTTTGGCTTCCAGTGGACGGATTTTGTCGTGCCATAGCTCGTTTGAAAGCTAAGAGTAAGACAAATTCACTGAAAGAATCGGCTTGTTCCTATCTGTCTTCGTTTAGATGTGAGACGCCATTTAAGATTTTGGGACATTGGCGAAAAACGACAGAGTTAGAATTTGGGACGTTTTGGGCTCTAGCTTCAAAACGAAGCATCGGATGGGAAAACGGATTTCAGATTTGGAATCAGCGTGAAATTCTCTATCTGTATGGTGAGTTTCAAGTCAATCGGCGAGAAAAATTTTCAACATTTTTCGAAAAAACGACAGAGTTAGAATTTGGGACGTTTTGGTGTGTAGCGCCCAAACGAAGCATCGGATGGGAAAACGGAGGCCAGATTCGGATTCAGCGTGAAATTCTGCATCGGTTTGGTGAGTTTCAAGTCAATCGGAGAGAAAAATTTTCGCTGA
>CAJQUW010013761.1:0-122134 GCA_907163375.1 Prostheceraeus crozeri | reverse complement strand
TCAATAGCGACCGAACCTTTTTTGAATCAAGTCAAACGGACTTGTAGAAGCAAAGTTACAAGCCTTTAAAGTTTTGGAGTCTTTTATGGCCTGGAGACGAAGGCCATCTCCTGGCGAACCTCTAAGTCTGACGCCTTAGCTGATATCAGCAATGAAATTTTCTAAGTCGGTTTCTTACAGAAACTCGGAATTTGGAATGTCCGAAGCTATCATCGGAGCTCAGAGAGACGACCTACCTCTGACAATCGTTCTCCACTAAATGACAAGTCTCTGTCGGTTCCCAGCTTATATAGTGTGTGGCGATCAGCTGATGACGTAATACCCATCATCCAAACACTAAAAATCCCGTCTATCTCCGGTTCTAGTGCTCCGATTGAGCTGGAAATACACCATTTCCATGTAGAATTTGACGCTGAATCCGAATCTGGCCTCCGTTTTCCCATCCGATGCTTCGTTTTGGCTCTACAGTAGGCAGCCATCGCAAAAATTCTAACTCTGTCGTTTTTTCGAAAAATGTTGAAAATTTTTTCTCGTCCGATTGACTTGAAACTCACCATACAGATAGAAGAATTTCACGCTGATTCCAAATCTGAAATCCGTTTTCCCATCCGATGCTTCGTTTTGAAGCTACAGCCCAAAACGTCCCAAATTCTAACTCTGTCGTTTTTCGCCAATGTCCCAAAATCTTAAATGGCGTCTCACATCTAAACGAAGACAGATAGGAACAAGCCGATTCTTTCACTGAATTTGTCTCACTCTTAGCTTTCAAACGAGCTATCGCACGACAAAATCCGTCCACTGGAAGCCAAAATCGAAGCAAGCTGTCCAGAGGGGGGGGGACGTCAGTGAAAATTTTTTCTCTCCGATTTCGCTGGAAACATCCTTCCTAACCCAAAATTTCACGTAGATTCCGAATCTGGCCTCCGTTTTCTCATCCGATGCTTCGTTTGGGCGCTACACACCAAAACGTCCCAAATTCTAACTCTGTCGTTTTTTCGAAAAATGTTGAAAATTTTTTCTCTCCGATTGACTTGAAACTCACCATACAGATAAAGAATTTCACGCTGATTCCAAATCTGAAATCCGTTTTCCAATCCGATGCTTCGTTTTGAAGCTACAGCCCAAAACGTCCCAAATTCTAACTCTGTCGTTTTTCACCAATGTCCCAAAATCTTAAATGGCGTCTCACATCTAAACGAAGACAGATAGGAACAAGCCGATTCTTTCACTGAATTTGTCTCACTCTTAGCTTTCAAACGAGCTATCGCACGACAAAATCCGTCCACTGGAAGCCAAAATCGAAGCGAGCTGTCCAGAGGGGGGGGACGTCAGCGAAAATTTTTTCTCTCCGATGGCGTTCAAATTCACCATACCGATGCAGAATTTCACGCTGAATCCGAATCTGGACTCCGTTTTCTCATCCGAACACTCCTTCCACTCGAAACAACCCATTTACAACCCAACATTCAGCAGATTGCACCAAAAACATCACACACTATAGCCTCAACACTAATCCTGGCGGTCGCCCAAGTCCACCACGACACTCTATCGTTCCAGGGGGGGGGGGACTCAGACCCGAAGCACCACGGCGGCCGACCACGACACTCCTTTAGTTGCAAATGCGGCCTCAATGGGGGCTAGGACTGTCCTACTTTTCGACTATTGCTAAAGTTATGCCTTAAAGGGTATGTAATTCCAGTTAACAATCTAAATGCTGTGAGGATTTTCAACATTCTGATTGATCTTATTTCCCTGAGTTTAACCACACCAATAAAAAAAAATGCATGTTATTAAAGTATACTATATTTCAATCAAATAAACAAATTCATTCATGTGGCTGTAAATTTCAGCGTACTTCTTTCATATGATAACATAGAAATTGATTTGATTCAATTTTCTGATTGCAATTTTTCGAGATTGCATAATATGCGTCGATGCATCATATTTTCACGTTCGTATTGCATTTTCGTGACAACATGCACATTTCAGAGAAACAGGATGGACACAGGTGTATACTGACTAGATGACGAATCGTTTGAACCCTTGTTGTGTGCTGCTATTACAAAGCGAGCAGCGATTGCACTATGCAAAACATCTTGTCATGTGTCAGTTTTGCGAGTGTTTTCTGATTTGTCGGTGGTCCAACCCCCCCACCAACCCCCCACCCCCCAAACCCCCCAAGAGTGAGTAGTTTTGTTTATTTTTTTTTTTTGTGTTTGTTTGTTGGCAGGTTACAAGTCATAAGAAGGGTTGCTTAACCTTATATATCGAGGAGAATCACTCTCATTGGCTGATATAAAAAACAATGCTTGTTTATCAATAAAATGCAATTTTTCATTGTCTAGAAGCGGGTTATTAAAAAACAGGTGAGCAAAATCATTTCATTGCATTATAACCTTTGCATTTACATCTCTCTCTACTTTTTCTCTTTCTCGAAATCTCATACAATGATGAAGTTTTGGATCAAATAGAGTGTGTCAATGCTGTAGTTTTTTGATGAAAGTATTTCTGACAAAATATGTCAGAAGCCATATAGTTGCTATATGATGCAAATTACGTGGAAAACAGATACTGATGTGAAAGAATTGGAGCAGATCATAACAGTGCTATACTTCCATCATCGCAACCAAGGAACATTTACGAATTTGCGACTATATCCACAATAGTTGAGAGACGATAGCAAATTAAAGGCGCCTTGACTGATTTAACTACTGTAAAAGAAGAAGATAACTTGTACTAAATGATTATGATACATCCTGCTTCCTTTTTTCATGTAAACAATGAAAATACAAAATCATGAGTTTTGAATAAAATATATTTATCAATCAATTTCAGTTTCCGAAACATTGCTCAGAGAGCACATTGGGTTATAAGGGCGCTCTCCTCTCTTCAATGGAGCATGGGGACACTCAGGAGTGTAAACTTATTGGGCCTTGGTGGGCCTCACCAGTCTTCTAACCGGGAACTTCAGTGGGGATCACCTTCTTCGGTGCACTAGGCACCTTCGGGACATGCGCCCGCTTCTGCTGTCAATGCTGCTCTCACTCTCTCCATTCTCGTCTTCTTTCTTGTGTGCTAATGGTAGGTTCCTTGCAATGGCACGGACATGGGTGAGATGAAGGACATGGCGAATTCAAATGGGATGGTAATGTACGAGTAGCCAACACAGATACTGGGAGCGTTATGTACAACATATTGGGGTAGATTGACATAAGTTATAATAAGCAGATTGTCAATTACGCATATGACTCTAATCGACCAATCACATCAACGAATGATGACTCATCATCTATCACATGTCCCATCTCTGTATTATGTGACATGGGATTATGTGACATGGGTTATGTGACATGGGATTATGGGTCATGGGTTATGTGACATGGGAGTATGGGACATGGGAGTATGGGTCATGGGCTATGTGACATGGGACATGTGACATGGGAGTATGGGACATGGGGGTATGGGAAAGTGAAGCCGGCAGATCAAAAATATAACTACTCTCAATCGTTGTAGCGGCCATATAAACTGAACATATTCTTTACAAACTGATAAATGCTAATGATAAATGTTGACTTCTAAATCTTCTAATTCGCATCAAAATTTACAATGCAAAAGTTGAAGTCAAAAAATTACCTGTAATCAATATGAAAGCGTTCTTCGGGTAGTCATCGCACCAGAATGGCTTTTACATGTTATGATACAGCCGGAGATTCCCTTTCTTCACATAATAAAATCATTCTTAGTATAAACACAGTTTAGTGACGGCAGCCCGTTAAAACAATGTACATGTTTTCACTAATTCGGACCCACCAATTCCAAGAAACATTTTTTGAGAAGTGAAGCCTGAAATAAGAACTTCAGGGCATTACCCAAAGGCAGTCAAGATTTCATGACTGTATGTGAACACGAAGTGTCACAAAATTCAAGAAAGAAATGAGTTAGAAGATACGCAGCCATGTTTTATGGCCAACTGTATATTCGAAACATTATGCCCAATATTGACTGTTTCTAGGCTACATGTCATCTAGAATAACCGGTGAAATAAACTTCGAACAGTTCCTGATCATGCACTGGAGGAACTCTTTTGTATTCATCCGAAAATAATAAACTTCGATAAGCTTCGCGATGTATTTGATTTTTTATTTCCTCCGAAGCAAAAACTAAACTTAGGAGTTTTGCCAACCCTACGCATGACACAAATTTGACGCCATGAATTGACGCTGACGCTAGCGATGTCAATATTTTTTGCAGTTGAAGCTGACGCCGACAATTTTTCATTGCCGCATACAACACTGATCATTGTATATGATTTACATACTTTGTTTTGCAAATACAGTCTGAAGTTTGCACCTGAATAAGAGTGGACGCAATGCATTGCGCAAAATACTAGCTTTTGATTTTCGCAATATAAATTGGATGGTTATATTTACTGAGACATGGATTAGTTACGACATTATTGATATGAATGAAAATTCACTAACTGAAGACGATCGATTTGCGCACACTGCCTCTTATTTCTGGATGTAGTTAAATGGGCTTAAAAAAGGCAAAGAGGCTGAAAGGAGAAATCTGTAAAAAAAAGATATAACACCAAAAAACAAAATTGAAACATAGCAACGGAACGCAAAAATGACATCACCTGTAAAAAAGATTCCATTAAGTCAGGAAAAGCTTCCCGCTCATTATCCCTTAGTTTTGATAGTTTCGAGTTATTAGCGGAGCCATTAACACAGGGTTTCTTCTTCAACGGCACGACTCTTCGTCTGACATAGCTGCCTGCAGGTTTAATGTCATTCTTGAATGCACTGATGAAACTATGAAAATGCCCACTCCTTGTTTTGGGAATATTCCGCTTTAAGTCTTGCAATGCTTTCGTGGATTGAGCTTTAACACTGTTCAAAACTTTGCCATAAGTCGTCCCGAGAGTGATACCGACACCCTGTCAAGCGTGAATGCATTTAGGTTCTTCCGATCAAGCACAACACTTGTCATAATCAAATGTGACACGTTAACACAGCCTGTCAAATCAAATAACACTTAAGGTCGATATCTAATGCAACGTGTCAGATCAAATGTAACTTAGATTGATATCAAAGGGAAGTAATTGATTAGCCAAAAGCAAATTTAACAATGACGAATTGAATACGAATGATTCAGATAAACATTCATGAAACAACAGAAAAGACATGAAAGTGAAAGCATATTAGTAATGCATGCATACTGCATAGGTATGATTCTTAATAATTTGCATCTAAATGTCCTGTTTTGATAAATAGTAAAGCGGATAAGGGTGACATTGTGTACTTCATACTTCTGATGGGTAATGTATGAGAAAATGTGGTTAAATGGGGCTAAAATTAGCCACAATGCTGTGTTTGACACTATGGGATAATGATGCCTTGGTTTGACATTGCGGGCATGTTGTGGGAAGAACCAAGGAAGCTGATGTTCAGTTCAAAATTATGATATTTTTCTGTTGGTAATATATTTCGATATATACTCATGGACTATCGTCAGACAACACCTGACGAAGATCTATGAGTACAGATTGAAATATTTTACCAAAAGGAAAATATTCTAGTTTTGAACTGAACATCAGCTTACTTGGTTCTTGCCATCAGGCGTGCGAACTGTGTGTAGGGGGCCCGCGCGGAAAATTTTAGGGGGCCCGAATCATGTCATGGAGAACCATCATGTTCTCACAGGGGGCCCATTATGTTTTCGATGTGTTCTGTCTTGGCCTTCACCCAATACGAAGCATATCTAAAATTAGATAAAAAAGGTTTTCTTGCTTGTTTCCTAGTTGATAACAAATCATCTGCTGCTAAAATTTGCCTTTTCTATACTACTTGTCAGACAGTGATCCGCGCGAGACGCTGAAGATTCGCACGCCTATGCCATAACATGCCTACAAAAATGGGAAAATTGGTCAAAGGTGGCAAAAACTACTAAATGTGTGCTTATGACAACTGTAATGAAATTCAACAGATGTACGGGTATAACTGCAGGTACCTTATAAGGTAGGTATATTTGTAAATAAAACGTGAGCAATCTTTAGATTTAGGCTATTAGGTGTAAATCTGCAACCTACGGATTTTTCTATGCATCCGAGATGCATGAAAACGTTTTGAAATTCTTATTAACTTGAATCGCTCATTATAAAATACAAGATACATGATAAAAAATATTACGGTATAAGCAACACATTCGTTTACATAATCAATTGTTTATTTAAGATTTACGCAAGTACGATATCATTCATGTGCATGTTGTAAGTATGCTTTCTGTAATGAAGCATGTCTTTTCTATCTATTAAGGTAAAGAGTATTCCAATTTTCGAAATTGACACTGTTTGATGTATTTTACTGTGGATAGACAATAACACATTTCTGCAATCATGCGAATGTAATTATGCGAGTACAAATGTACATTTTAAAAAGGAATGCTGTTTATAGCACTCGATTATTATCATAATCAATATTTTCTTATAATCAGTCTTTTCTTATGTATGGCAAAATTTGTTGACATTGTCTCTTTTTATCATGCCTTATTCAAAACTAACTACTTTAATTCTTATTAGACATCCATTCTAAAATAATTACGTGTATTCCACTGACGACAATAGATAAGACTGCCATGAAATTAATAATTTCATCAAGAAAAACATGATCACATGCCTTGCGCACCAGTCACATAAAGCTGATGAAATCATATGAGCGAATATTTACAGTCAATCCCTGACAATCGTAGACAGAGGCAGGATAAGTTAAGATGCGGTGCCTCAGTTGGATGAACAGCTAGTGCAGAGATGCAGACTTCTACCATGTGAATATATCGGGTAGTAATGAATATTGATTACAATTAAAGCTTCCCACGTACTCTTATAATTCCATTAATTCCCATTTTTCAAGTTTTTGTCACTTTTATCGGTTTTCACCAGTTTTCCCGCTATTTGCCAAATTTTCCATCTGCCATGGTAAAAAAACTAGTTTTCCCACATTAGTTGCCAAACCTGTTCTGGAAGGTATACTCTAGTGTTTTTGGTCGGGGAAAATTATTCGAATAAAATAAAATAAGGAATTTTATTTTATTTTATTCGAAAAATGAATTTTTATTCGAATAATACACATTCTCCACTGTCGGCCTATCTCCTCTGTTTTCACAATAAGACGGAACTCGCTTCGCCACACGGCACACAGCCAGATTTCTCTCCACATTGTCAGCTTATTTTCGCTCCCCTTCAACCCGCCCGCCCCGCCGCACCTTCTTTGAGCTTCCCTCTTTGCCTTCCTTCGATAATCAGAATTGGCGCTGACGTCATTCATTGCACGTCTGACTCGGCTGGTGGATAGACAATAAATGGAATCTTTATTTTGTCCATTGTAAGGCTTAACTTGGAGAACCGCTGTGCTGTTGCCTTTTATGCGATCAAAAGGGTGCGCGTTTGACTCAGCGTCCAATGAAAGTTTTCCCCATAGTGCTTTGGGGACAGTACGGTATTGCCAGCTGTGAATTAAAGGATCAATTCAATTGTGAATTCAAGGATCCTTACCGGCGGAGAAAGCTGTTGATCTGGTTGATGCACGACTCTTGCATTCGCACTAAATCGTTTGAAAGATATCATCGGTGTGGTCACGGATGGAGCAGCCGTCATGCGGAAGTTTGGGCGACTTTTCGGTATCGAACACCAGCAATGCTATGCCCATGGCATTCATCTTGCTGTCACAGATATGCTTTACAAAAGTCAACACGTGGCACTGATGAAGATTACAACGACAACACAATCGAACATGATAGCGACGTGGAAGGGGAAGAAGATGACGATGACGTTGATGACGGAGGATTTGTCAAAGAGTCTGCGTTCGATGCTCCCCTCTTCAATGATTCGATCAATGAATTGATTTGCAAGGTTCGAAAGATAGCAAAAGCCTTTCGCCAAAGTCCTCTGAAAAATGATTTTCTCGAGGCTTGTTGCAAAGAAGACAATTCGAAAGAAGTCCGTCTTATTTATTGACACAAAGACCCGCTGGAATAGTGTGGCCCAAATGATCCGTCGGCTTATAGTGATTTTTCCAGCTGTCCAGAGAGCCCTGAAAGAATTTGGGCTTGAGCATCTTATTCCAACCGTCGAAGAACAAGTTTTGCTGCAAAAACATTTCCGACGTTTTGGAAACGATTGAGTGTGGCGCAAACGAGCTGGGCAGTAACAACATAGATCTTGGAAAAGCGGATAAAGTTCTGGAATTCATGCTCCACAAGCTACAACAAAATGAATTCGATTTCAGCCGACAAATGTTTCACGCGCTCTCGGTACGAATCAAAGAACGCAGAAACTCCAAGTTATCAGGCCTCTTACGCCTTCTCTCTGGTGAAGAACTGGATGATTCAATATTGGACTACCCTTCACGTTTGGAGCTGATAAGGTACGCACGCGACATATACATGAAATTGTTTTTCGAGGCGAAGGCATCTGAATCGACATCAACATCAATTGCCGAAGATATTGAAGAAAATGAAGAACCAAAATTGAAAAAATCTCGGGCAGAAGAATTGAAAGAATTCCTTTCACCGAAAACTAAGTACGGGCTGTTTCTTTCAACATCAAATGACGTGTTGAACCAACTCAGAAGAGAATTCAACAGTCTCCAATCAACAGGTGAGCGGCCTTTACTCTTGGAGAAGATCTTCAAGGCGCTAAAAGCAATTCCGCCTACAAGCGTCGAGGCAGAAAGAGTATTCTCTGCAGCTGGACTTTTTGTTACGAAGCTGCGTAGCCGGCTCAGTGATCACTCCATAGACGATTTGTGCTTCCTACGCCGATTTTTCCTCAACAAAAAGTAACTCAGGAGCGTTGTGACGTGATTGTGTGCGAACCATACCTATGTATACAGAGTTATAGAACCTTCCTTGTTTTATAATTGAATTTTGTAACAGAAGTTCTGTTTTATGTTTTGAAACGCATAAATATATTCAATTTCTGTTTGAAATTGTCAATAAAAACGTTCGTTCTTATTAGCTGCTTTTCGTCGTCTACTTTACAACACATAATCTCAAAATGGCAAAATAAGATATTATTCGAATAATTATTCGAATAAAATTTTTTTTATTCGTTTATTCGAATAATGAAAAATCTTTATTTTTTAGAAACCCTAGTATACTCAATTGCGGATCTTAACGCCTGCAATGTCATTCATCAGCCGCCTGCACGACTGGCTCGCCTGATCTTCCAAATTCATTTACAAGCCTCATCATCTTGGTTCTATTGAATATTTATCCTTAAAATGCTGAAATGTGCAGCTGTAGCCCCTACAGCTCTTCTGCAATGAAAATTCATTGATTCGATGATAAAAATAACCGTGCAGTCCCCTCACATAGGCAAAATTTGAAACTCTAAGCATTTTGAAATACTAAGCTTAATCCTATCCATACGGGGAGTGGGCTTCAGGTGGCGGAGTGGGATTATGGATCCATAATAGTTTTTCGTTCACTAAACTGGACTTGGATGGTCTTCATTCTTTGAGTGGGCATCAGTGAAATTGCTGATTACTAATACCATACTTTCATGTCTGTATATTCCGCCAAATCTTCCCGTGACATCTCGACGTACCATTTCGGATGTAATATTAACTCAATTTGACCGTCTATTGATCAGTGACCCAAGCTTAACATCTATTGTCAGCGGCGATTGTAATGATTTCGACACGTCCGTTTTCAAAGACTCCTTCACGTGTAATAATTGTGTAAATTCTCCAACAAGACGCAGCTCTTTTTTGGATCATATTTGGAACTATATGTGTTTAAAACATCAAAGTTCCGAGAATTTGACGATGCTGGTATGCGGTCAATCTATTGTCCAACTTCTATATGCAGTTCTCTAAGTTACATTGTCATTACGAATTTCATAACAACACTGCCCGCTCAATTTTCACTCTCAAGAGAAGCAATATCAGCAATTTCACGATTATGTGGTAAAACTTTTGTCATAGTATCGACCTCTTCTTTGATTTCTGAGGGTTCGAGGCCCGAAGGCAATCGCGGCAAATTGTAATTGGCCGCGACATACTAATATAATACTGTGCATGTACAATTATGAGGGAAGGAGAACGAACATCAGAAGGAGAACGAACATCAGAGGAGAACGAACACCGGTAACGGACGGACAACAACACCTCCTCCGCGACACAAGGCGACACTTTGCTTTCGACTGACAATATTCTTCGGCGATGGACGCTGCCCCTCATAACGCATAAGTTCAGACGGTGTCATTTTTACTCTTTATTATTATATTAGTAATTAAGATAATGTCAAATTTTATTGAAAGTTATGATTTTATGAGGTGTTGAATAAAGTTCAATTGTACATGTGTCTTGCTATTCCTTTAGTCAACTCTGGACGCGTTATCTTCTGTAATTTATAGAATTTTGAGTAAGCAATAAAATTTGAGTCATCGAAATATTGAACCTATATTTATTTATTAAGGACGAGCTCTTCTTTAGATTTTTGATTAAAAAGTCAGTGATTTGAAACGAACCCTAAGTAATTAGCTAGTAAGCTATTTCAGCTACTAAAAAAAGGCTAATTACAGAAGGAACATTTCAACCGAGTCACTAGAACGAGAAGCAGACGTTTACATACATTGCGAGTTTTGAAAACTTTTACAAACAGACGAGAATGTTTGAAAGTTTTTAACAACATTATAATACCAGTACTACTTTGGTGAAATTTCTACTTCTAGTTATGAGAAAATTGAAAGGGTAATAAAACGGGGCCACAGTAGTATTTGTAATGATAACTGTTCATGTGGAATCATGCCGGACTTTCAAAAGCGTCGGAATTGTCTCACTTTACGCTTCTTCCACAAATGTATGAGCTCGCCGCATCCTTTGAACTCATTACTTCCTCCTCGTTCGCCGCATTCTCGTCATTCCCGCATGCCACTTTGTCTAACGGTTAGACGATCTCGTTCTTTTTTATCTTATGCCTGACGTCTTTTTAACTCAAGATTGTAACTTCTGTGATTGCCATAATTTCTTCTTTTATATCAATGTCAACTGATCGCATTATCTATTCTGTTACTTGTGATTTTCCATATTGAGAAATAAATGCCTTAATCATTATCATTATCATTATAGTGGCTTTGGTAACACAGGCAATTTCATCGTAGTTGCTAGGATTTTTTACAGAATTTTCACCCCTAGCACAGCTGTGAGCCATGAACGAAGCTAGGGGCTACTCAATGAAAAACTAATAAATTGTATTATTTTAGATAAATAAAAGGAAAAAACAGATCTTCTAATCTGATTAATCTGTCCCCATCAGAAACCTGCTCGCACGCCTCTTGAAAGCATCAAGATTGTATTGGTCAGGGAAAGTGGTCTGGGGAAACTGATTCCAAAGCTGTGCCGTGCGAACAAAAAAGCTTTTCGAGCGACTCAGTACGTGCGCGTTCTAAGCTCACATGGTAGCATGTGAGTGCATTAGCTCTGCGTGTGCTTCTGGTGAAGATCTTAGGTTTGGGTACGCAGTCATTTACTGCAGAGCTGCAGATACCGAAGTAGTATTTACAGAAGAGACTGAGTGAAGCAAAATGTATGAGCTCGCAGCATCCTTTGAACTCATTACTTCCTCCTCGTTTGCCACATTCTCGTCATTCCCGCATGCCACTTCCCGCGGTCTGACGGAGACCGGCTGCAACTTGTTAGCGAATTTGTCACCCGTAAGATTCTTGACACGTTTCTCAACTCGTTCAAGGAGGTTAGGATGCGTTTGTGATGCACCGGCCCACAGATGACAACAATACTCCATCAGAGGATGAAAAGTGGACTTGTAAAGATAGCAGACTGTCTGTGGTGGAAAATAGATGCTTGCACGATAGAGACTACCAATACATTGAGCTTCCTGTTTGCTAATGGACTGGATGTACGGTTTCCATGGCAAGTCCTTCGAAACCGCCAATCCAAGGAAGGAGATGGAATCTTGCTGTCTGATCCTATTATCTGACATCTTATGCATCTTACATATTTGAAAAAGAAAGAAAATCTGCTTAGAACTCGAACAACATACGGTACTTGTAGATGTATTACAGTATTAAAATCACAAATTTTCGGCCAAAGCCTTCATCAGGTGAAATACATGTATGATGTATTTCACCTGATGAAGGCTTCGGCCGAAAATTTGTGATTTTAATACTGTAATACATCTACAAGTATATTGTTCGAGTTCTAAGCAGATTTTCTTTCTTTTTCAAACAATACTTTGACTCGATGACTTACATCTTATATATCATAGCTTGGTTGCCGGTCGGTCGCTCTCTCGCTCTGCATTCCGTTTTCGTGTTCTATGGGCGTCATAGCTTTGGAAGTATCCGACCGTTTGTCGTCGAGTTTGTTTCATTGCCTGCGTTGTGATCTGGAGCTTCTCATCGTGTGCTCGTCATACTCATTCATACCGTGGATCATTACATATATTGCATCGCAACTTCTAAATCCTAGGTCATTTGTGAACTTTATTCAATCGACTCTCTTCCGCTGTGCTGAGATTTGTGTGTAAACGGACACCAACCTCGCAGTATCGATCACTCTGTTAATGCACACGATTTTCACATTCTCCGCAAAAGACAGAAATCTTTTGATCTTCGGCAACTGTTATCATAGTCGTGTGGCTACAGCGTCAGACTTGCCGTCATTTTCGTCGGATCCGAGTCTCCCTCATTGATAAACCCAACATTACGGAGAACTTCATGTCTTCAATTTTAATGATTGAAATAATTATTTTTCTGAACTATATTTTTCCTCTGACAAAGTGGGACTTATCATGCATTCTGTTGACGATATCATTCAAATGTCGGACTAAGCTCTTCTAGCCAAAAGGAATAGCATCTCCAAGCAAGAATTAATTGATGCTTTAATTACCTTAAAGCGCGATTATCAACCAACTGAGCGTGTTACAGACAGTACAGATCTTTTGAGGGCCATTGACCAAAAACTCGACGAAAAACGTTCCGATTTTCGGCGACAATTGAGCATATTTATAGACGTAACAAACAAGTCAACAGAAAAGTGCCTTATGGTATGCCTGACGAAGATTCCACGATGAGGGAGATAGAACAACGGATAGAGAAGAAAAACTTCATCACATCCGATCTGCCGGAACCTGAATCTGGGAACGTTCAAGAGATATTGGAAAGTGATAAAATAGCTGTCGAAAGCGTTCTAAAAGAGCTGAATGTGCGAGACGCAGTAGAGGCAAATGAATTGTCACGCATCGGGAAAAAAGTCCCTAATCGAGCTTGCTTATCACGATGCCGATGCGACAGCATTAAATCACGCTTTTTGATCCTAAGCAAAGCTAAATCTTTGAGATTTTGTGATCAATGCAAGCAAGTCTACACTTCTCCAAATCTCATAATGCGACAGCAACAAGCTGCCAGAGCTTTGAGAGAAGAGTTGAAAATGAGACGGAAAAGATGATGGCATTCCTCCGAGACAGGATAGTTTGAACATCTTTGCCACCCCCTAACTAGTTAGAGGGTGCCCACCGGCCGCTTTATGGAAGCGATGTTCTGGCCAATTCGTTCATGTTATCATGCTTTAAGGTTGCCAACGGGTTTTCGGGATCCATTTTATACCGTCGGTGGAATGGATTTATATATCATTTACATATCCGCTTTATATCATGGTGGAAGTGGAGCTATAATTATCTCGACCATACATTGAAAATCTCGAAAGCAGCAGAAAAATAATGTTCCTCTTTTCATGCTAAAATGGTCGCTATTCAAGCAGCCACAGAAAGCATCGCCATCCATCATCAAAAGAAGAACACCATCATCATTCTTACCGACAGCAGAAGTGCCATAGAAGAGCTTAGTAAAGGGTCCATGAACCAAAAAACAGCTGAAGGAAACAAAATCTGGAATGACTTCAAAAATATCAAAGCAAATGACATCAGCTCCAATGGATCCCGAGTCATGTGGGCACAGAAGGTAATAAAGCTGTATATTCGCTAGCCAACGATGCCTCCAATCTAACACAAGATGAAATTCCAATCAACTACCTCATAGCTAGGAATCGCATCAGAAGGCTCACCAGAAGAAAGAACAGTGTGATCCAAAATGAACATTACAAAAGATGGAAAAATACCTGGTCAGAAAAAGAAGAAAAATCCATGACGAGAAAAGAAAAGAAAAAATTACCCTGGCCAAATCAGAACAGGACATTCCACGCTGGCCGCATCAAATCGTTGCCGAATCGGGCAAACACAAGACCCTAACTGCGAGCATTGCGGAGAAGAAGAAAATATCGACCACATCATCCGCACCTGCCCCAGATGGACTGATGCTAGAACCCGCGCTTTTGGATGCCCAATCCCGAGGATGGAAGATCTCTAAATTAAGATAATCATAAAATTCCTTCAGGACATTGGCCGACTGGCCAATCGCCAATCGTATGTGACGGCAGTTGCGGTCGAGGAACAATAACAAAACGGTAAAACGGTGAAAATGTCACAATAAAGAAAGGTGAAATAATAAATATTGATTCTACACCAAAGCAAAATTTTCTCTAAATATTTTATCTACGCAAAAAGTGTTTTCCAAAACTTGTCTTAAGAGTGCCCGTTTACTTCTCCACAAAATGGATGAGCCGCGAATTATTGTATCACTCAGCATGCCTGACATTATTTGTATCACAGAATCATGGTTAAGTGATTCATTGGTGCAGTAACCGAAATTAATGCTTTCGTTTAAATGTAGTGCAATTTCAAATGCTTGAGTATCAGCTGTAGTTACTTAGAGACGTTTTAAATTTATAATTTTGTATCTTACGCTCAGGTGCCTTGTGCGATGTACGGCTTGTTATGATTACTTAACTTACTGCAATATACCTTGAATTCATTACTTCACTTGGCTGAATTTTATTTAATGGGATTTATGGTTCTTGCGAGTTACTACTACAATTAACTCTACTATTTTTACTAAGGTTTTACAGAACCGGTCACTACAATTGGTTCCCATTTCCAATTATCAGTTGAGGAGACATGATCGTGTTACTCATAGAGGCGGAGGCTGTGCGACTTTTATTCGTGATGTGATATCTGCACAATTATGGCAAAGAAGTAAAGACTGCAACAAAGAAGTAAATGACCTTCTACATGGAATTGAATGTTGTGAAACTTCTGGAGTCAAAATTGTACCTCATGTGTACTTATATTCCTACGAGTACGCTAAGTGACTCTTTGCGTTGTAGAGATTTAATCGTCAAAAAGGTTGATGAGTTACGCACCTTTGAATGCGATTTTGTAATAGCGGGTAATTTTAACCGCTTTCATGTGGAAGAACTCTGTAATATTCTTGACATGGAAAACATTGTAGCGAGCGATGCCAGAAAGAACAACACTCTTGACTGTCGCAAAAGGGCCTTCATTAAAATTCATTTTTCAAGGTGGGAAATTGAAGTAATGCTATTGTTATATTAAAATGTATATATTCAGCCAATATATTTCAACGACTAAGCGTCGTTATCATCAGGGCACATATTATGAAAAGAAATTATTCAACAACATGAGATCAAAATTTGAAAAGGTGAAGATGCAAAAATAGATATTTGTATAGCATTGGGCTGTGTCTTTGAGAAATCATAGTTATGAGAATATACGGCAATAGCATGTGAGTGTTTCTAAAACTAAAAATAAAAAGATATAGAATCGGATTTACCGACAATCACGGTCATGAAACAGATAGAACCGGGTTACATGGTACCGATTGCAAAAAACATTGATCTGACTAAATAATTAATTTCAGAATTATAAACATGATCATGAGACTTATGAAAAGTATAAAACATTTATAAAATCTAAAATCACGACATAATCAAAGAGTATATATAAAAGGTGAAATAAATGAAGGGTTCTAGTCAATCAAGAAGCATCTACATTCCTCACATTCTTGCTTATTATTGATGGCAGGATTATGGCGCTGAATCATTGTTGCCTCTTAAAGTCGCAGGCTAGCTTCGTCTGTAGCATTGGCAATTATTGTAATGTTGAAGTCTCGCTTACATGTGATTTTGTGCTTGAATACAGAAGAGTTTTTATTTTCAAGATGTTCTTTTATTCTAATATGCAAAGTTCTCGTAGTGCTGCCGATGTAGATATGCTGACACGATTTACACGTTAATTGGTATACGATGTTCTTTAGGAAGCACTTTTCTTTGTCCGTGAGCGGACATCTATTGAGAGTGCATTTTGGTAGTTTCTTTTTCGTAGTCAGGAAGTTTTGCATTGAGAATGATTTGTGGGCTAATCGTACATTTATTCCTTCTTTGGCAAATATTCCTCTGATTCTGTTTGAAATGTCATCCGAAATGTAGTTCATTTTAAGGTAAAAAATTTGATTACTATCTTGGCTTTGTGATTTATTTTTCACAGTTCTTTTTGTTTTCCGGATAATTTCATAAGGATATCCATTTATGCGAAGTATTCTGTCAAAATGCAGGTCGTGTTGATGGAATATTTCATCGCTTGTGCATCTTTCTTTGATTCGACATCTTTCATTTTTTATGAAATTTATTTTAGATGCAAGAGGTAAATGAGATTGATAAGTAACAAATAAGTCTTTCCTAGCACTCTTTTTTATAAAATTCAAAGATTGGTCTTTCTTCAGCACTCATTGTCACTTTGAAATCCAGAAGGTGTAGGGTGTTTTTATCATTTGGGAATTCGATTTCGAATTGTATGTGTTCATTCTGTGAGTTGAATGTTTCTAAAATAGCGAGGGCTTCGTTCTTATTCTTGGCTAAGAAAAAGCAGTCATCTACATATCTTCTGAAAATAGGGAGTGATGGTAGTGTGGCCAGAGCGCGTCTTTCAAGTGAGTCCATGAAGAGTATCGCCATTATCCCTGAGAGAGAGAGGATCCCATTGGAAGGCCACGAATTTGTTGAAACGTTTTGTCCTCAAAGCAAAAATAAGTATTATCCAATAAAACAGCCAGCAAGTTTCGAATTTGATTAAGATACAGTCCTTTTAAGCAGTGGATGTTATTGCTCTCCAAGAAGAGAATCACATTATCGATAGCATCATTTATCGGAATAGATGTGTACATGGCACAGACGTCTAAACTGCATGGAAAATTTGATTCATTTTGGTTATCAATGCTTTCAATAGCTCTAATAAGAGTCAGACTATTTTCTAAATGGGATGGAACTTGCTTAAGTAAAGGAGAGAGAAGCTGTGCAAGGAGCCACGATAGCTTTTTAGTTGGTCCGCATCGGTTTGCTACGATTGGACGAATTTTCAGTGTTGGACTGTTTTTGTGCGTCTTCACTAAGTGGTAAAAAGTTGGTAATGATGAATTAGTTGCAATGTAGCTTTTTCTGATGTAAGTAGGTATGTTTCCTTCGGTACAAATTCCTTCCCACACTGTCATATGGGATACTGGGCGGTAGGTCTCGTTATCATTGAGATGATCAAATCCGGCTTTTATGTATTGTTCTTCTTGAATAACACAAAATTCACCACCTTTGTCACTTGGCAAAAATATGAAAGGCTTTTCTTTTAATCCAGTCAGAGTATTTCTTTCTTCTTCAGATAAATTTCTGAATTTAGATTGGTATGGAATATTGTCAGTTATCCGTTTTGTTTTGCGATATACCCTTCTCAGTTTTTCCTCTAAGCTGTAATCAAAATTATCTGGCATTTTGAGGTAAGTATGCCATGGATATTTTTCAATTTGATCGTTTGCTTGAGAATTTAACTGTTCAGAACTTGAATTAGCCAATACGTTTTGCCATCGGATTTGATGTGCCAATCGACAGAAGCTGGTATGGAAGTCTAACTTACTATTATCGTTGATAGCTTTGGATAATGCGAACTTGGGTCCTTTACTCAAAAGTGACAGTTCATTATCGTTTAGACTGTTGGTCATATCTGTGACTAAGTCTGAACTTTGGGTATTCAAGTTCGATGATAATTCAAAAGAATGAGTCAAATTATTGTGTTCTGATTCAGATACTAAATTGCCGTATAAATCTTGAAGACGTTTGAGTCTATCTTTGATTCTAGCTTTACTGGTTTCTTCACATTTCAGTTTTTTCATTTCTAGTATATCATCGAGCGTTTTATAAAAACGCTCCCCAGTTACCAGGAAGATTAAAAAATGATGCAAATTTACATTGGATGTTTGGAAAGAAAATGCTTAGAAAAGAAATTGGATTGATAACAATGAAATTAAAATCTCTTAAAACTACACTTGAAACACGCAAATCTGGCTTTCGAGAAATCATAGCCGATAAATCTTTTTATAAAACGCTCGATGATATTCTAGAAATGAAAAAACTGAAATGTGAAGAAACCAGTAAAGCTAGAATCAAAGATAGACTCAAACGTCTTCAAGATTTATACGGCAATTTAGTATCTGAATCAGAACACAATAATTTGACTCATTCTTTTGAATTATCATCGAACTTGAATACCCAAAGTTCAGACTTAGTCACAGATATGACCAACAGTCTAAACGATAATGAACTGTCACTTTTGAGTAAAGGACCCAAGTTCGCATTATCCAAAGCTATCAACGATAATAGTAAGTTAGACTTCCATACCAGCTTCTGTCGATTGGCACATCAAATCCGATGGCAAAACGTATTGGCTAATTCAAGTTCTGAACAGTTAAATTCTCAAGCAAACGATCAAATTGAAAAATATCCATGGCATACTTACCTCAAAATGCCAGATAATTTTGATTACAGCTTAGAGGAAAAACTGAGAAGGGTATATCGCAAAACAAAACGGATAACTGACAATATTCCATACCAATCTAAATTCAGAAATTTATCTGAAGAAGAAAGAAATACTCTGACTGGATTAAAAGAAAAGCCTTTCATATTTTTGCCAAGTGACAAAGGTGGTGAATTTTGTGTTATTCAAGAAGAACAATACATAAAAGCCGGATTTGATCATCTCAATGATAACGAGACCTACCGCCCAGTATCCCATATGACAGCTCAAACGAATACAGTATACATCGTCGATGAGGATGACGTCAACAAGCTCACTTTTTTGCTTTGCTTAAAAAAATTGATGGAAATATGCATCCCATATGAAGAAGTCCATCTCACAGGAAATGATAAAAGTTGGATGAATCCTTTTCGAAAATGTTAATTAATGAGCGATAGAGAGCTTATCGCGACAAGGGTTGGTCTTTATATAATCGCCTAAAGGAACGTGTCAAGACAGCCATATACCATGCAAAGACTGCATGGGCGAGAAATTTGAAATGCAAAAACCAAGGTATCTGGAATTTGGCAAGACAAGTACGAATGTCAAAAACGATTACAATGTGCTTATCAACGGATCTACGGATCATCAGAGATTCTTGTTGATGAAATTGCACACAATTCAGCCACAATTCATTCCTCTTTTGGTTCAACAAGCCATGACACATCTTCTGCTAACATGGAGAAATGCTCCTTGCAAGTATCCGATGTAGACATAAAGAAGATGTTACAGAACATTCCAAGGAACAAGGCCTGCGGACACGATAATGTGCCAACAAGAATATATTTTGCCTTAGCTGAAGTGATTGCCAAACCTCTAGCCGTAATTTGCCAGTCGTCATTTCAGCGAAAAGTTGCACCGCTTGACTGGAAAAAGGAATTGCTGTTCCAAGAAGGCGACTACCGAGCTGTGAGACTTGCGTCCGTTAATTTTGTATCCATTGCCGTCAAAGCTTTGAGACAAGGTATGAAAGGCGAAA
Organism: Prostheceraeus crozeri; assembly: GCA_907163375.1. Taxonomy (NCBI): domain Eukaryota; kingdom Metazoa; phylum Platyhelminthes; order Polycladida; family Euryleptidae; genus Prostheceraeus; species Prostheceraeus crozeri. Next base: position 102,384 of record CAJQUW010013761.1, on the reverse strand, counting down.
CTAAGACCACGGCTCTCCGACACATTCGGATCTTCCCAAGATGGATTTCAAAGTGGCACCTCAACGACTACGGCCATGATTAAGGTAGATTATAGTGCGCTAACAATTTATGACAAAAATACGTCTTTCGGCGCAGTCATACTAAGCTTTGACCTCTGCCTTTGATTGTCTCATGAATTGATTTCGTCAAAGCTTCAGCATAGCGGTTTCCTTATTGATTTTCTCTTGTGGCTACAAAACTTCTTACAAGATAGAATGTCTGAAAATATGCAACACATTCTCAGCGCCCTTCAAAATTGAACGTGGTTTTCCACAAGGAAGAGTCTTAGGACCGTTGTCGGTTGCATCTTTCACCAGTGGATTGGAAGCACTTAATGAGGAATCTCCTGTTGCAAAATCCGCTGATGACATCAAAATTATCGCTGAGCTTCCAACAGATGATTCAGATTTGATTGAGCGTAAGACCTCGAAGACAAACGAAGTAGACCATGTCATTTCTTGGTGCAAGGAGAGCTATTTATCACTCAACATGGAAAAGTCGTATTTTATGCTGAGCTCGAAGCGGCATACTATTCTCTCTGCTTCTCTTCCACTTAGACGTACCGATGTCATCAGAGTTTTGAGGGTCAGCATAAACTCAAACGTGGACTGGTCAACGCATATCAAAAATGTCGAAAAACGAGCGAGTCAACAGTTTCATGCTTTGAAAGCAATTAAGCAGTTTTTGACGCAAGAAGAGCTACATCGAATTTACAATTCCACGATTCGATCATTATTAGAGCACTGTTGCCCGGTTTTTGTGAAATCGGAAACTGAAATTGGAAAGTAGGTTACAGAAAATTGGCAACAGAGCGCATCGAATTATCTACGGCGATTCAAAATTCCAAACCTGCCGTTGCAGAATTGAAGGTACAACCAACATTCAAAAAAGAAGAATATATATCGCGTTGAAGCTTCTACATAACATCGAGAAAAATGTCGATCATATTCTGAAAGAATTTTTGCCTCACCGCCTATTATATTCAGATCACTTTTCACTTGCACTGCCGAACTTAAAAGTTTAAGAGCTCATTTTTACCTTACATTTGAGCCATTGACAATAATTCTAAAAAACGACGTCTCTTGTGACTTTCATACATGTGTGATTCAAAACTTGTAACTTTCAACTTGCATTCCAAAAAATATACAGTTGCTATTATCACATTAATTAATAATTTTTAATTATTAAATTCAATTTACTTTTATATAAAATTAATTTATTATTATATTATCTTAATGCTATGATGATGATCATCTCCTTTAAGTCGTGACGTGAGTGCAAAATAATTGAGTTTTTGAAGGATTGAAGGAAACAAGCCATTTGGCCACCCATTCTGTCTTCATTAAGAACGTCGCATAACTGCTGACGTTGCTGAGTGTTCTTAGCTAATTGCTCATTGGAATTGAAGAGTGTCGTGTCATCTGCATACCTCCACCAATTTGCTCACTAGGCCGTCTGGGATGTCGTTGATGTGTAGCAGAATAAGAGTGGGTCCCAAAATTGACCCTGAAGGAACTCCTGCATAGACAACCTTGGTGGAAGACTTTTGGCCATCTAAGACGACATATCTGCCGGTCACTAAGGAAAGAAGCAAGAAGTGTGCGGAGTCGATCAGTAACTCTATAGTACTTAAGCTTCCTAAGGAGTCCCTGATGTCATGCTTTATCGAATGCCTTGGAAATATCGAAAGCAACTGATCTCGTCTTACCTTATCTATCAAGGACACGATTCACATGTTCAGTGACATATGAAAGAAGATCTGCAGTTGATCGAGAGTGCCTGAAGCCGTACTGTTATTCTGATAGAAGTTTCTGAGTCTCAAGGAAGTTAACAATATGTTGGTTAATCACTACTTCGAAAATCTTGCCAGCAATAGGACGGTAACTGGATGGATGAGATGAGTCAGAACCTTTCTTTGGAACTGGAACCACGGAAGCTACTTTCCAACTAGAAGGAAACTCACCGGTGGAGTCTACTGATCTACAGAACAGTTTGGATAAAAGTGGAGAAGGCTCAGGTGAGAGATGCTTGAAGACCGAAACCGGGATGCCATCTGGTCCACTAGACTTGGAGCTTCCGATTACCTTTTTGACGTTTCGGACTGTGACTGAAGGACTAACTGTCTCGTCACTCAGTACTGACTTCGCCATGACGAAGTGCTGGGATGGAAGATTTGTTCCTTTTGGTGACACTGTTGTAAATCCTACAGAAGTCCTTAGAGCCAAGCTTTTGGGTAGCAATGGATTTCCGTACATACAAAGCGCAACGGCTTTTGGCCTGATGGGTGGTTTCCTTGCAATTTCTACGTGCGGTTTTGTAAACTTCAAGATTGCCAGCGGGATTATCATCACTCAATCGTAAGATTCAGCTTCTCAAAGTTGACTAAAATATTAGGTCTACTTTTTTATATTGAAAACTAACTTAATTTCATGGGCAAAATTATACCTGAAGATTTATTCCAAACTCAATGATTTTTGTATGCATTACGTATTACAACAGATAAGGGCTAGTACCAATAGAAAGTTTCTGCTGCAAGTCGTTGTCAAACTGGAAAATGACGAAATTTGATTTTTTTTGAAAAATAGAAAAAATGGCCATTTTTGATGATCATCTCCCGTTGACTGACTACTCCGATTTACGTGAATGTTTTTGTCAACCACACTATGAAGCTGATAATTAACATGCTCAAAGCTGAACATGCGCTTCGGCTTCGTTTAGGAGCTAGAGCACATTGAATTATCACTTATTTTTTCATATTCTTCTCTTAAAAACTTGTAGGTAGTACGTATCATATGTCCAATTGGAACTATCATTTCTAACAGTCTCTACTCAGAGTCAATGCAACTTCGTTTTTTGCAGCAGTTGTTTCAAATTTTATTGCAAATTAACCATTTTGACCATCACAGAGTGGCAGGCTCTTGCGTTATCTCTCCAGTCTGTAGAAATAAATGTAAATGCATCTATGAATCAATAAGCTATATTATCCACGGCTCAACACGGTCTCCATGAATTCCATGCACTTACGGAGTCTTTTCGCATAGTTTTCTAGAAAACGTCGCAAGGCATCCTTGTCCAATTAATTGAGTGCTTGATGAACCATACTTTAGATTGCTCCCCAAAAATAAAAATCTCGTTGACTTATGTCTGGACTTCTGTACGGCCACCTCACGGAATTTGGTCCCGTGCCTATCCAACCACGAGGAAATGTTTGGTCCAGAAATGATCTTGCCTCATTGCTCCAATGCGGAGGCGCAAAAAATTTTCTTTTAGCAAAGGTGTGGAGCAGCGAAGACTTTTAACATGCCGTTTAACAAACTTTCAAATGTGTAGTTCGGTCAATTTCAGAAACGAATTTCATGTCTGAAAATTAAACCGTTCATTCACTACGATGATTTCCTGACACTTCCCACTTATCTGCTCGTTGAGAATAAAGGACCAGACATTATTAGTTGGATGAGAGAAGTCCTTTTTGTATTGGTAAAATACAGCTTTATTAGGACGAGGCCTTTCGGACGCACCAAGCGACCATCATCAGGTGCAGGCAGTCATGAAACTGAACATCAGTTGATCATGCCACATTGCTGAACAGGAGTCATGTACGGAACTGGACGCCAAAGCATAGAACTATACAAAATGTGTTAATATTACGTATACAATATTAACAAATAAAATGACTACTGTTAAAACAAGAAGTAGACGAAAAATGTACAAAAAAAGTCAAGAGAAGCAAACGAAGGAAAGAACTAGTTAAAAACTCCACAAGTCACTCAAAGAATTCTTTACACGATTGGAAGAACCAAGCTCCTTTGTCCACAAGGTTTCTTTTACTATCCTCTTCCTCCATAAGGATTCTTTCTCCACTATTTGCATACCTTCGAAGTCAACTTGATGATAACTTTCAAAGACACTACAAAAACTACTTCAGAACGCTCAACGTCTATATGTCTTTGACTGCCCTGATCTGCTCCTTTCTTCTCTCCTCCAAGGACCGGCTCGATCCCCCAACGTAAGACCACGTGCACTGGGTATCTGAGCAAGGGAGATGATAAACAATACCAAAGTTCGTTGCTGGATTTGGGCGCTTGCGAACCAGTTTATCCTTCAATGTGTTGACTGGCTTCCCCAGTAGACAGCTAAGGCCTCCCTCTCCACTATATCACAATTAAGCTCAGCTGCAGTCAATATTCGGGATAAAAAAAGAAACTGGTTGACCTGTAGACGTTTGTAGGACTGCTGCGATACTAGTGTTTGAAGCATCTGTACGGAGAATCAGTTCGTCATTTGGGTCTGGAATTACAAGTATAGAATCAGCTATATCTGTTTTAACGACACGGAATGCAGACGAAGCATTCTCTGGCCAGTAATCAATGATCGGATTCTGCTTTCTATCATTCTGCAGTACGTTTTTCATGTCTAGTAATGGTTTGACAGTGTCGGTAAAACGCTGTACATACTTGGAGAAATATGTCACGAGACCTAGGAACCTCTCTAGGGATTTAAAATCTCCTGGTAAAGGAAATTCGATCAGCGATGTCAGACGATCCTGACTTGGTTTTATGGTTCCATTTTCGATGGATACCCCAAGAAAATCGATTTTGTCTAATCCAAAAGAGTATTTTTCGCGATTGAGACTTAATCGCTTATCTTGAACCAAGGTTAGAACCTGATTAAGAGTACGATCGTGTATGTCTTTTGATGTCCCGTAGATTAATAGATCATCAAGATATACCAAACAGTTGGGTACATCTTTAAATATGGTATGCATAACTCGGGAACAAGCAGCGACTGCGTTTTTTAATCCAGAAGGTAGCCGCCTTGTATATTGCCATAATTGGCCGTCAGCAAAAAACGCTGTTTTAGGACGATCAGACTTAACGAGAGGTATCTGATGATAAAATTGTGTAAAATCTATTTTACTGAAAAATTTTGCATCGGAAACAGGTTTGTAATTAATAGTAAGTCTTTTGCCTCCATCGGATTTATCGACTACTACGGGACAAGATCTCCAAGGACTATGTGAAACTTCAATAACTCCGGAATCGTAAAGCTCTTTGATTTTATCCTTAATAAATGAGGTATCGGACTTGGAATAGCGCCTTATAGCGGAACGAACAAGTTTTTCATTAGGGGTGGGTATGACCTCATGAATCTCTACACCTGATAAAACGCTGTCCCTCAGGTCCCTATCAAAAATATTGAACTTCGATATTAAACCCTCGGGGGTTTGCAATATGGAAAATATTTCCTTACCACAATGAGTCATTGAGAATGGTAATATGGTAAGTACATCAATCCCAAGCAGTCCGTCAATAGAAATATTTGCTAAATAAAAGGGCACATTCAATGTTTTATTGTTCACAGTAATAGCCGTCTCTAGCGACTGCCTCAATTCTATGGCCCTCCCGTCAGCTACAGTTACCGTTCTTGAAGTATTATCAACCAAACAAAGCCAACCAAACTTGTCGGCAAGTTTCGCGTTTAAAATGGAAATGGTTGCTCCCGTATCAATGAGTAGGTCAAGCTCCTGGCCTAAAATAGTGACACTGACATAACGTAAATCTTGATTTTCAATAACAGTCAATACGTTGGGACTACTTTCAAGAACAGTCAAGACTCTTGCAGAATTCTGTGATTTACAATATTTTGAAATGTGACCAACACAGCCACATTTGGAGCAGGTTGCTCTTTTAAAACAGTTGTCAACGTTGTGACCGGTTTTCTTACAGAAATCACAGATTTTACGCAGTCTGCATTTGCTTAAGTACAGTGTTAGCAACATCTTTCATGCCGTAAACAATAGTGTTAGACTCGGACAGAGATAATAGATTTTTCTCGGCTTGCTCAACAGCGTTAGCTCTCTTAACGGTATCTTGCAATTTGATATCTCCCTGTTGCAACAAATTCTCAGTTATTTTCTTATTCTTTACGCCGGCGATGAATTGGTCGCGTATAAGCTGATTAGTAACAGAGTCAATAGAGGTATCATCAAACGAGCACGTTAAAGACAAAGTTTTGAGGCGAGCGATATAGTCATTAATGGACTCATGAGGGAGTTGTTTACATGTCAAGAAACGATGCCTCTCTATACAAATTGATTTAATAGGCTGAACATGATTGAGTATCATAGCTTTCATATCGGCGTATGTTTTCGGTAAAGGCTCGAACCCGTTGACTAACGCTCTGGTAGATAAGCCAGCTACTGTCAAAAATGTCTTTCGCTGTAGTTCATCACTGGGTTTCTCTGTAATCAAGGAGTAACAGTCCTCAAAGGCTTCAAACCAGTTATTTAGATAATTGATATCTATGTCATTGAAATCTAAGACCGAAGGCGAGCGTAAACTAGACATGGTTCCTTACAGAGAGTACAAAAGGCTTACCGTAAACCCGGATTGATTACGATGCAGCAGCACTAACGACAGAATTCGGCAGCAAATGGTGGCGTTGAACACAACTCTGTCCTGGCGTGGTCGCCAAATTGTAGTATTCTGAGATCAAAACATTCACAAGTTCCAGAGATAATGTGTATTGTTCAGAGACGAACACGCTTTTAAATATGAGTGTTTCATGAACGATCACTGTTCATGCAATCTTGTTGCACAAACTGCAGTTTGTCAATGAAGTCACAATAGCCTATTGTTGTTAGACCTCACTGGTCAACAGCAATGGGCATAGATATCACAGGATTGAGTATGGAGAAGTGATGTTGTGGGCCCCTTCTTTTTTCAAGACAACGTCAATTGTGATAATTATCTCGACATGTTAAAAGTTTTCGCTGCTCAATATCTACGTCAAAAGAGAATTTTGAGCGCCTCCATATTGGAGCAAGGAGGCAGGATCATTCATCGACCAAACATTTCCTCTTCAGGTAGAATTTTGCCCATGAAATTAAGTTAGTTTTGAATGTAAAAAAGCAGGCCTGAAACTTTAGAAGGATGCAGCACGGAAAGTGTGACAAGCTAGACGGAAATAATTGATTTCTGTCGGTTTCCTACCAAGAAAAATCAGCTGTCAAAGTTTGAAGAAAATCCGAGAACCTCAAGTATGATACACTTCAGCTGTGTTAAAATAGTCTAGACCATTTGGCGGCCATTTCCATGCTAACAATATCCATGAAACCATGCTGTCGAGAAACAGGCACTCCGTCCCCACTAGGAAATGAATAACCACTTCCATGAATAACCTCTTTGGCATAATGAACTTCTGGCTCAGTAAGTAGACAGGGGCGGGCGTAATATTCGCCACAGTGCTGAGGTTCACCCCAGTGATCAAGCGGTTCTCCGGAGCGGCAAAGAATTTCAATGTAGGCATCAAGAGTTTCAGCCAAACGAGGCAGCCGCCTATAGTCTGCATACCGACTGAGCAGCACGAAAATGAAGTCATCTGTACTGGGTGTGCTGTTGTAGACTAAGAGATTGAATGGAATGGTTTGATTGTGTGGGCAAGACGTTAGCGTAGATATTAGAAAGTTTTGGAAATAGAGCCGGTTGCCTGTGCCGTCCAAGCAGGCTAGTAGGCTACCAGGCTCTGTAGCTTGTGAAACAGAAAATACCAGTAACGTAACGGTTTCATCACTGACGCAGAGCGCGCCATCTTCGAAAGATCGCGTCTCACTGCCGTTCTATCAACCTAATCCGACTGATCGGTACATCAATCTGAGAATAGCATCATGACTGTGCTATGAGCGTGTGCTGTAGCGGTAATCCACACACGAACTTCAGTCAAACGAATTTGCTTTAGGATGGCTGAAGCCGTTACACGAACTACATGAAGCATGGCTCGTTAATTATAATAATTCTTTCTACATCATTTGTGCAAACAAAACGCTGGATCAGGTTGTGGAGACTGCTGTAGACTTGATTGAAACCCTTGTTAGTCAATATGAAGACAAACATGAGTGTGCTTGTGACTACTGTGAATACAATTCTCTCTCTCACACACTAACACACTACGACTTTTTACTTTCCCTGGAATAGCTAAACTTGAAAGAAAAATATCAAATGTTTATTACCCATAATCATATTAAGGAAAGGAAAAGAAATAATAATGACAACAAGAAGCTGTCAATCCTTTTTACTACAGAATTCATTAGCAATAGTGGTGAGGACGTAATTTTTCAGCTTCGTGCTGGAGTTTAGCTCGGTTGGTCATCACAATGTCCTCCCGGTCATATTTTTCCATCCATTTCGGGACAATCTCTCCACACAATTTGGCATCGATCCTGGCTAGGTACTGGAAGTGTAGCTTCTCCTCCTCTGGAGTTGCGAATTGTTAAGGCGCATCTTCCGTTGCCCACTCCAGCAGCAGCTCCTTCGCCCGTTCAGATAGTGGCTCCTCGGTCACCCGGCCAGTTCTGCGTTTTGTGCTCTTGGCCTTGCGCTTACCCGAGTCACTTTTCACTGGTGTCGGCGCCTCTTGATGCTGTTCCTGATGCTGAGAAATTACTTCATCCACCAGCGCTAAATCAATACCATCCAGTAGAGACACCGGGGTCGGTGCTCTTATCACTCACTACCTACACTTCCGCAACCACTGCAGGTGGACTGGGCGGGAGAAGCAAACACGCCTTTGGTGTTGGACTTTGCGCCGAAAGCAATGTGTGATCGCTAACTAGAGCGAGACAAACTTGTCCACCTTCTCACCATGAGACCCCATGTACACACCGCGCACAGGTATGAGACTGGGTACTAGCCATGCTCCAAGTCGTCCATAGACACCGGCTTTCGGTCACATCCAAAAATGCGTACATCATCCTCAAACTTAACAAATAACCGGTAGTGGGTGTAGTCAAAAACGTTGAAAAGATCATCATTATTCCCGTATTTCTCCTTCGGCGTGTTGGCAGGTGGCGGAAGTGACTCCTCAGAAAAGGCCTCCACCGCAAATATATCGTGCAGAGAAGTTTTCGGTATCGTTAGTGAGCGCAAATGACTAAAGAATGATTGCTCCGGTGGGCCGGTAAAAAAATCCCGTGTCTACACAGCAAACCGGCCTCCCTTATGGGAAGTGTAGCGATACCACAAATGTCCGATCTGCTTTACCGGTAGATAGTTAGATCTGTGGCAGACACCGTCTGCAACAGAATACATGTCGTCAGTCAGTTTAATGAAATCAGCGTGCGAAGGAATGAAAAGACGTCGAGATGGAGCTCCTTATATATCCTCCAGAACGGAAGTCCAAACAGAGACGGCATTAGCCGAGACGCATCGGCGAGTTTCCAATACTATGATTACCTAATTCAGAAACATTTTTCAGAAGGGGAAAGTCTGTTTAAAAATTTCAAAGTCAGATTTTCCAACTCAGAAAGTTTTTCAGGAGAGAGGTCTGTCGAGAAATTTTCGAAGTCAGAATCTGTCGCGGAGCAAAAACGGACGACTGAAATTTGACTATGCTACAATCCGTCGCGGACACGGCATGGAACTAACACTGAAGATAGAGAAAATTTGACTTCTTTTGAATTCGTCGCGCACACGAAACAGAACTAAATCGCAATAGAAAAATTGTGTCAATCTTTTTCCAACGAGTGAGCGAAAGTTTGTAATTGAGGTCTCCCAATCGAGGGGTCTGAATCGAGTGGCGGTGGTCCCGTATCGATCCGAGTCCAGGAAGTGGGTCAAAATGGTTGTTGTTGTTTTGCCCGGCTCCGTCCAGCGGATAGGAGGCTTCGCATCAAGACAATACGAAGCGACACACCCAGTAAGCAAATTAATGCCTAGCGCTGGCGAGGAGTGCCCCGGGGAGGAGATGGCCATTCCGATACCACCGAGGAGGCACCATACCCAAGCCAAAGCAATTCACACAGGGTAAACAGCATTGACCGGGGGAGACAGCAACACCAATGGCTCCCCCCACACCTTACCTCCGAAGAGGGGCGGCAGCCATCGCTGAGGGGACTTTGGAAAGGCATAGCCAGATATGCCACAGGGGAGGAAGCTCACAGAGCTTTGTTGCATATCCCAACAGCTAAGATTTGGCTGTCAGGATCCTCTGTCCTAAAAGCGCGCAGAGTGGGTGCAGATCAAAAATTGTGCTAGAAAAATTGCCGAAAATGCTATTTTCCCAGTCAAAGTGAAAATGATGTCCTATAACCGCATGTTTTATTATTTAATTGATTATTTTATTAGAATTTTATTATTAACACTACCAACGCACGGTGGTCATTATTGAGAAAAATACAACTCAGCGCAGGCATCTCATGATCATTAGCACCGGGAGAGCAAATGCGAAAGCGGCATTTTGCAAAAAACTCATTCACGCCGATCTTGGAAGGCCTCGGCACAAAACAAAGCTTGTGTGGGGATTTGTCCAAGAATCTTTGCGCAAAACGAACATTTGTACAGAGCCAACACATTTCACATGAAAGAACTTCAGGCAGTCATTCACCTACGTTTCACAAGAGATGGGTGAAAGTCGCTAAGAAGGATCCAGAGATGATTAACTGATTTCTATTTCACATTACGATTACTTCAGAAGTTGATAAACCTCTTATAGGATGAGTTAATATCACCTCATTTATCATGCAACTTCGCAACTTCGTAACTTATCGCTTACCTCCTCGATTGAGTCGCCGATAGAGCTGTCGTCGACTGAGCTGTCATCCGATTGATCATCGCCCAGACCGTTTTCGCTGACACTCTTTTCAATCTGTCGTAAAGCTCTCTGTCCACTCTGTGCCTTTATCCTGTCGACAAGAGCACAATTAGAAAGAAGTTGAGCTAGCAAGCCAACCTTTTCTGCTCTTTTCTCAGCACGAATCATCTGTCGCCTGAAAGGAGGACCGAATAATTGATTAACAGCAAATAATGAAATTAGAATTTCAAAATTTAGTGAACATTTCTTGTTTCTTGAATGATCCTGCAATACCTACAAAATTTTTGAAAAAGCTAGGATTGGCCAAGTTGTGACTATTTGCGATGATATATACCAGCATATACGTGTATATGCACTTTTGCCTGCTTTGATTGATTACTAAATCTAGAATACCTGATTGCAATACGAAATAAATGCAAAAGGAATTGGCCAAAAATCTTGCAATAGATATATATATATATATACACAAGAAATGTGAATAGAGTCACGGTGATTGATACAATCTACTTGAAAAGCCGAAAAGAAATCACGCTGAATATTAAGCACGAGCGTTTCCTTTATCAATCTTCAGGTGCTTCATACACAAAAATATCATAACAAGTGAGTACATCAAGTCCATCTACATCTGGCTGGTGATTTCTTTTCGGAACACTTGTCAAGAGAGTTCTTGTAATAGAGCTCAATATATTGGCTACACTACAAATGAACTAAAAGTGAGGAGCAAGCAACATGAAAACAATGGATCTATCAAAAATCACTCAATTGAACAACATAACATCAAACCGAAGTAGATTATAGATAGAATGGAAGTACTGACAAGATTCCCAGAGACAAACAGCCTTCAAATCGCCGAGGCCATTTTGATAAAGGAACGATGCCCATCTCTCAATGTTAAGGATAAAGGACTCACTAGGCATCTGAATGTGCTATAACTATTGACTCAGACGATATCTTCATGTATGCTATTGATATCAGCACGTTTGATAATTTTGCTTTCGTTAAGATGTCCATGATCTAATCATTTTGCCTTCGCTGCTTAAATGCATAGTTTAGAGATTTCAAATCTCATTTGCAGCATTTTGTTATTTACAGCTTGAAAATGGACAGGTCGTTACCGTCCGAAACGTCGCAAAATATGAGTTACTTTACCATCAAATGGCATTCTTTTGTCATCTTGAGAACAATATCGCCAGAAGAAAAAAGTCAATATAGAAAAACGGAAAGGTCTTTGCATAAATGCATAAAATTAAATCACGATATTAATCACAACAACATTTGCAAAAAAAATGAATTGGTTCCAAAATACACAAAAATTAAGTTATATGATAAAAATCTGCAAAACAAAAAGGTCACTGAACAGTTTCGTTCAGAATTAGTGGATCATGAAATCAAAAAACAAAAGAAAGATCTATTTTTAATGCAAAAGGAATTGACTGTTTCATTAATATATATTTCAATGTACAGCAAAAAGAATTGCATGTTCCGTACTAGTTTCGATGTATATTTACATCATTTTCAGCGGTTACAAAAGAGTCACAAAATTGCGTACAAGTCATCTTTATACAACATTGGATAAAATCAGCTTTCTCTTCATTTACATTTGCAATAAAAGTCGTCACCAAATCGAATACGTCACTTGTCACTTCATACGTCACTTGTCACATGTCAACCGGTGTCATAAACACTCTACGTCACAATCTAAGTGATAGTGGAAACGGTCCGTTCCGTTAATTCGCAAGGCAGTCAGAATCAGAATTGTTAGCTATCAAAATTGATTCGAGAATAAACGGAAATTTGTAGTAACCCAAGATAGAAAAGTTATCTTGTTTCGGTGCATGCTCGTGCATCGAAACTTCAGTGTGAGTTGGGTAGCCTCTAAGGTGCTCAATAATGCGAGTGTTAAAGTGCCTAGTGGTGGCACCGATGTACCGCATCTAACAGCGGTCACAGGCATAATTGTAGACAATGTTTGATTTCAAGCCACTCGCAATCTCTGGGCTTGGAAGTTTTATAAGCGGGTTGAATAACAGCTTCAGAGAGACTTTGGTTAATTTTGTGGATCCTGCTATTCAATTCTTTAGAGCCTTCTTGAATGAACGGTAAATGACCAGTAAATGATTTTTTTATCATTTTCCGATTTTGATTCAGTTTTGACCCTTGTCTACACACAAGTTTTCTGCTCAATTTGTTGTTTTATTTTGAATAGTTTATCATCAGGAAAACCGTTATCTTTGAAAATCTCAATAATTTTGTCAGCAGCAGACTGATAAAGATCCCAATTTGAACAAATCTTGAACACACGAGACAACAATGATCGAATTGCTGCCATTTTGTACTTCTCGGGAGCATAAGCGGAATATGGAGTTTATACTCCTGTGTTAGTAGATTTCATGTGGAAATCGATATGAAATTCTCCAGACTGAAGAGTGACCTCAGTATCCAGAAATGTAATACTGTTGTTCTTACTCCTCAACAGTGAATTGGATGTTATCATCCACATTATTCAAAAAATTCAAAAAGGCGTTAGCTTCGCTTCTGTCTCTGACTATGACGAAGCAATCGTCCATATAACGACGATAAAAGAAAGGCAATTTGCCTTCGTACTTATGAAATTTACTTTCTATCATGTCTAGCGCAAACGCAGTCATGGTAGGGCCAAGGTTTGAGCCCATGGCCATACCGTCCACCTGATGATAAAGTTTGTTATCAAAACTGAACAAAATGTTCGTGCAGGCCAGGTTCAATAAATGCTTTAAACCAATCTCGGATAAAGGAAAATCGTCATTAAAATCGATCATTGAGATGATGTGGTCAATAGTCTTTTTCACCGGTATGTTGGTGAAAAGATTCTTCACGTCGAAACTATAAAGTTGAAAATCCTCATCTGGTAAAGAAAGTTTTTTCAAAGAATCCACAAACTGAAAGGTGTCTTTCAAATTGTATTTGGTGGGCACATATTTTTTCAACAGCTCATCCAACCAAAGGACAAGATTAGAGGTGTACGAGTTCCTCATACTCATTATGGGACGGTATGGTGGATTGACAGCGCATTTATGAATTTTGGGGAGCCCATATAAGCGAACAGGATGAGACCCACTCGACCGAACATTTTTGAAGATCTCCTCAGAAATAATCTTTTTTGATTTCAGATCTTGTAACTTGCGGTTATACCTATCCTCTTCAAGGATGAACGGCTCTTTTTTGAGCGCTTGTCAGGCTTATATATTTTAAATCTGCTCGAATCATTCAGAATAGTCTGAATCTTCTCCACGTAGGTACTTGTGTCATTGATTAATATTCCATTGCCTTTATCAAATTTCGATATAACCAAATCTTTCTTTTTGGCCAAATCCTTAATAGTTTTCAACCTTGATTTCCATACCTTGGAAATCCTGTGTTTATTGAAGTAGCTTTTGAAAAAATTTGATGTTGAGAATCATGGAATTAACACTGTATAGACTTATAAACATGAATGATATCTATTATGCGTAGAATGAAAAGATATCTGGCAGCAGAAATGTGCTGCTAACCCATCTCTCCCCAACCTCCCAACCAAAAATTCGTTATGAAAAATTACATGTACAAAAATTCTTTTAGCCCTTCACATTCAGCTCGACTATTTATCGAGGGCCTAAGCTTCCGTATAAAGATGGATTCCTTGAGTCTTAAATTTGGTTCATCGTCTGCTGTTGTCAATATCTTTATGTTAAATTTTTTATTTTTGCATGTTATTTTGTAGTTAAAAATAGATGAGCGAGAAGTATTTAAATGCTCTCTGATGCGGATATGACGGGGGCGAATCGTACTGAGGATATAGATTTGATGACATTTATCACATTTCACTTCATATGCAGTATTTCGTCTGAAGCATAATTTCGGATCCTTCATAGCACAATTTTAGAGTTTACATGTACTATTTTCTCTTCGTTTCCGTAGTATATTTCCCATTGTTTTTGTTTTTCGGGTGAGTCTTGCATTGATTCCTTCGCGTCTGAATATGTGTTTGATTTTTTTGTCCAATTCATCATTTATGTTATCCATTTTGATCGAGTCGGTGCTCCTTTCAGGGTGTCTGCGCAAATTTGAATGAAAATTTCCAGGTGTTTTCCAGTATTTCCTGGGTAAAATTCATTTTCCAGGTTTTCCAGGGAAATTTACCAAAAATCAGGGGTCAAATTCGAACGAAAATTTCCGGACTTTCTGCAAGGAAATTTTACTCAAATGCACGCGTCAAATTTAGAGGAAAAATTCCAGGAAAAATCTACCCAAAGGTCTGTGGCTAAGGCGCTTACACACCATAAAATCGATATAATTGACGAAAAAATTGAAAAAAGGCGTGAAATTGGTTGAATTTTTAAGGCGGAGGTGATTCCAAATAAAAAAATACCAATATATGCATCAGACGGCCAAATTATATTTCTAGAAAAAAATGAAAATACAATCGATGGTATTAAAAGCTTGCGGATTGAGGAGAACAAAATAGAAAAAGAGTATAATAAATAACGAAAAATATAGGACTTAACAATGAAATGTAACAATTAACGGAATATCTGTTAAGTCCACTCTATAATGAAATGCAGCAAGGTGAACGTCAGAGCGTTGACATTCAGATAAGATCACTTGAGTAGTATATAGTGTGACATCCGGCGCTACGCTTCGCTTCGCTTTGCTTCGCTTCGCTTGCGCCGGATGTCACACTTTTGCGGGTTTTTTCAAAAAAATCAAAATTTCAAAATTTCAAAAATTTAGGTAGACTTCAAATTTCACGTGGCCGAAGGCCGAAGGGCGAAAATTTAAGCGTTTTTAAAAATACCCAATTTTTCAAATTTTTCAAAATCTCAAAATTTGAGAATTACAATTTTCACCCCCCGCTTAAATCATGACCGTTGCAGGACACCGAAATAATCATAAAAGTTGAGAATCTCAAATTTGAGAATTACAATTTTTACTCCCAAAATCATGACCGTTCCAGGACACCGAAAATCATAAAAGTTAAGATTTTCAAATTCATGAATTTTATCCATCTTTCAGGTTTTCAAAATATATCATGTGACTAAAAATATTTCTTTAAAAATGGAAGAAACAAAAGTGGAAGAAACCGCAAGAATATATCCTTCGTTATCATATGAACGTAGTTCTACTTTAATGGACATTGAAAAAATGAACATTGAAAAAATGAACAAAGAAAAACACAAAGATAGAGTACGCTATATGAAAGATAAAGAATCTCAATTATTATTAAGATTAGAGCATTATAAAAAATTAAGAAAGAGATGGACTAAAGTTAAGAATGTAACACAAGGAATTGGCATATTCTTAACAATAAGTTTAGGTGCTTTAACAATTGTTATATCTTCAGGTGTTTTAGTAATTCCAGTAGTTGCTACAGCTTTAACAGGTACGGGTGTTTTTGCAACTTCACTTGTTACAATGTTAGATAAATCTTTAATAACTAAGAAACGAAAATCATTAAAAACTAAGCATTTACATATTAAAGAAGTCTATGATAAACTACATTACTACTTTCAAAGAGTATGTGATGATAATGTTATTACGTTAGATGAGATTGAAAAATTTGATCAAATAGCTAATGAAGTAAATCAAACCTTTCAATTACAGTCCGAAAAAGTTGATGATAAGAATAGACAGGATGGCAAAATTTCTAGTGATGGTAAAATTTCTAATGAAGAAAATGATAAAATTTTTTTAGAAGAGCTAAAAACTTTAAGCGAAAATTTAAGCAAAACTTTATTAAACAAAACTTTATTAAACAAAACTTAAAAAGAGAAAACTTTAAACGAAAAGATGTCAAACAACAAAGCAATAAAAAAATAATTTGTTCAGTAAAATGTTTTTGCTGTATTCCAATGTTACCACAAAATTCAAATATTATATTTTAAAAATGGATAAAATTAGAGCTGATAATTTTAAAAGAATAAAACAATTAGAAGAGTTAATAAAACAAAGAAATATTATGAAAGAAAATCATCTTCAACATAGAATGATAAAAGCTGGTATTCAATCTGATATGTTTGAAAAAATGCAGCAAACCGAACAAATAAAAACTGATTTTGAAAAAACTATGAAACCATTTAAAACTCTTGAAAAAGAACTTACAAATAATGATAAACAAATTGATATAACAGATCCAGAGCACAAAACTATATTAGATGACTATGGATTACTAGAATCAAACATTAATAAGAAATTACCAAAATCTATGCAATTTGAACATTCTATTTCATTTATAGATGGAAAAACAATACCTAGATTTTATCTCGGTCAAAAAGAAATATTTCCACGACCTTTTCGAGGTTTAATTTTTTCACCAGATAAATCTCCTTTTAATTTAGATAGAAATTTTGTTAATCTTTTAAGAGGAGCAGATTTAAATAATTATGCTGTAGAAGATCTCATAAAATATAAAGCTATGTTAGACAGAGTTGGTGCAGTAAAATCTCTTAGACGTTATAAACAATTAGAAAATTTATTATCATCGGGAGTTAAAGTAGGGAAAGGTTTATCTGAAAAACAGAAAACAGAAACAACTATATTTTTACCAGATGATCCACAAGAATTACTAAATAGATTAAATATTTTAATATCTGCAATAAAAGAAGGACATAATTCTAGTTTCAATGAAATTCATGCTATATTGAAAAGACTGTTAGAAAAGAAGATTCTAAATGAAGAGGATTATAAAAGTGTAGCTGAAATATGTTGTTGTTTTTAATTTTTTATAAAAAAAATATTTCATAAAAAAATATTTATTTAAAATTTTAACTAAAAAATGTGTTCAGCAGATTTAGACAAAATTAATAATCATTTAGAAAATTTGACAGAGATTTTGGGTTCATCAAAATTTAGTACGACGTTAAAAATTATAACAACTACTTCATCACACACTTGTAATTTAGAACCCATTCTACATTTGGAACAAAATAAAAATTATCAAATTGCATTGACTAGTTTCTCTACATTTAACACTATTCAAAACGTTATAAAAGATGTGAATGATCAATTTAGATATTCTACTGATAAAGGCAAAACGTGGAAAGTACTAACTTTTCTTCCTGGTTCTTACGAAGTTGAATCAATATCAAATGAAATTAAGAGACATTTAGGTATACCATTTAAAGATAAGAAACAATTACATTTTGCAGTTGAACCGGCAGTTAATAAATTTTCTCTTACTTTAGACGAAAATCATCAAGTTGATTTTAATCATGATAGATCATTGTCAAAGCTATTAGGATTTAATAAACAAACCTATAGTCAAGGTTATCATTTAGGTGAGAAGATTCCAAAAATAACTGAAATAAATTCAATTGTTGTACATTGTGACATTATTGAAGGAGGATATATAAATGGTAAATTATCAAATTTAATATTCAGTTTTCCAGCTTTTACTGTACCAATTGGTTATAGATTAAATGTAATTCCACAAACATTAATATATTTTCCTATTACAAGAAAAACTATTAACAACATTGGCATTAGAATCACTGATGAAAAAGGACAAGAAATAAATTTTGGAGGTGAAGAGATTATGATAGATCTTTTGGTTCGAGAGGTATAAACTCCCACGCGAAGCTAGAGAAGTTTAATTTTCTTCTTCTTCTTTAGAAACAAAAAATAAAAAAAATAAAAATAAATTTTTTTATTAAAAAATGAGTGAACTACCTCCATTAAATAAAAAAAAACTTAAATTTAATCAACATCCAAATTTATCTAATAAAGTTTTGTCAGTTATTTGTGGAAGATCAGGTTGTGGAAAAACGTATCTATTATTTAAAATTTTAACGACTCCAAATTTTTTGGATTATAACAATCTTATAATTTATACAACAACAGCAGAACAACCCGTCTATCAATTTTTAAAATATGGATTTGAAAATAATCTTAAAAAAACAGCAATTGCTTCATTATTCAAAGAATATGAAAAATCTGAAGATGAAGAAGAAATAAGTTCGTGGTGTGAAGAAGCAACAAAAAATAATCAGTTAGTAGAATCTAATAAAAATAAGCATATAAAAATACAATTAATAGATGATAGTGGTAATATGCAAGATCCAAGTAAACTAGATAAAACAATGAAACATTGTGTAATTTTTGATGATTGTGTTAATGATAGAAATCAGTCAGTTCAGAGAAATTATTTCACAAGAGGTAGACATAATAACTGTAGTGTTTTTTATTTAACACAAAGTATGTATTCATTAGACGGAAGTGTTATTAGAAAGAATGCAAATATATTTATACTATTTGAAATAAATGCAAGAAACTTAAGTGATTTGTTAAGAGATTTATGTGTAAGAAATAAAGATGAATTTAAACAATCGTGTAACAATGCTTGGTCAAAAGATTATGGCTTCATTACAATTAATATTGATAAAAAAATTCATGAAAGTGTTATAGAAAATATTTTCGAGGAGTGATCGAACGGAGTGACCGAATAATTTTTTCTTATAAATTTTTTGTTAATAAAAATAAAAAAAAAATATGTTGAATGATTATAAGATAGAGCATGTACCAGTTTTAAAAGATTATCGTCATCCTACAAATCCTGTAAATTCGAAGAAAGAAGTTAGATTTTATTATCATCATAAATACGTAGCGCTCGTTACAGATTATAAAACAAAACATGGTATTAAACCGTGTGTTAAAACAAAAGACTTTCCACTTTGTTTAAGAAGTTTCCGAGTATTTTTGGCGTATAATAATTTATGGTGGTTGGTTAAGAAAGAACATTTAACAGCACATGAATTAGAAACATTACATCAATTACATATTCCTGTGTATATGCAAAAACGGAACCGAGGTTCTATGTAAAAATTCATTTTTTCTTTTAAAAAATATGAATCGTGAAATGTCTCTCGGACAAACGTCTAGGATTGATGAATTAATCAAGAAACAAACTGCTGAGTTTGATGCGCAAATTAAACATAGTAAACGTATTAAAAAACAGAAACGTACTAGGCGTAGTATTAGACGTAATACTAAAAAACAGAAACGTGGAACAAAAGAAATATTAGAAACTCCTATTAGTGATATCTTTTTTGATGATAGAATTAAGGATGAACTTGGTGATGATTTATGTAATTTATTTAATCCAAATGAAATTAAATATGAAAATGTATCTTTTATTAATGTAGTAAATGATATGCGGAAACTTTTAGCAAATGGTAAAATTATTAATTTACTTGGAAAAGTTGTTAAAGATCAGGAAAATATAATTCAAAATTTTTACGTAACCTTCTATAATAAAAAATCATTTGAAACATGGTTTTCGAATCTGGATGAGAAATCCGATGCTAACGAATGGATTTTTACAGGTAATATTAAATATGAAGATTTTGGAATGAAGTTAGTACAAAGATCGCATAGAGGGGCAGGGATTAATATGAAATATAGAATCAAAGAATATTTCGGTGAATATTGTTATATTCCTTCTGAAGATTTTTGTTTTATTAAATGTTATAATGTTTTACGAGGTTTTAATGAAGAACAAGGAGAAATGATGAAAGAAATGTTTAATAATTTTTTATATAAAGAGAAAGCCACATCTAGAACAGGAGTAATGTCAAACTGCAAATTTTCTCAATTCAATAAATATTTTGGAGAATGTGTTCAATATTATAGTCCTGCCAATCGTCATTTAAATCCTAGAGGAATTGAAACGTTTCATAATTATGTTTATTACAATTATTTTCACGCAGGTTCAACAATTGGTCACTATTGTTTAATTAATAAATCTCATAAATTAAAAGCTATTAGAGAAATTGAAAATAATTTCAAACCCATATATAAAACAGTTACTGATGAAAATCTAACAACGCGTCCATATAAAATCATAACAAAGAAAAAAATTGACTATGGTTCAACATATATTTGGGATCTCGAAACTTTTCCTGATCCTAACTGTTCAACAGCTCATCCTATTCCTTATGCTGTAGGAGCTATTAATTTTAATAAATTTATATGTTGTTTACCGAAACAAAGATTGAAAGAATTAGAAACACGTTTGTTAAGTGATATGATTAAAATTAAACGATCAAAAGATGAAGATGAAATTAAAAAACTTAAAAAACAGATTAATGAGTATAATAATTTAACTGAATTAGAATTTAATAAACATCAAAATTGTGTGAAAATATTTACGAGAACTGAGGATGATGAATGTTCGATCAGGGGAAACCCAGAGGACGTATGTCCGATCCATCAATTTTTTAAAACTCTTGGAAAATTTAATTATTCGAGAGTAACTTTAATAGCTCACAATTCATCAGGTTTTGATTCCTATTTTCCGATAAAAGCTAATTTTAAATTATCTAAACCGCCTCTTAAAACTTCAAGAGGAATATTGACTGCTTCATTACAAAATCCTTATACAACTGAATGTGTTAGTAGATACATTCAAAAATCTTTTAGATTTAAAAACAATATGAAAAAAGATTCACCGTCAGGTAAATTAGCACTTCAAACTATTATAATGAAATGTAGTTATCAACATGTAAAAACAAGTCTTTCTAAATGGTGTGAGAATTTTAAAATTCCTATGAATGTGTGTAAATTAAATTATGAAATTGGAGACATAACACATGAAAATTATAAAGAAAAAGAAATTGAATGGAGACCATATTTAGTTAACGATATTCTTTCTTTAGCTTTTTGTATCTACAAATATAATAATGTTATGCAAGATTTAGTTGGTGAAGATATAACTACTAATTTGACATCCTCTGCTTTAACATTTAACGGTTGGATGAAAAGCGTACAAAATGACAATATAAATATTCATTCTCATATAGATTTATGGGCTAGAAATTATATTAGAAAATCTGTTAAAGGTGGAAGAGTTTCAGCAAATATAAGAAAATACATATCACCATTTTGTAGCATCTTGTTACCAATATTAAAACAGTATTTACCTGGTCGCTACGTTGGTGGGGGTTTGTCCCCTGGTCGCTACGCTGGTGGGGCTTTGTCCCTTGGAAGTAATTTAATAGATTTAATGAAACAGTATCGAGATTTAGGAGATAAAACTGAAATTTGTAAGAAAATTTCAAATCAACTACTTGAACAAAAAAATGAATTTCTAATGGCTTTTGATGCAACATCTTTATATCCATCAGCTATGTATGATGAAAATTCAGAATACCCTAAAGCTGAATCAGCTAGAAAATTTCGTCAAGAAGAGCGGGAAATAGTATATAAATTTAATACTCAAACATTTAGACCTAAAACTGGAATATTCTCTGTTGTGTTTCAATATCCGAATGATATGTTTTTCCAACCAGTTCCTATAAAAGATAAAGTTAAAAATCAAAATAATAATTCTCATGTAAAAGTAACCAGGTTTAGAAATGGTATATGTTATGATGTATTAACTTCTGTAGACATACAAGAAATTGTTAGATGTGGGGGAAAAATCTTACATATTACTGATGGTATAATTTATGAAAAAAATTATCAAGTTTCACCATTTCGAAATTATATTGAAAAACTTTTTAATTTGAGAAAAAGATATAAAACAGAAGGAAATACTGTAGGTGATGAGTTAATTAAATTATTGATGAATTCGCTATATGGCAAAACTGTGCAAAAAGATATAACCACTAAATATCATTTATGGAATGAGAATACATTGAGAAAAAATTTCACTCAAGAAGTAAAAGATTATGAAAAATTAAATGATGAACAATATTTAGCGAAAGTAGAAATGGAAGATGATGAATTTCTCAAAACTAATATTGTAAAAGATGGGAAGACGTCATTCATGCCATCACACTTAGGTTCTTTCATTCTTTCTCACTCTAGAAGAATCATGAATAACTTTATTTTAGAAATTAATGGTTTCAAAGAAAAATACATTCATTATACAGATACTGATTCAATATATATTTCCAATGAGCTCTTTAATAAATTAGACGCTGCTGGATATGTTGGAGGAGAATTGTGTCAAGGAAAAAATGATTATGGAAATGGTGGAATTATTTTTGCAATGTTTATTGCACCTAAAGTAAAATACTGTATTACTGTAGATGAACAAGGGAGACTTAGTGAAAAGAAAACATTCAAAGGTTATTCACAAAACAAAGTAAAAGTAGAAGATTTTCTAAAATTATATTCGGGGAAAACATTATCAACTACAGTTAATAAACCATGGAAAAGATCTTTAGAAACTGGAATTAGTATTCCTGATAAAAATAATAATACTGAAGAAAAAAAATTTTCTGGTCAAATAAATATTCTTAAACGTCAAGCACCTGATGAAAATGAAATTATGTTACCTTATAACGGAGAAGATATTCAAGCTGAAATATTTCAAACAATAATCTGTGAGAGTAATTTAAGTGATGATGATGACACGTGGGAATAATAATTTTTTTATTACATCTAAAAATTTTATAACATCTAAGAAATTTATAACATCTAAAAAATTTATAACACATCTAAAAAATTTATAACACATCTAAAAAATTTATAACACATCTAAAAAATTTATAACATCTAAAAAATTTATAACACATCTAAAAAATTTATAACATCTGAAAAAAATTTATTACAACTAAAAACTTATTACATCTAAAAATTTTATTGCAACTAAAACTTATTACATCTAAAAATTTTATTACATATGAAAATATATTTATCGAATATTTTGGTATTTTCTATTAAGTTTTATCATATTAAGTTTCATCATATAATGTTTTATCAAAAGATAATTTAAATTTTTTTTCACTAACTATTGATTCATCATCATCATCATCAATTGATTCTTCATCATAAATTACACTTTTTGGTATAGGATGCCCTTCCATGATAGGATACCATTTTCTTATTGGAATATCTAATTCTAAATTACATCTTTTATCTGATAATAATATAATAGAGAAAAATATTGGTCTTTGATCTTTTTTGGAAAATTTAATAACACCACCATAATCTGAATCACTTTTAGTTTTTATTAAAGATGATAAAATTTTAAATTGATTAGATGTAAATCCTAATTTAAATTTTGTAGACCCGACACATAGTTGTCTAACAGTATCTTCAACTATGCCATCATTATTATTTTCAATTGTAAGAAAATGAAATTTAGATAAATTTTTATAATTACTAATATTTTTATAATCTTTTTTACCATTTACACCTTTTTCAGATGTTACAGAATCATCATTATTATCATAAGATTCTTTAAGATCGGGCAAAGCCCTAGAACCTTCAGTTCGTTTATTATGAATATGATTATGGTCATTGTTAATAGTATAAGGTGTAGTCCACATATAAATTTTCTCTTGTTGAGCTAAACCATTTATATAAGATTTTAATAAATTAATATTTAAGTTTGAATATAAACCTATATAAGTATCATCATCATATCTTTGGGGCATTTCTAATGTTTCTTGTTTATAAATTGTGTCTCTATAATAAACTTGACATAATAATTCTTCATTATGTTTTTTACTCTCTATGTGAATGTTATATTGATTTTGTTCATCAACAAATAATCTAATTTTTTCTTTGGAAAAAGATTTTAATTTTTTAACTAATTCTTTAATATTGATATAATTAATAATTTTAGTTTCTATCCAATCAGTATTACTAATCGGCAAAACTGCTCTAATAAATCCGTAAACATTATTATGTCCTATTATAACCATATTTTCTTTATTTAATTCAACATAAGCTACATCATTATATTTACTTACAATCTCCATAAATTTAATAAATGGATCACCTGGAAATAAACAATAATTAGTTTCTATAGAAGGTAAACCTTTAGTCTGTTCTCTAAATATTTCGGCTTGTAATTCAAACAAAAGATTAACATCTATACATGGCTTATTATTATTATCAAAACATTTATTTTCAAATCCCGTTGATCTCGTCGAATAAGAAGAACAGGATGATGCGGACGAATATAATTTTTTTAAATTTGGTTTTTTCCATTTTTTTATATTTTTATTAGAAAAAATTTTACTTTTTTATTGTTTTAAAAATGATGTTACCAAATGTTGGTGGAGGTGCATATATCCCGAATAATCGTGAATTAGAAATAGAGATAGAAAATTATATCATGAAAACTGGAGACGTTTTATCTGGTCCATTGCATCTTTCTATTCTTCCGCAACAAAATACAGAGTTAACAAATAAACAATATGTTGATACACAAATCAATGATTTAAAAGAAAAATATATAAACGATGTTTTGGTTCCACTGATGAATGAATTGAAGTTGCTTAAACTTAATGACAAATCATTAAACGAAAAATTATTAAAACTTGATAAAAAGGATAGAGAGCTAGAAGCAGATATAGCAAAACTTTTTAAAAAGATTTCAGAACAATCAAAAATTTTAATATTACTTTCTATAAATTTAAAATGTGCAGTCATTAAAAATAAACATCAGATAAAAATGTTAAAAGAACAATTAGAAGATGAAATAGAAAAACTACCTGAAAGAATTTAAAAAAATTTAAAACAGTTACAAGCTACATTCCAAAAAAGTGTTGATGAATTAAGTTCTAAAATTACTCAACAAATGAAAAAGATGAATAGAATAATAAATGAAGTAAACTCACTTAATCAAAGAGTTCATAAAATGAAAACTCTTAAAATCAATTTAGAAAATGAATTAAAGAAAAATTTACAAGAAAACTCTAAAGAAAATAAAGAACAGTTAGATGCTGTTAAAAGACAATTAGATTTTCTTAAAATTAAGTTAAATGCACTTAAAACGGCGTTGAAGATGAATCAGGAGAAAATGCAAGTAAATAGAAAAGAAATTAAAGTACATCACACGCTGCTTGACGCAATAGATAAAGTTCAACAGTCGATTAATAAAGTTATCTCGAAGTTGTTGTCCATTCACAAACGTAAATCTTAACACGTAGATATTTTTCCCAAAAGTCAAATTTAATCCTAAAAAATGCCTATAATTTATAAACACAATCTTAAACATTTTGCTTCAAATCAAAAAATTTCTCATGAACCACGTATGAACCCTGTTTATCATTATGATAATAGAGAAACAATCGGAACAGAAAAGTTCCTAGGCACCGCAGGTGCCGTTCACACGGAAGGAGCTGGGATCTTCTCTGGTATTGGTAGTATCGTTAACTTAATTAAAAATAATAAAGATTTGATTACATCTGCTGCAAAAGGAGCAGCTGCTATAGGTAGTACAGCTAGTGCAATATCAAATGCTGTCAAGTCTCAAAACGAATTAAAACAACTAGAAGCTATTCGCAAACTTAGGAATGATTCCGAAGAACTAAAAAATTTAAAAAAACTTTCAGAGGAAACAAAAAACAAAATTGCTAACATAGCTGTTGGGGAAACCTTGAGGAGCGGAGCTCCGTCTGATAGTAAACATAAGAAGAAATCAGGCGTAGCCATAAAACGTTCAATTGAACCTACGGTTCGTTCAATTGAAGAAATAAGAGGTAATGGTCTAGCAAAATTCTAAAATTATATTTTAGTAAAATTTTTTAGTAATTTTTTTAGTAAAAATTTTTTCTGTGTGTCAGAAAAACAAAAAGTCAAATTATTTTTTACAAAAATGTCTTCGCTTATCGAAAATAAATTTAGATTAGACGATCCTCCGTTCGTCAGTAATAATCAAAAAAAGAATGACTATATAAGAATTGCTATGAATCCCGGATATTCCAGTAGAGTAAATACTGGAGGTGATTTAATTTTTGAAGTTGATAATCAGCAGAGTTATATATATCTACCTGATTCGTTTTTACATTGTGAATATTCTTTGTATAGTGATGCCAATTTTACAACACCATTACCAGAAACCGATAATATTGCACTAGAGAATAATTTCTTTCCAAGATTATTTACACAAATGCGTTTAGATGTTGCAACTCAAAATATAGAAACAATAAGTGATTCTCCAGGTGTAATTGATACAATGCTTAGATTTGTAACAATTGGTGAAAATAATAAAAAGTATGAAATCGAAGGTTGGTTTCCAGATACAAATGATGGTATAATTGTTGATGATTTAACTCACGCTGGAACAGATGCCGCAGGAATTGCGAAAGATGTAGAAAATATTGCAAAACATTTAAATAAAACAAATAATGATGCATATAAAGAAAGACGTGAATTTAACAAGAAAAGTAAACAGACAGTAAATTGGTCATTGTCTCCATTATTCGGATATTTAGATTATGATAAAATATCATATCAATTAAAATTTAAGTTAATAATTCATCGTACAGCAAATAATGAATTAATCTTTTTTGGTAAGACTGGAAAAAAAGCATATTTAAAAATTGATAGACTTGAATGGTGGATTAAGCATATTACTCCTAGTTTAGAGATTGAAACAGCTATTGCAAAAAGATTAAATACTAACAAACCAATTCCAGTCAATTTTCTAAAGCGTACTGCTAGTTCAGTAACTTTTTCCGAACAAAGATTTAACTGGCATTTTACTAGAACTGCGAATACTCCAAGATATTTATTACTAACATTTCAAAGAAATAATTCTCCAAGTTTTGATAAGAACAATAATATCTTCCATATTAATACAATTCGAAGTTTACAAGTTTCATTAAATCAAACCCGTTATCCAATTGATCCATTAAGATTCGATGATACCAATAATCAATTTATGGAAGGATATGATTCTTATCGAAATCTTTGTATAGAATTTGGAGTTGAACCACAATTAACTCCTGGAGATTGGAGACATTTATATCCTGTTTTCTGTTTCGATTTAAGTGCACAATCTGAAGATATTATCAAGACTGGCTGTGATGTAACAATTAATATTGAAAAAAAAGATTCCACAACTTCATTGATGGCTTATGGTTTATTGCTAGAAGATGTAAAATATTCTATTGAAATTCTTAATGGAAAGATGGTAAGGATAAGTTAATTAAAATTTTTTCATAACTAGAATAGATTAAAAATTCTTAACTTAAAATTTTTCATAACTAGAATAGATTAAAATTTTTTGGTAATTTTTAAATTTTTTGGTAACTTGAAATTTTTAATAACTAGAATAGATCAAAATTTTTTGGTAACTTGAAATTTTTTCATAACTAGAATAGATTAAAAATTCCTAATTTAAAATTTTTTTATTAAAAATGTCGCAAGCGAAAGGTAATAATAATAAAACTGTTGAATTAAAATTACGTAATATTGTTGACAAAAATACCCCTAAAACTATTACGATTAACAAAAAAAAGTATTACATAAGTAAACCAATGATAGAGAATATTCAATTACAAGAAGAAAAGAATGGCGGGATTCTCCCATTAATTCCACTAATAATAGGAGGCATAGCAGCTGCAGGAAGTGTTGCAGGTGGGACAGCTGGTATTGTCCAAGCAGTAAATAAAAATAAATCAGAGAAGGCAGCATTAGAAGAACAAAAACGACATAATAGAGAGTTAGAGAAAGTTGCTAGGGGAGAAGGAATAGTAGATAATTTTATTAGTAAATTAAAATTAGTTGATGAAGGAAAACGAGTTCTTAAAAATATTCTCCACAATGTTGATGATTTAATTGAAATTAAAGAAACTAAAGATGGTTCTGGAATATATCTAAGTCCTAGTATGATTCGGTAATAACCTCAGGACCTTTGGTCCGATCGGCTAAAGCCTCTGAACAAAGTTCTATCCGGTAAAACATTTATTTTATCTTTTAAAATGAATTCTACAAATTCCGAAAATTTAATTAAATTAAAAATTGTTAATTTAGATTTATTGAATTATCTATTAAACAAAAATAAAAACTCAAACTGTCAGCATATTGGAGGTGACAAGAACAAAGTTCCATACCACTTCGGTGGTGATATACAAAAAACATTAGAAAACTTTCCTGGTTTTATTTGGAGTAAATATTCGAAAGAAAAACATCTTCCTGGTCATTCATATACTGGTCCAGGAACTCGATTAGATATAAGACTAGATGAGAATAATAATCCGAAACCAGGTGAAGAACCAATAAATAGAGTAGATGCCGCAGCTTACAGGCATGATTTAGCTTATCGAAATCATGATCTAAGTTCTCGACATGCAGCTGATAAGAAGATGATTCAAGAATTAGATAGTATTCAAAATCCTACATTTAGAGAAAAAATTGAAAGAATGAATGTTAAGAAAGCTTTACAAGCTAAAATATTATTCGGTCAGGGTTTAAATGAAACGACAGCAAAGCTGTCTGAGAGCAACGCTCGAACCTACGCGTCTGAAATTCATAAAGAATACAGAAGGCCTAAATATTTATTGAAAGTAAAAGTATTTAATAAAGATGATATTTGGAGTGCTGATCTTATTCATATGCCGAATGAAAAAGATTATAAATACGCATTGACCGTTATAGATTTATATACACGATATGCTTGGGTAAAGCCTTTAAAAAGCAAAAGTGGTCTATCAGTTAAATATGCGTTTGAAGAAATCTTTAAAGAAAGTAAGAGAAAGCCAAAAAAATTGTTTGTTGATAAAGGGTCGGAATTTTATAACAGAAACGTTCAGCCACTATTTGAAACTGTTTATTCAACTGAAAATGCAGGGAAGGCCGTAGTGATAGAAAGATTCAATCGGACGTTAAAAAATAAATTATTCAAGAAATTTACTGAGCAAAGAAATCAGAAATGGTTGAAGATATTACCAGGAATTGTAGAAGAGTACAATAATAAAGTTCATTCTGGTATTGAAGAAACTCCAAGGAATGCTTCTGACGACCCTGATTTAATACGAAAGAAAATATTCGAAAATAATTATTCGAATGAGAGTAATCCGAATTTGCAGAAACTTAAGCCGAAATTTAAAATTGGAGATAGAGTTAGAATATTTAAATATAAGAACAAATTTGAAAAGGGCTTCGTCGGATACTGGACGAAAGAGATATTTGAAATTTGTAAAATAAATCAAAGTTATCCGTTTACTTATGAAATTAAAGATTTAGATAATGAGGATATCAGAGGCCGTTTTTATCAAAATGAATTACAACGAACTGATTTTTAATTATCATTATTATTATTAGGCGTAGCCATAGAACCTACGGTTCGTTCAATTCTAACATAATATCAAGAAATGGCACTCCTTCTTGCAATTTAAATAAAACATAAAGACATAATTGACCACAATAAGTTGTTCCCGGTTTTTGAATTTGAAATGTATTATAAATTCCATTGCCAAGTATTTCTCTTACTTCATTCGTAGGTGGAAGCCCGTATGAGTCAAAATAATAATTATCTCCGTTTTTACTAAAGATACCTGCTGACCAATGTACGCCGTTTTGGTCTGAAGTGTGAAGATTCGTTATGAAATTTACAGTTGGCCTATTTTTGATCAATTGTAATTCGTCTCTCATTAGGACATGAAAATTCTTTATTCCCAATTGATGTGCGATTTTCTTTAGATCAAAATTCGTTGTTGTCTGTGTTCCATATAATTTAAAAAACTCGATCAGGTCAGTCATTTTAAATGAAACAAAAATCCAAATTGTCAACGTCCATTGTCATTTTTCAGTCTCCACGCAAATAAGTTGCAATAAATGTTACTACTTGTTACTTATGAAGTAGAGTCCAACATTTAGATGAAAACAGAAATCCAATTTGAAAATGACATTGTCATTTTTCAGTCTCCACGCAAATAAGTTGCAATAAATGTTACTACTTGTTACTTATGAAGTAGAGACCAACATTTAGATGAAAACAGAAATCCAATTTGAAAATGTCATTGTCATTTTTCAGTCTCCACGCAAATAAGTTGCAATAAATGTTACTACTTGTTACTTATGAAGTAGAGTCCAACATTTATATGAAAACAGAAATCCAATTTGAAAATGGCATTGTCATTTTTCAGTCTCCACGCAAATAAGTTGCAATAAATGTTACTACCTGTTACTTATGAAGTAGAGTCCAACATTTAGATGAAAACAGAAATCAAATTTGAAAATGGCATTGTCATTTTCAGTCTCCACGCAAATAAGTTGCAATAAATGTTACTACTTGTTACTTATGAAGTAGAGTCCAACATTTAGATGAAAACAGAAATCCAATTTGAAAATGGCATTGTCATTTTTCAGTCTCCACGCAAATAAGTTGCAATAAATGTTACTACTTGTTACTTATGAAGTAGAATTTCACGTTTGCAAGTCTTCTAATTCCTGCGTGAGTCCAGTATGTTGCACATGTTGTTGTTCAGTTTGTTGCACATTGGGTGAATCAAATATGGATTCTGCTATTCTTTGCTGTTCCTCCTCTTTTTCACGATCAATATAATCTTCAAGATGAGCAAAATTCTTCATCACAAAGTAAATTGATAGAGAAGAATTGGCTAAGTTTGGATAGTTCTTTGATAATTTGAATAATTTGATCAGTAATGTCACATATGAACGTGAAAACTTTATTTTGTGGGTCTCATTTAACTCTTTCACGAATTTTTTTTCATATTAGACAATAACTTCAGTCGCTGAAGCACTTCTCCTTGTAAAACATAGCAGCGTAGAAGATTCCGATGTGTAATTTTCTCAAAACCAATGAGTTTATTCAATGAAGAGATGCACGATGATGTACTTATAATATCCTTTTTCTCGAGAAATACAGGTAAATTGCCGCTGTCAACATCCTTGAATGAATCTCGGATTATTTCAAACACTTCTCTCTTTTTATCTTCTTCGTTTCCACTCGTCTTCTGTTTTTTTCTTAGTGATTCAAGAATAAATTTTGTTGATATCGTTTTGAAGAAATCAAGATGGTCTGGTGAAATAAGAGGCACAACTTGATCCACGAAGCAACAAAATTCTCTCTCTATTTTGCTGACGGAAGACATTGCAAATGAGAACTTTGCTTTCTAGCGCACACGGAACAATGACAGGAGAGAGAAGTGAAAACAACTGCCAGATGCTTTGGCGTCATGTGGTTGTGCTGACGTGCTAGAATTAAAACAACTTCCCTAACGTACAACTAAAATCTAATTGTATCACAAAGCTGCAGCAACTACTGGAATTGGAAGAACGCCAGATGAAATGACAATAGTGAGAGCGCCTAAAGAAATTGTTAAACATGCTCCAACGCCTTGTGTCACATTCTTAATTTATTATAATGTTCTAATCTAAGTAATAATTGAGATTCCTTATCTTTCATATAACATACTCTATCTTTGTGTTTTGCAATATCCATTTCATATGATAATGAAGGATATATTCTTGCGGTTTCTTCCACTTTTGTTTCATCCACTTTTGTTTCTTCCATTTTTAAAGAAATATTTTTAGTCACATGATATATTTTGAAAACCTGAAAGATGGATAAAATTCATGAATTTGAAAATCTTAACTTTTATGATTTTCGGTGTCCTGGAACGGTCATGATTTTGGGAGTAAAAATTGTAATTCTCAAATTTGAGATTCTCAACTTTTATGATTATTTCGGTGTCCTGCAACGGTCATGATTTAAGCGGGGGGTGAAAATTGTAATTCTCAAATTTTGAGATTTTGAAAAATTTGAAAAATTGGGTATTTTTAAAAACGCTTAAATTTTCGCCCTTCGGCCTTCGGCCACGTGAAATTTGAAGTCTACCTAAATTTTTGAAATTTTTGAAATTTTGATTTTTTTGAAAAAACCCGCAAAAGTGTGACATCCGGCGCAAGCGAAGCGAAGCAAAGCGTCGCGCCGGATGTCACACTATATACTACTCACTTGAACTGAAGCATTGCAGCGTGAATCCGTGGAACGTGGAAGATAATCCATCACCAAGTCTTTGAATTTTCCACTGAAACGAAGCGTTGAATCTTTGTCGTGTGGCTTCCACCATTTTGCAGGACATGCGCTTGTATCTCAAGAAAAGGTACACAGGTAAGTCAAGCTCGGTATCCTTCAAACGCACTGAATCTTATTTTATCTTATAATTATTAGATAATTAGATATTATTAGATATTATAATATTGTATATTTTATCTTATTTTAATCTTATAGAATCTTGCACTGAAATCAAATTTTCCTGAATATGGGCGATCTTGTTTGAGACGAACTGATTGCAAAGACTAGACGACGGTCGAAGATTACACCGACGAATATCACGAAGAAGAGCACTATCGTAGACACCACTGTCAGAACAATGCTTGTAGTAATTCAGTTTGATGTTCAACTTTGTCAATCTCCATCTATATGAGAGCAACTTGTCCAGCTACTTGACCTTGGATGACGGTATGCGTGATTTCAATGTTTTAAATACCCCGTCGATCTTAGAAATTCTGTAGATAAAAAACAGCACCAAGTAATTCATCATGATCGAATATTTTCGCCGGTTCTATTCATGATCAACACCGGAATGAATCAGATACAGGATTACAACACAGTTTGAACATCGTTAAAGTAATCGTTGCATAGATCAATACACACTTACAAGACAACCGCCAAAGAAAATTCAACACAAGATATGATACTGAAGGCCAAATATAAGTAAACAGTGAATAAAGTAAATTCGAGGAAAAGAAAAAGAAAAATTCGAGAGAGAGGAAATTCGAAGAAATCTCCATTTAACAGCCAGCGTGGGACATGCTCTGCTATACGTTGAGACAGCCGGCGCTCAGTTCTACTGATATACCGGCTACCGCAGGTACAATTGAATTCATATACAATTTTCGATTCGGTATCAAGAGCCCGACTGTCCTTCAAATTAGCTTCATCACTAAGTCACCTCGGTGTACTCAACGGTGCAGCTTGGAGTGATGCCCATCACGAGATCTCAGTGGCACTGCAATTTGAAGGACAGTCGGGCTCTTGATACCGAATCGAAAATTATATATGAATTCAATTATACCTGCGGTAGTCGGTATATCGGTAGAATTGAGCGCGGGCTGTCTCAACGTATAGCAGAGCATGTCCCACGCTGGCTGTTTAATGGAGATTCCCGCCGTCGTTTTAAGGCACCGAGTGCTATCAAGAGACATCTGATCGATTGTGTCCCAACGAAGCCTCCCAGATCCTGCTTTCGGATCCATCGAAGGTGCAGAAGTAAGGTGCACCTGAGTGTGTATGAGGCCATTCTAATAAAACGTACTCAACCTGACTTATGTACTCAGAAAGAGACAGTTGTAAATTTAATTTTACCATGGTAATTATTTTCCTCTTTCTCGAATTTTTCTTTTTCTTTTCCTCGAATTTACTTTATTCACTGTTTACTTATATTTGGCCTTCAGTATCATATCTTGTGTTGAATTTTCTTTGGCGGTTGTCTTGTAAGTGTGTATTGATCTATGCAACGATTACTTTAACGATGTTCAAACTGTGTTGTAATCCTGTATCTGATTCATTCCGGTGTTGATCATGAATAGAACCGGCGAAAATATTCGATCATGATGAATTACTTGGTGCTCTTTTTATCTACAGAATATTCCTTCTTCTCTCACTCAATCACTCACTCACTCACTCTATCTCTCGTAATTCATTTATTCATTTTCTTGCATCTTTATCCATTCAGAAACGTATCTTAAATGTCATCCTAGCTGGAACATGTGGGAAGTCGGACTGCTGTTCAGATGCTTGTTGGTCATACAATTACGTTAAGACTCGTCTGCGCACACCGATTCACTATATGAAATAGTTTCCCCGTCGCTCGCCTGCTGAACCGACCTTCATTCCATGAGTCACATGACAAAGAGGATGCGAGCTTGTAATGTTTATCAAACAGGCGTCATTTAGCTCCTAGTCGACTCCCACTGCATCGTGATATGTGGCTGTACGCATATCAGTCAGCAAACTCGCCGGCATCACTATATTGTGATATCTGCAGTCTCAAACTTGCGAATTTATAAAACTTTTAACGACGCTTCAAGTCAGTAATTTGTGTTTCGGACATTCAGAGGAATTCTGTCGTAATTCGATTATGCCTACATTTTGGAAATAATTTCTGGTATATCTTCATCTACAAGACACGTCTTGATTCGCATTTAATTGCAGACACGGTGAAGTACATTTGTACGTACTGCACTGTCTCTATATTTTCGCTGAAAACCATCAAATTCATGTGATATTGATTATTGCTCTCCAGTCAAAGAGAATGCAAAATTTGATCAAAGATTTGGACCCGCTACTGTTGAGATGTATATTTTGATAATTACAACAGCATTGCATGAGCTCATTACTGCTAAATAAAGTTTCATTAGGGTGACGATGCCTTGGTATGACATGTAGGTATGTTGTGGGAAGAACCAAATAAACTGATGTTCTGTTCAAGGTTAGAATATTTTTCTTTTTGTAATATATTTCGAGATCATCGTCAGACAAGTGAATCGTAGTCAAGGTAAACAACAAATTCAAGCATGCAAACTAATAAGCAACATAGAAGAGAGCTTGAACCAAACACTTTGGCATGGTAGATGTAATGAAAAAATAGACATCTTAGGTCAATAAATCATATAATACTACCAAATTTTGAGAATGTCTCTTTCTCAAGGGTATGAAATCACACTGACAGTGGGCAAATTATCTTACAAACAACTGAATTAACACAGTACAAAATTCAAACACAAATATATCAGAGGTCCTACTTCTCATACTAAATAAACATTGATATCTGGGCGATACTTAGAAATGAAATCCTTCTCAGATATCTTCCGCTCAATCGTATTAGCAAATCCTCGCTTTAAAATAAAAGGGGTCACAAATGAAAGGTCAGGTAGCATACCATGAGTTTTAACAAAATGTTCAGTTGTAAGGTGCTCATGCATACGTTGACGAAAAGAACTAAAAGTCTCACCGATATAAAAACTTTCACTCAAATTACATGTCAACTGATAAACAACATTTTTCATGTAAAAAATATTATTATTCTTACACAAACAATTACTAGTACACAATATTTTTTCTTTAAATGAAACACTTCTGTTTCATGAAACACTTCTTTGTATATGAAGTGAAATGTGATAAATGTCATCAAATCTATATCCTCAGTACGATTCGCCCCCTTCATATCCGCATCAGAGAGCATTTAAATACTTCTCGCTCATCTATTTTTAACTACAAAATAACATGCAAAAATAAAAAATTTAACATAAAGATATTGACAACAGCAGACGATGAACCAAATTTAAGACTCAAGGAATCCATCTTTATACGAAAGCTTAGGCCCTCGATAAATAGTCGAGCTGAATGTGAAGGGCTAAAAGAATTTTTGTACATGTAATTTTTCATAACGAATTTTTGGTTGGGAGGTTGGGGAGAGATGGGTTAGCAGCACATTTCTGCTGCCAGATATCTTTTCATTCTACGCATAATAGATATCATTCATGTTTATAAGTCTATACAGTGTTAATTCCATGATTCTCAACATCAAATTTTAACCCTTTCAACACGAGCGGCCGGTATACCGGCCATCCCGTAAACTCTCAAATACCCTAGCGGCCGGAATACCGGCCAGGGACATACTACATGAGTTTGATGTCTACAGTGACAACTTGGTAAGCATTATTTCGATGGCTATGGTCTGTCGAATGTTTCTGCATAAAGAGATGTCTATCTTACTCATCGCTACCATAGAATGCTGAGTTTGAAATAGGATAGTATACACGGCCGTGTATAATGTCACGCAAAAGAAAACTATCTTTAGATAATGTTGTAGCTGCAGTGATGATATCATCAGATGAAGATGACAATACCAATGAATACAACTACCCGTAGGACTTTGAGTCGGAGAGCGACGATGAACTCACCAATGATACCCCTCCCACGACTGCAGCTGGTGAATTGACAATTTATACAACATCTAATTTTGCTCCTGGACAAAATTGGGACAGGAACATCGACGACTTTTCGGATGCTGTGTTCACTCCAATTGAGACGCCTGGTCCCAGAAACATTTACTTTTCATGCTTTTCTAGAGCAATTGTTTAAGCAGCTTACAGGAGATAATGAAAGATGTAAGAGCTCTTTCGGAAAACGCCGGTCTGACAGTGAATTGGATTAAAAACGACTATGTCTTCGGTCGAGCCATGATGTTGTTAGACCTGCGAACGCCGGAACGAACGACCGCTGTGTTGTTTGAAGCAAGCAGCACTTAGTTGCTAAGAGAAAACATCCTGAAGCTCTATACAGTGAAATACCAAAACGAAAAAAAACTGTATATAAATGCACATTCTGTGATGTCTTCCTGTGCATTGGTGATGAGCAGAACAATCATTGGTGGGATTGGCATCATAAGGTACAGTATTTGCACTAGTCATTATTATTTACAGATGTAAACATCACTTGGGTTTTACTGAAGAGTGAGGGACAGGCTGCATTATATGTCATTAAGCGTTATTAAGTCATTAAGTCATTATAAGTCATTAAGCGCATGACTATGATGTCCAACGGACCTCGAAAGCGCTCGCGCCAAAGAGTATTTTGAGTTTTGCTACCACCAGCAAAGGGGACCTTCCGGATGTATAATCACTTGGGTTTTTATCATTGCACATCCATGATTAAAATCAGTTGTTTTGATTTTTACATTAAGTGTTCAGGATGTCAGGGTGGGCAGACTATCTCATCGAGGGCGTCAGTGTTGAAAGGGTTAAATCTTTTGTATCTACCATGAATGCTTTTCTTGATAATGGCTATGATATAATAGTCGAAATATATTGATCAACTTTTTATGATTTTATAATAAGCAACTTGACTTTCTTTCAATACAAAATTTTTAACGTCCACATGTGCAGTCAAGGCATATTTCCTCATAACAACATAGGTCAATGGCGAATTACCAAAATTACAACTTTGGCATAATTATTCACTGACTTCATTTTCATTTAAATTTGTTAAGTTTGATAACTATCCTGTCAGACTGGAGTTTATGGTCGGTGAAATGTAATCGGGTGAAGGTTTTTGGAAGAAGTTTCATAATGCTTGTAGTACAGCTAGAACCTCGATTAATTTTATGTCAAAAAATTAATGAAGGAGGTTTCTGTTACACAATTCTTGATCAAATTAGATAAATGCACAAAGTGGGTTGGTTGATATATACAAGTTGTAAGCAATTTTTGCATCCGTAACAATATACGTTACGTAGTTTATTCATTTTATTTGTATGTGTTACTTTGAGTGATCTATGTTACATGCATGTGTTCGTCCAATATCTGCACGAAAGAAGATGACAAATTTAAAATATAATGCGTAAAAGAATATCAGAATATAATTCAATAACTGCAATAAACATCCTTGCATCCGTAAATGTCACTAAGTGAGCAATGTAATGCTCGTCCATTCTTTAACGAGTAACAATTCTTTTACAAACTTGTTTTCAAATTATGTTTGTCGAAGCCACCGTCATTATGATGTTCTTAGGAAATTGCAAAAAATCTCATATTTCGTACATATCATGCTGATATTGAAACGTTAATATGTAAACATTTCATTAAATTTTATAAGATCTCTAAGTATTTGATTGATTTTCATAAAACTGTACATACAATTACCATTAAGTATTTGATAAATGAATAAATGTAATCAATGTTATCAATAAAGTAAATAGATACCCACACTTTTCTTTGTCTGCGTTAATAACATTTCCTTTCCATTGGCCCTCATTCAAAGAAATATTTTTCAAAGAATATATTTTCAAAGAAATATATCCATATCTAATAAGTTTTAATTAAATAAACATTAAATCAATCATCGTAGCTGATGTTATCAACTATATGAATAGATAGTACATTTTCTTTATTTGCGTCATTTTCATTTCTTTGGTGTTGGCCCTCGTCTCTTTCTCTCCACTATTTCTCATGATTGTGAGCAATGGAATATCTGTCGAAATCTCTGGTTGAACTCCAAATAATAATGAATTGTAAATAAACATCATTTTATTGTGCCTTGGTGATTTATTTTTCACTGTTTTCGGAAAATCGATATACGTTTATTTCATAAAATCCTGTTGTTTGTGCATTACTGTACTGTAGTTATGACTTAAATATAAATATTTTAACTACCAGTGAATTTAACAGGCATTTTTCCTTTCAGTCACCTACAGATCTATTTGAGACAACCTGCAAGGAAGTCGGACCGACTGTGTCTAAGTTCTTCAACAACGCCCGCGATCGGTATGGTGGAAGGAGAAACAGGCAACAGGAATCTACTGATATGGGCACTCCACCTGTCAAAAGAACACGTGCATTGGATTCCGGCAGTGAATGACTTATATACGTGATGACTTGTATAACGTGATTTCTTCAAAAATAACGAAAATCTGAATGCAAATTGTTTTCATAACTCTAATCACGTACGGTTGTCGGGTAGGATTTTTTAGATCTAAATTTAAAAAAGGATACCGATATACTACTATTTAAGGAATAATAAGTAGCACAAATAAATTTTAAAAAAATGTTTTAAAAAAATTGAACGCGGTTAAATGCCGCTACGGGCCCTGATCAAAGCTTGCGGAACTCCACCGTTGGGGACCCTTAATGCAAACCTGTTAAGGGCCCCTAATGTGATTTATCACCGGGTCTGTATCGGAAGATCGCTAGGCCAAGCACTTAACCACTATTCCACGGAGACCACATCGACATGACGTAGATAAATTGAGACAGGCACGACGAAACCAGGGGAGCACCGGGGGCACGTCCTACCTAGAACATTAGCAACTTTTCATGCCGCTCTCCCATAATTTAATTGATGTTCAAAATTTTCAGAGATCTCGCTGATTTGACAGAGCCAAGGATTGCCGTTGAGTTGCCAATTTTATTTTAGCGCAATCAATCTATAAGGTAAAAGCAATATACTAAACTGAAAATGATACGTGCCACTAATTTAATCAAAATTTATCATCCACGAATTCTATTATGTCAATTGATTGGGCACAAAGTAATCTACATGTAACTCTTTTAATGTAAAATCCTATCCGTAGTCTTATAAGGCTTTAATAGGTAAGGGACTAATGCAAGTACATGCGAGATGGTAAGGACTTAACTTAATTGGAATCACTTATAGGAATTATGAATAATTGCTCACTTGAACGTTCCTCGACTACGAATTCTACTGCTATACTTACGACAACGTGTGGGTAATACGTTATCAATTTGGTCAACTTTGTTCTAACCATCAGTCGATTGGCCATTAAAAAATTGACACCACACAGACCGGTCACCTGCCGACTAAGTCTCGCTGCTGTGATTGAGTTTTCTACTTCGATCTGTTAAACACAATCCCATTCAAGTAAAAACAATACCTCAAAGCGTGGGATGGAGGTTATTATGTCAAACTTGACATGCAATAGATAAAGCAAACAAATAAAAAGTATAATTAACTCATTTGTTTGTGATAGCGGATATGTCCTCGGCATACCAAGCGAATGTTAATTATCTTCCTGCTGAGAGATAACTCAACACAATATTGTGATGCCATCAGTAGTAAGGAATCCTCCCAACTGCGCACAGCGCCCCCCTCTGGAGCGTGAGTTGGTTGTTGTCGTTCTGGGTCGACCGTCCTTGCTGGTCTTGGGCGGCGGTCTATGTTTTTGGTGTGTAGGAGTGTTTGTAGGTGTGAGTTGTGTTTAGATTTGTCTTCCTGCTGAAATTCTGCGCCGCCCTTTTCAGTTTTATGGGTGTAGGTGTAGGTCTTGTGTGTTTTAGGTTGCTTCAAGAGGGGATTTGAGTGAGAAAATGGCTGTAGCGGCTAAACAAAGCCTCGTGCGTTAAAATGGACGGCGGATTTGAGCTTTTTGACCCATACCGAGTGTAGGAGAGTTGTTTCCAGCGTCATAGGGCAAAGAATGAAGAACTTCGACCCCCCCCCTCTCGGCAGCGATCTTCCAACTTTGGTTCTAGAGATCGTAGAATGTCGTGCAATAGCTCGTTTGAAAACTAAGAGTGCCACAAATTCATTGGAAAGCACAGTTTGGCACTGTCTTCCTTTCCTGAGGCTTGAGAGTGACATTGAGACTTCTGGTCAGAGGTTGAGTTTTGTGTTTTGGGCTCCGGCGGGCGAACGAAGCATCGGACGAGAAAACTGAGACCACATTTGGAATCAGCTTGATGTCATTGGCCAATGAGGAGCACATCCAATGAGAATCCAGCATTTCTCTATAAATAATGAGGTTTTCAGAGTGACAATCATTTTATCTTTGAGTCGCACAGGTGTCGGACGCACGTTCTCCCTCTACATTCCTATCATATTATCCATCTGAAATGGTAAGTCGGAACCTTCCTTCCTCTCCTTCCTTGAGTGTTAACTTATAGCATCTCTTTTATTTTCAGGCATCTACTACATCTACTACATTTACAGGACAAGATAGTGTTCAGACGTTACAAGGTTCTCTACAATCAGGTCGTCTTATGTTGAGGCCATTAGAAGAGACAACAAAGGTACATAATCCTACGCCACTACAGCGTAAATTTTAGACAAGCCATACGTTATTACGATCATAGTATAGTATTGCAAACGGGAATGATTCCTTCCACTGAAGTGAAGATATGGAACAATCAGTATGGGGACTACGTAGTTATTCCTGTGAATCCATACATTCGTCGCCAACTCGATGTTATTGAAGAGTTTGCAACATTAAATATGGACAACCCTACTCACCTTAGCAAGGAATGGAAGGCGAGAGATGACAATGATACTCCATATAAAAAGATATGGGATGGTAAAAAGTTTCTTTACCACTATCGCATTGGTGCTCATAATTTAAAAAGGATGGAGATCAAGTAACACCCATCAGATGTGAAGACCTCGCAGAAGGCACTTTGAATATTGGTTTTGCTATCAGTGGAATATATTATGGCTATCACCAGAATAACAAATTAGCCTCTATATCGATGCATGCTCAATCCATCCTTTATATACCAAAGCAACCAGACGTTCATGACATTATTGATCAAATCCTCAACGAGAGCGGTACAAAGCGCAAGTCAGAGAAGAATGCTGCAGATAAACGCAAGCCAAGAAGGAGAATCACTAGTCCTTACCTATCTCTACCTTATGACAGTTCGGTCATGTGCTTTGAGTGTCGTAGACGTGGACTTATCAGATACATTTTACTTCTTCGCTGCCATCATGTTATTTGTGTATTTTGTCGTGAACAGCATCGATGTACTTCATCATTTTGTAATATGTACAATCACACAACAATTCTCCAATCCAATTCAATCCAATTCTCCAATCCAATTCAATTCTACATTCATAATCAATGCTTTTTTCCTCCATATCTCAACTCTGCTAAAGTAAGGTTTGGTCATCATTGCTCTTTATATGATAGCTACCAACTATATCTATTTTATCTGTTTCAAACCCAAAATTTGTAATGCATGCTTGTCAAAGTCGTTCAATAAATGCTTTATGAAAAGATTTGTTATTTTCATGCAACGGGTGGGATAGATGAAGGATGACAATGTCTGTCTCTAATGATTGTGGAACATTAAGTTTTCATAGACAAAGCTTAAGGGGAACTATTCAAGATTATGTGATAACTTTTCATAAAGATGAGATCAACATCAAATCAATTATTGGTGATACTAGCACTCTATTTTTGAAGTTAATGGATACGTTTTCTAATAGAATTGTAATGGCGAGATTAGTTGCAAAAATTCATTTCAGCCATTTTGGGAAAGAAGAGGTAGAAGATCGTTTCTTCCACTTTGCTTCTTATTCGATGGAAGTTGTAGATAATCCCCAAGAATTTTTTGAAAGACATATGGGAAAAATTGCTCAACGTCTTGATGCATTTAACCATCATGGTAGCAGTCTAGTGATTGAAGCGATTTCACATATTCACATTCAACTTTGTATAAAAGAAACTTAAAGATGCAATGGTACTTGATCGTAGCACAATTGGTTTTCGAGTTGTGTCTGCTTACTCTCGACGTATATTCCTTCTGCAAATGTGTCTATTATCTAGAAAAGGCTAGCAAGTTCATATCTTCAAAAAGACTTGCTTTAGAAGTTGTTAGTAAGAGTGAAAATATGTGCGATGTATGTAAGCGAAAGGATGGAAGTGAAAAACGCATCTTTAAGAGATGTAAGTATACTTTCTGTCAGCGCTGTTTCATACGATTTAGTATTCAACTTTGTCAATGTAGCCACTGTGATGTAGCTCATTTCAAGTTGTAACAATGGTTAACAGAAAAATGGCGAAACGCAAAAGTCGAAAGTCTTCAAAATTTTCTGAACCCTTCGAGCTCTTCAACGAATGAAAGGAAATCAGCGATATAATGCCATACGACATGCTAATGATAAATTTATTCGAGAAATTGTTTCTCATGTGAGAAGTTCAAGGACAAAGAAATTATCACCACAACAACCAAAGTTACTTAAGCGACATACTACAAAATTGCGATTCATCTCCAATCCTAAAGTTACCCTTCAAAGAAAGAGGAAAACTCTAACACAAAAGGGCGGTTTCCTTTCAGTGTTACTTCCGCTGTTAGCTCCTGTAGTAGGTGACCTATTTGGTAGGATCTTTGGTCCTAAGCGTTAATTATGGAAATATTGAATCCCAAAGTATTAAAATGGATTTCAGACTTCAATGTGATAAAGTTCTGACTGTATCAGGTCCATCCCATGCAGGTAAAACTGTTTTCACTCTGAATTTGCTAGATAAAAGAAAAGAGTTGTTTAGGGAACCTATCAATCGAGTGATTTGGCATTTATCAACCGTCACTCTTTCAAGAATTGCAACATCGTAACTTTTGTCGATATGAAGGAATTATTCCAGTGGATAAGATTCAGTCCAATGATGTCGTTGTATTGGATGATCTATTAAAGGAAAGCAAGAATTCTTAAGATGTTACAGATATGCTCACTCGCGCAGCACATTACAAAAGATGCTTTATAATCTATATCACGCAAAATTTGCTTCCTTATGGGAAAGAAGCCCGCACACGAAACCTGAATACACACTATTACGCTATTTTTAAGAATCCACGAGATAGAATTCAATTTGAAATTTTAGCGCGACAAGTTGCGCCAAGAGGTTCAAAAAGCCTTCATTGAATTTTTTCAAGCAGCGACTGAAAAACCGCACGGTTACTTATTTATTGATTTTACACAGGAGTGTCCGGAAGAATTTAGATTTCGAAGTGATATTTTGAAAAAGCCTATGATTATCTGCAAACTATGAGTTCTTATTCTTGCATGGCTGTTATTCCTCAGGATGCATATGTGCAATTGACTGCTATGCAACAAGTAAAACAACCTCTCGCAAATTAAATT
The DNA here is from genome assembly GCA_907163375.1 of Prostheceraeus crozeri. NCBI lineage: Eukaryota > Metazoa > Platyhelminthes > Polycladida > Euryleptidae > Prostheceraeus > Prostheceraeus crozeri. The sequence continues at coordinate 58,597 of CAJQUW010013761.1, read as the reverse complement.
TAAAGGAATGAATTAAATTATCAGCAAAATGCGCATATCAAAGATCCACATCGTGCTGTATTATTACAGTCGGAAACTGTCGAAGCATTAAGAAGTTTCAAGAATAAGATGCGTGACTCTGTTTCGACTCCTACACCTTTAGCATCTCGCGCACATGCAATGTCCCTTTTCAACAGCATTGATCGATATCTCACTGTGAATGATAGAGGTGAAATCATTTCAGATGAAAATGAAATTATTAACGCTTCACGTTATGAAGACTTGATTCAGTATGCAACACGCAGAAAGCGCCGTCAAGGCTATGTTCCACCTGGTTGGTCTTACTTTCTTAAACTATTGAAATAGCACAATGTTCCAAAATTTGCTTTGAATAATAAAACATTGAAAGAACTTGATTCTATTTCAGCAGTTGACGCTACTTCATCTACTTCACCGGTTAAGAGTAAAATGAAAATGCCAAGGAATTGATTTAAGAGATCACCTTCTAAATCCCCTCCCACACCCTTCAAGCAAACAAGGGGAAGAGAACGACGTAGAAGAACTCCTCCAAAGAAATACATGTTCTCAGACTAATGATATGAAGCAGATGTGTTGCTTACCATGTAATGAGCCGCCGGAAGTAGATGTAAATGTAACTGTAACTTGTACTTGCTGTGCCAGCTCTCACAATGAGACTCCTAAGCAATGTAAACGTAAATCCCATAAGTCCTGTGGTTGCTGTAAATGCAAAAAGGTAAGAAAGCAAAAACATGAGAAGAAGGAGAAAGAGTCAGTCGTCATCGGATGAACTTTTAAAGTCAATATATTATGATGTAAAACATCCTGCAGGATTTGCATCTATAAAGAAATTGTCAAAAGCGAGCGGTCTTCCACACTCACAAGTTAAACAATGGTTAAAGGGTCAAGCTACGTATACACTCCACATACAAGCGAAAAAGAAGTACCGGACCCATCATTATATTGCTCATGACATTGATGAACAGTGGCAAGCAGATTTGTGTGACGTTGCCGCTATTTCAAAACATAACTCGGGACACAATTTTATCTTAACTGTAATTGATATTTTCTCGGGTTATGCGTGGCTTAACCTATAAAAACTAAAGAAGGTAAACGAGTAGCAAAGGCATTCCAGTCAATTCTCCGAGAGGGTCGTATTCCAAAGAGAATTCAGAGTGATCAAGGAAAAGAGTTCGAAAATCAGCATGTGAGAAGATTATTTGAGAGATATGATATTGAACTGTTTAGTGTAAAGAGTGCTTATAAGGCTGCACTAGTTGAACGTTTCAATCGCACATTAAAAAATTGCTTGCGGCGACATTTCACTGCCAACTTAACACAAAATTGGACAAAGGTTCTACATGATACGCTACATGCCTACAATCACTCTATTCATCGTTCTATTGGACTCAGATCAGCGGATGTGAATGCTGACAACGTTGTGTGTGAAACATTCCAACGCAAGCGTAATAAAGCAAAAAATGATTTGAAAATAGGTGATGAAGTTCGCATATCAAAAGTAAAGTGTGTTTTTGCCAAAGGTTATCTCCCGAATTGGACAGAAGAAATTTTCACAGTTTCAAGTATCAATAAAAAAGACTCCTCAACAACTTACAAGTTGAAAGATTACGATAATGAAGAAATCGATGGTAGCTTTTATCGTGATGAGATTGAGTTGGTCACTCAAAGTGAAACATATTTATTAGAGAAAACCATTCGATGTAAAAAACGACAAGGTGAAGAATGGTGTCTTGTTAAATGGACTGGTTATCCTTCAAGTATGAACTCTTGGATGCGTCGTGCAGACATCTTTCATCTACGCGATCGTCAGTGATTTATGCAAAGATATAACTTGTAATGTCAAGGTCTAGGTTATGAATCCGACTGCATCGTTTTATTCACGCCCCTCCTATCTAAGTGGCGTGGGTGCAATTTACAGTAGTACTCGCCGTCAACGTGGAGGTAGCATATTTGGTGCGCTGAAATCTGTTGTAGCACCTCTGTTATCTACTGTCGGAAGATCTTTAAAACGAACTGTTTTCAATAATGCTGTTGGCTTTGCTGGTGATGTTGTTAATGATATTACCAGTGGTAAAAATGTAAAGAGTAGTTTACTAAATCGTGGGAAGGAACGCGGTTTAAGAACATTACAGCAAACTTTTAATGCTACTCAACAAAAGAAAGCGTCTAAACGAGTGAATGTTAGAAGAAAAAGAAAACAGCGCGGAGGTGGTAAGAAGCGAACTTCAAACAAAACTAAGAAAAGGCATTCACGCAAACGTCGCGCGCGCTGTAATCTTTGATCAAGTGCTAAACGACGACACTGTCATAGCTTCTAATCATGGAGTGCAAAACTTCAGGCTTTTGTTTGTTTGATCAACAAGCAATACAGACAGATATTCTTAGTTCAAGTATTGTAGATTATCATCCTCGTACAGCTGAGAATACTGGTCCTATTGAATTTGTTATTCCTGGCGCTAGCGATGATTACATTGATTTGAGTTATGCGATGGTTGATGTGAGGTTTAGAATTCAACAAGAAGATGGAACTAAAATTGAAGATGCACATAAATTTGGTCTGAACAATTTATCGCTAGCTACATTATTTCGCGATGTTTCTCTAACTATTGGAGAGCAACAGGAGGAAGGTGGTCAAAGCGATTATCCTTATAAAGCATATTTGAATGCTCTATCACAGTTTCATCCAGCAGCTCAAAACAGTCATATGGAAGCAATGGGATGGTATAGAGATCAAGCAGCATTACTTGATAGTGAGACACTGGTTTTGTAAAGCGATCTGCTTTGATTAAAGAATTTAGACGTCTTCAGACAATCAAAATTTTTACTCTGTCAATCCAGTATGCGACTCAAACTTACATTGAATAAGCCTGAATTTTTGTTAAATGCGTTCGCTTCAGCTGTGAAATTTAAAATTCATGTGGAAGATATTACAGTATACATTCGTCGAGTGGTGGCTAATCCAAGTGTAATTAGAGGGCATGCTGAGGGTCTCAACCGCAACAATACCATTTATCCCATTCAACATACAAAGCTTCCCAAATTTACTATTCCTAAAGATCAAAATAGTTTTATGAAAGATGGTCTTTCTCCATCGGAAGCGCCAAAGCTCCTCATGGTAGCAATCTTCATTCTTTACTCGAAGTTCTTCATTCTTTGCTCTATGACGCTGGAAACAACTCTCCTACACCCAATATGTGTCAAAAAGCTCAAATCCGCGTCCATTTTAACGTACGAGGCTTCCTTTAGCCGCTACAGCCATTTTCTCACTCACAAACCCTCTTAAAACAACCTAAAGCACACAAGACCTACACCTACACCCATGAAACTCAACAGGGCGACGCAGAATTTAAGCAGGAAGACGAATCTAAACACAACTCACACCTACAAACACTCCTACACACCAAAAACATAGACCGCCGCCCAAGACCAGCAAGGACGTTCGACCACGACCTACACGGACGGTCGACCCAGAACAACAACAACCAACTCACGCTCCAGAGGGGGGGGCGCTGTGCGCAGTTGCGAGGATTCCTTACTACTGCAATCTACAGCTATTGTTTCAGTGGCAAGTGAGCATTATCAACTTTCATAACATTATGCTTTTCACATGTTTGATAAAGGAAATCTCAATAGTTTTCATAAAAATTTCAAATTGATTTAATAGTGCGAAATATTTAAGTGGCTGCACCATAAGCATTTGAATATACCCATAAACTTGTCGACTAATTTGATCAATGAATAAAATAGAGGTTCAATGGAAATCCCTGGAAAATCCTGCGCTTCTTAAAGCCCATCCACCTAATACGCACCTGATATGACATATGACGTAGCCTACATCTATTTACGCACATCTAAATTTTACTTTCAATGTCATCAGCATTTTAGAATACATTCCATAGCTATACTGTAGTCGAAAAACTCAGGCATAAAAAGTGCCCTTCTGATTTGGTGGGCCCCTTTCATCGTCTTCTGACGTCCCTGAATAGAGGACCAGCCAATGCAATTAATATTGCCTTTTCATCAACTTCTTTTAAAGATAGAAAAGAAAAATATTGGCAATAGAACAACCTAATATGGATCCAATATTGTTCAAAGGGATGTTCGTGAGAAGTGAGACGATATCCAAACAGAAGAAAATTCCTTCATGCAGATCAGTAGTTTTTGATAGTCTATCAATAACATCAGATGAATTTTTTGGCATATGAAGAGCCGCTTGTTACGAAAGGCTTGATAATATCATTCTAATGTTTGGATATAACACTGTTGAAAGATGCACACATGCTTACAATTGGCGAAGGAGGAATAAAGCAAAATTTACTTAGAGTGATGCCTGAAGCAATGTCATTCCTTTAGTTTTCAGTTTCCAGGTTTCTGATTTACATTTTCCATTCATCAAGTTTCTTCGTAAAATTGTGATAATAATAATCTGGAATAATTGCAATTACTTCATCAGGAAATGAAAATGATCATAATTACCAATTACAACAACTGCGATAGCTTTGTAACATTGAGTTGCATCCTCAGCTGAAAAATGGGAACAGACTTGAATAGCTGCCATTTTCATCCATTATCAGGAATCATCAGCAGGCTTAGTTTACATTTTTCAAGATAGACACAACTCTCTATTTAAAAATGTAGTCATGAACGGGTCAATTTGAGATTTGTAATGAGCAAGGTAGTGAAATTTCGACAGGCATTCATTAAATATTAGAATAAAACACACTACTGACAAATCGCCTACGTTAATACGACTGCAAAAATGCTGCTTTTGCAAAAAACAATGTAAATAGAATGATTAGATATTGAGTTGCATATTCATATAAAAGTTCTGTTCGCATTCTATTTACATTGTGTTTGCAAAATCAGCATTTATTAATTATTGTGATCATACTAACTTAGGCGATTTGCAAGTACAGGGTGGCGGCCAGATTTCAAGCTTCAAATTCCCGGGCTATTTCATGATATTTTTTATTTTGACCAGATATGTTTTCCCAATTGTAATGCTCAAAAATTATCCGGACGCTTCCTTCATCTGTTCTTATCATAAAATCTGAGACATCTCCTGTTTGAATTTTGCCAACAAATTTTGACGTGAACGACATTTAACCATATCGCGCTCAGTTTTCAAAATTTTTGAATTCTGTAAGCGGTGGTTCCTAAGATTATAAACGTATACTTTACCTCAATTGTCTGTAGCAAAACTGAACTACGCATGGGATCTGAGTGATTTCACATCGATAGAAAAAATCACTTCCTGAACTTTCCAACGATCAACAATATTTCATTTCTATCATCTGATTCATAGAATTCTATGAAATTTATTTAACCGATTTTTTAGACTTAAATTTTCAAACATGTTAAGTTGAAGCAACTGCATTTTGGAACGTGATTGTGGAACGTGACGCGGATTAAACTATCAGATCAAACCATGGCCGAAGTTGCTTTATCTGGTTATTTCTCCGCATTGCATAATTAATTCCGCAACGTTTCTTGTAATTGGTGTTTATTGAAGTAAAATTCAGAACATGCCAATAAAAAAGTAAAACTGCTAATACAGTAAATTGAGAATACATAGCTTTTATAAGCATCATGTCTCAGAAGGCAATTTGCTGCATGAAATGTTTTGTGATCATTAGAAAGCACGAAAAAAGAGTCCTTCTATCGTAGTAAAATCATTCAGATCTCACAAACATCTGACGTCCTACAATTGAATGAAAGTCTGATCATTTGTGCGTGTTTGAAAAAATAGCTAACCGGCTGAGTGTGTGATTAAATATGTAGATCTAATTAAGTTAATTCGAAAAACTTTCATGGTTCTGATTACCTTCAAAGTAATAAATAGATTTAGTAATGCAAATACCATCAAATTTTAATAGGCTGCCAGCCATCTCACATTCTCGAAATGTTTTATTTGACCGTCGAATAGTAATGCGTTCTGCGTAAAAAATACATACGTGTATATCGCGGTAAACCGGTTAAAGACATGCAAGTAATGGGCAAAAGACCGTTCCAGGACACCATAAAATTCAAAAAATAGTATCTTTAAAAACGACATAAATTCATGAATTTGAACCCTTTTTCAGGTTTTTAAGACCTAAATACATGAATTTAGTCCATTCAAAAAGTACCATTTTTTCAAAAAATGGTATTTTTAAAAACGACATAAATTCATGAATTTGAACCCTTTTTCAGGTTATGAAGACCTAAATTCATGAATTAATGACGTTTTTAAAAATACCCTATTTTTCAAATTTTTCAAAATCTCAAATTTGAGAATTACAATTTTTACTCCCAAAATCATGACCGTTCCAGGACACCGAAAATCATAAAAGTTGAGAATCTCAAAATTTGTGAATTACAATTTTCACCCTTAAAATCATGACCGTTCCAGGACACCGAAAATCATAAAAGTTGAGAATCTCAAAATTTGTGATTATGACATTTTGCTCCCAAAATCATGACCGTTCCAGGACACCGAAAATCATAAAGTTAGTATTTTTAAAAACGTCTTTTAAATCCGTTTTTCAGGTTTTTAAAATATATCATGTGACTAATAATATTTCTTTAAAAATGGAAGAAACAAAAGTGGAAGGAACCGCAAGAATATATCCTTCATTATCATATGAACGTAGTTCTACTTTAATGGACATTGAAAAGATTAACATTGAAAAAATGAACATTGAAAAACACAAAGATAGAGTTAGGTATATGAAAGATAAGGAATCTCAATTATTATTAAGATCAGAGCATTATAAAAAATTAAGAAAGAGATGGAACAAAGTTAAGAATGTAACACAAGGAATTGGCATATTCTTAACAATAAGTTTAGGTGCTTTGACAATTGTTATATCTTCAGGTGTTTTAGTAATTCCAGTAGTTGCTACAGCTTTAACAGGTACGGGTGTTTTTGCAACTTCACTTGTTACAATGTTAGATAAATCTTTAATAACTAAGAAACGAAAATCATTAAAAACTAAGCATTTACATATTAAAGAAGTCTATGATAAACTACATTACTACTTTCAAAGAGTATGTGATGATAATGTTATTACGTTAGATGAGATTGAAAAATTTGATCAAATAGCTAATGAAGTAAATCAAATATCATTTCAATCACAGACAGAAAAAGTTAATGATAAAAATAAAAAGGATGGCAAAATTTCTAGTGATGGTAAAATTTCTAATGAAGAAAATGATAAAATTTTTTTAGAAGAGCTAAAAACTTTAAGCGAAAATTTAAGCAAAACTTTATTAAACAAAACTTAAAACGAGAAAACTTTAAACGAAAAGATGTCAAACAACAAAGCAATAAAAAAATAATTTGTTCAGTAAAATGTTTTTGCTGTATTCCAATGTTACCACAAAATTCAAATATTATATTTTAAAAATGGATAAAATTAGAGCTGATAATTTTAAAAGAATAAAACAATTAGAAGAGTTAATAAAACAAAGAAATATTATGAAAGAAAATCATCTTCAACATAGAATGATAAAAGCTGGTATTCAATCTGATATGTTTGAAAAAATGCAGCAAACCGAACAAGTAAAAACTGATTTTGAAAAAACTATGGAACCATTTAAAAAGCTTGAAAAGAAAGTACAAATAATGATAAACAAATTGATATAACAGATCCAGAGCACAAAACTATATTAGATGACTATGGATTACTAGAATCAAACATTAATAAGAAATTACAAAAATCTTTGCAATTTGAACATTCTATTTCATTTATAGATGGAAAAATAATACCTAGATTTTATCTCGGACAAAAAGAAATATTTCCACAACCTTTTCGAGGTTTAATTTTTTCACCAGATAAATCTCCTTTTAATTTAGATAGAAATTTTGTTAATCTTTTAAGAGGAGCAGCTTTAAATAATTATGCTGTAGAAGATCTTATAAAGTATAAAGCTATGTTAGACAGAGTTGGTGCAGTAAAATCTCTAAGACGTTATAAACAATTAGAAAATTTATTATCATCGGGAGTTAAAGTAGGAAAAGGTTTATCTGAAAAACAGAAAACAGAAACAACCATATTTTTACCAGATGATCCACAAGAATTACTAAATAGATTAAATATTTTAATATCTCAAATAAAAGAAGGACATAATTCTAGTTTCAATGAAATTCATGCTATATTGAAAAGACTGTTAGAAAAGAAGATTCTAAATGAAGAGGATTATAAAAGTGTAGCTGAAATATGTTGTTTCTAATTTTTTTTTAAAAAAAATATTTATTTAAAATTTTAACTAAAAAATGTGTTCAGCAGATTTAGACAAAATTAATAATCATTTAGAAAATTTGACAGAGATTTTGGGTTCATCAAAATTTAGTACGACGTTAAAAATTATAACAACTACTTCATCACACACTTGTAATTTAGAACCCATTCTACATTTAGAACAAAATAAAAATTATCAAATTGCATTGACTAGTTTCTCTACATTTAACACTATTCAAAATGTTATAAAAGATGTGAATGATCAATTTAGATATTCTACTGATAAAGGGAAAACGTGGAAAGTACTAACTTTTCTTCCTGGTTCTTACGAAGTTGAATCAATATCAAATGAAATTAAGAGAAATTTAGGTATACCATTTAAAGATAAGAAACAATTACATTTTGCAGTTGAACCGGCAGTTAATAAATTTTCCCTAACTTTAGACGAAAATCATCAAGTTGATTGTAATCATGATAGATCATTGTCAAAGCTATTAGGATTTAATAAACAAACCTATAGTCAAGGTTATCATTTAGGTGAGAAGATTCCAAAAATAACTGAAATAAATTCAATTGTTGTACATTGTGACATTATTGAAGGAGGATATATAAATGGTAAATTATCAAATTTAATATTCAGTTTTCCAGCTTTTACTGTACCCATTGGTTATAGATTAAATGTATTTCCACAAACATTAATATATTTTCCTATTACAAGAAAAACTATTAACAACATTAACATTAGAATCACTGATGAGAAAGGACAAGAAATAAATTTTGGAGGTGAAGAGATTATGATAGATCTTTTGGTTCGAGAGGTATAAACTCCTACGCGAAGCCAGAGAAGTTTAATTTTCTTCTTCTTCTTTAGAAACAAAAAATTAAAAAAAAAAAAAATTTTTATTAAAAAATGAGTGAATTACCTCCATTTAATAAAAAAAAACTTAAATTTAATCATCATCCAAATTTATCTAATAAAGTTTTGTCAGTTATTTGTGGAAGATCAGGTTGTGGAAAAACGTATCTATTGTTTAAAATTTTAACGACTCCAAATTTTTTGGATTATAACAATCTTATAATTTATACAACAACAGCAGAACAACCCGTCTATCAATTTTTAAAATATGGATTTGAAAATAATCTTAAAAAAACAGCAATTGCTTCATTATTCAAAGAATATGAAAAATCTGAAGATGAAGAAGAAATAAGTTCGTGGTGTGAAGAAGCAACAAAAAATAATCAGTTAGTTGAAACCAATAAAAATAAGCATATAAAGATACAACTAATAGATGATAGTGGTAATATGCAAGATCCTAGTAAACTAGATAAAACAATGAAACATTGTGTAATTTTTGATGATTGTGTTAATGATAGAAATCAGTCAGTTCAGAGAAATTATTTCACAAGAGGTAGACATAATAACTGTAGTGTTTTTTATTTAACACACAGTATGTATTCATTAGACGGAAGTGTTATTAGAAAGAATGCAAATATATTTATACTATTTGAAATAAATGCAAGAAACTTAAGTGATTTGTTAAGAGATTTATGTGTAAGAAATAAAGATGAATTTAAACAATCGTGTAACAATGCTTGGTCAAAAGATTATGGATTCATTACAATTAATATTGATAAAAAAATTCATGATAGAGTTATAGAACATTTGTTTACCGAGTGATAAAAAATATACAAATATAGTGTTATAATATTTTATTATTTTTTATTTTATGTATATATCAAATTTGTCTATCTTAGAAATTAGAAAATTAAAAAGGTTCAGTAGTTATTCCATCAGGTAAAATTTTTCTTTTATCATCAAATGGATCTAATGCTAATTTATGTTCTTCTTTTAAATACATTTTATGTTTCTTTGAATTAAGTCTATAATTACATGCTGTTTTTATTTCATTATTAAATAATGCATTTTTATAATCTTGAAATGTTATTTGATTAGCCACTGATGCCTTTGAAATTCCTTTTAATGTTTTATGTGTTTTAATATTATTAGTTGTATCATAACAGTAACATTTAGATTTTAAAAATATAGCTTCTGTTATGAAATCTTCATTTCCTTCTAATTTATCTTTTACTTTACATAAATCAGAAGGATGAATGATATCTTTTATTTTATTAATTTCTTCATCAAGTGTAGAATTATACGGTATTGTTAATTCTAAGAAAACAGAATCGGTATCTGTAAAGTGTAATTTATAGTTTTTGCCATAAGCAGGTGCTAAATAATCATATATAAATCTATACATAAATAGTTTAGCTAATTCTAATATAGTGAAACCAATGAAATTAAACTTATCATGTTTTACGCTAATTCGACGTAAATGTACAGCACATAGTTCATCACTAAATCTAGTAGTTCTTTTATATGTAGGTTTCCTTGTTAAATTTTGAAACCTATCTTTATCATAAACTATTTCAATATTTTGTCTATTACGCACATTTTCTAAAGTCTTACCATAAAATGCATTATTCATTAATTTGAAGAACACGTTTCCAAAATCATCTTTATTTCTTTTATATTATTTATAAAATATATATTATTATATTATATATTATATATTATTTATATTATATTATTTTATTTCAATATTGAACTCTATATAATTTTTTAACCACCTAGATTTTTGATAAAATAGTTTTCGATGTATTTTGGTGAGAATCATTCCATGATCTAAATACCAATCTAGCATTCTTCCTTCAACAACATACTTTCCTTTATTGCTTTGTGTTAACATAAGTTTTTTTGTTGGTCTGTATTTCTTAGGAATTAAAGATTTTTGATAATCTGAAAAATCTTCTATATTAGGAATTTTGTTTTCGGGACAGAAAGGAAAATATTTTGTTTTATCTTTTATTTCATCAGGGTATACTAAATCAACTTCATATATATAACCATGATTATAATTTCCATCATATGTTTTTTGATAATCAAGAATATTACACCATGACATTTCACCTGTTGGTAACTCTTGTATCATGCAAGAAGAATATAAGCTATTAAAATCATATAACAAATAGTTTTCTCTCATGATTTCATCAACTGCTGCTTGACTATCTTCATTTGATATAAGTCCTTCTATATTTTGATTAAACAATTTTATAAACTGATCACTTTCTTCTGGAGATAAAGGTTTCATTATTCCATAATCATCAGGATTTACTTTTTTATTGTGACACTGTACATAACGATTACCTAAAACTGATGAAACTCCACCTCTAATTCCAGATTCAAAAAATAATAATTTATCATATATATTTTCTTTATAATGTTTAAGTTTAACACCAGTATGTTTTAATCCTGCTAGCCATGTTAAACCTGGTGTAGAATAACAATAACATGGATCTATTCCGTAATATTCTAAACACATGTCACGAAAGTTTTCGAAAAGATCAGCTGGTATTAATACATCTATCTGAAGATATTTCATTGTATAATCATACATTGTTTTACAATTTAACTCTCTCCAATTCTTTTCAGCTTCTGCATAGTCTTCGTCAGATAATTATGATTGTTTTAATGTTGATTTAAATTTATTTATTGGAGGAAGTTGTTCTTCTTCCATAATTTTATTCACAGAATTAAAATCTCCAGTTATGTACTCATACGGAAATATTCCTTTTAAAGGTTTTAACTTATATTTATTTAATATTTTACATTGTTCAGGTTTCAAAGTTTTTCCCATAACATCTAATGAATAAGGAGTAAAAAATCTAAATGCATCTAAAATTCTAATACAACCTAATTGCATTGAAAAATATTCTTCTTCTGTTTTACATAGTACATTTATTTGTTGTTGTTGTAATTTTTCAGATGAAAATAAATCTTTCATTACTAGATGGAAATCATATTTAGAACCACTATAGAAATATAGAGGAACAAAGTTATATTTAAATTTATTAGCATTAAGATTACAAGAATTATGTGCTGCACCTCTATATAATCCATTTAGATGATCATGATCTTTTACCTTATCAAGATATCTACCTTTGCCATTTTTATAATTTTTTGTAAATTCTTTTCCACAGTAATAACATTTTGTTTCATTAATAAAATTTAATTTTTCTTTTTCTGTTAATGGCATCATTGGAATATTTGTTTCAAGCAATTGTGAAAAATAATTTTGTAATTCTTCTACTTTCTTTGTAAACATTTCTGAACTATCTTCACCATAGTATTGAAAATATTCTGATTTAAATAATTCAGGATAATTTGAATGAATGTACATTCCCCAACATAATGGTTTTTGTTCAAATAAATATTTTTCTTTGCTTTGTTCAGGTGCACTTCTTTCAGAATTATCATTTTCAGAATCGGGCGAAGCCCTGCAACTTTCCGTTTGATTTTGTGTCATATTAACATTATATGCTTCAAAATAGCAATAAATAGTAAAGGGTACTTTATTTTTCAAATACCATTTATTATATTCTAAATAATCATCTTTAGGAAATGTGTTTCTGACTGCTTCATTTTGTTGGCAATTCTCCAAATGTCTATTCATTTCTTCTAAAGTTCTAAAACTTGTCATACATTGGAGACAAGGAAAATTGGCATTATCTGAAGTTTTTGTGAATATAGAAACATCTTTACACAATATAAAATGACCCTGATAATATAATATATTCGCTTGTGCTAGCTGTTTTGTCTGTTCTAGTTTTTCAAATTTATCTTGATATATTTCATGTGTTTCATCAATTTCTTTTGTAAGATTAAATGTATTTCGATGAAAATTTTTATTTAATATTTGTAACTGATAACTATATTCTTTATCATATTGTTCTTTATATTGTTGTAGACATTTTTTTAAAGATTCATTTATTTTTTGATTGGTTTCATTTTCTTCATTATTTAATTCTTTATTGTCTTCATTTAATTTTTGAATCGTTTCTATCTTATTTTGATATTTATGGCCATATTCTTGTACTAATATTTTTGTTCGTTGTTGATAATCTGTTTTACATTTTTGTAAAATTTCATTTAAATTTTGTAATTTTTGTTGATATTCTAAGGATAAAGATAAATAATCGGTATCATAATCATAATTATAATTACGTCCTTTATAATTATTATGACTAATCATTATTGGTGATAGTGTTTTTATAATTTCAAATTTTTCAGTACATATTATATTTCCTTGGTAAAAAATATTATGATGCATGTAATTTCCCCTATCATTATATACTATTTCTGATTGACATAAATTTTTATTATTGAAATAAAATTTTTTTGAATCTGAGTAAAGTGGAGTAATTTTACCAATAGAAACATAATTCACATTTAATTCAAAAACATTTACTTCTATTAAATTTTTATTCTTTTTATGAAACTTTTTTAACCTATTATAATCATATGGAAATTCATCTAAGCCATCAGAAAGATCAAATTCATTTATGTATTCTTCTTTATTGTAATGACTTAGTCTTTCTTTGTGATATTTTGCTGGATGTAAATGTGCTATAATACTCCACAGAAAACAATAATCATCTTCATTTTTTATGTTGATTATTTGTGGTGAACTGAAAGGCAAAGGAACATAACTACCACCAGTATTATTTTTATATTTATCAATTACTATTTTCTTAGATAGTATTTTAACAAATCTCCAACCAGATTCACGTAACTGGGCTTCAATTGTACAATTTTCTAATTTAAGTATCATCGATTCAAATATGGGTTGTATATCATTTACATTCTGAATTTCTTGTGAATTTGTAAAATGTCCTTGTATTATTTCTTCAGGAATTCCATCAGGTCCATTTTTTGTATAAAGTACTTCTACATTCATATAACATTTGAAAGATTTCTTAAATATATTATAAAAGTTTGTTAATACATTATAAAAAGTTTCATCGGTTTCATTATGTTCAACAGATTCATTAAATAAATATTTTATATCTATTACCGCTTCATCGGTTCGTTCAGCTTCATCAAATTCATCAGTATCGCTAAATAAATATCTTCCATCTGGTAGGGTCTCATCTTCACTATTAAAAACATTTTTATATTCCGAATGTGAGTAATCATCAAACATTTTTTTAACTTTCATATCAGTAGACAATGTTTCTAGATAGTTTTTATAACTATTTAATTTTAATATATTTCCTTCATCAACTCGTTCTACATTTTGTAAATGCAATTTACTATTTAAATGAGATTGATAACTTCTTTTTGTTTGCAACTTTTTTTTACAGAAGTTACAATAAAACTTGGTATTTTCCATTTTTTTATTTTTTAAAGAAAAAATTTGTGTTTTAATTTTAGATATAAACATTTTAATATCAAGGACTTGAGTGTTATTTTATATTACTATATATTACACGTTCTTTAGTTATTTTTTTTCTTTATCATATTAAGTTTAATCATATTAAGTTTTATCATATTAAGTTTCATCATATAATGTTTTATCAAAAGATAATTTAAATTTATTTTCACTAACTATTGATTCTTCATCATCATCAATTGATTCTTCATCATCATCATAAATTACACTTTTTGGGATTGGATACCATTCCCTGATAGGAATATCTAATTCTAAATTACATTTCTTATCTGATAATAATATAATAGAGAAAAATATTGGTCTTTGTTCTCTTTTGGAAAATTTAATAACACCACTATAATCTGAATCACTTTTAGTTTTTATTAAAGATGATAAAATTTTAAATTGATTAGATGTAAATCCTAATTTAAATTTTGTAGACCCGACACATAGTTGTCTAACAGTATCTTCAACTATACCATCATTATTATTTTCAATTGTAAGAAAATGAAATTTAGATAAATTTTTATAATTACTAATATTTTTATAATCTTTTTTACCATTTACACCATTTTCAGATGTTTCTGAATCATCATCTATATTATCATCATCTATATTATTATCATTATTATCATAAGATTCTTTAAGATCGGGCAAAGCCCTAGAACCTTCGGTTCGTTTATTATGATTATGGTCATTGTTAATAGTATAAGGTGTAGTCCTCATATAAATTTTCTCTTGTTGAGCTAAACCATTTATATAAGATTTTAATAAATTAATATTTAAATTGGAATATAATCCTATATACGTATCATCATCATATCTTTGGGGCATTTCTAATGTTTCTTGTTTATAAATTGTGACTCTATAATAAACTTGACATAATAATTCTTCATTATGTTTTTTACTCTCTATGTGAATGTTATATTGATTTTGTTCATCAACAAATAATCTTATTTTTTCTTTGGAAAAAGATTTTAATTTTTTAACTAATTCTTTAATATTGATATAATTAATAATTTTATTTTCTATCCAATCAGTATTACTAATCGGAAAAACTGCTCTGATAAACCCATTATTACATTATTATGACCTATTATAACCATATTTTCTTTATTTAATTCAACATAAGCTACATCATTATATTTACTTACAATCTCCGTAAATTTAATAAATGGATCACCTGGAAATAAACAATAATTAGTTTCTATAGAAGGTAAACCTTTAGTCTGTTCTCTAAATATTTCGGCTTGTAATTCAAACAAAAGATTAACATCTATACATGGCTTATTATTATTATCAAAACATTTATCTTCAAATCCCGTTGATCTCGTCGAATAAGAAGAACAGGATGATGCGGACGAATATAATTTTTTTAAATTTGCTTTTTCCATTTTTTTATTTTTATTAGAAAAAATTTTACTTTTTTATTGTTTTAAAAATGATGTTACCAAATGTTGGTGGAGGTGCATATATCCCGAATAATCGTGAATTAGAAATAGAGATAGAAAATTATATCATGAAAACTGGAGACGTTTTATCTGGTCCATTGCATCTTTCTATTCTTCCGCAACAAAATACAGAGTTAACAAATAAACAATATGTTGATACACAAATCAATGATTTAAAAGAAAAATATATAAACGATGTTTTGGTTCCACTGATGAATGAATTGAAGTTGCTTAAACTTAATGACAAATCATTAAACGAAAAATTATTAAAACTTGATAAAAAGGATAGAGAGCTAGAAGCAGATATAGCAAAACTTTTTAAAAAGATTTCAGAACAATCAAAAATTTTAATATTACTTTCTATAAATTTAAAATCTGCAGTCATTAAAAATAAACATCAGATAAAAATGTTAAAAGAACAATTAGAAGATGAAATAGAAAAACTACCTGAAAGAATTAAAAAAAATTTAAAGCAGTTACAAACTACATTCCAAAAAAGTGTTGATGAATTAAGTTCTAAAATTACTCAACAAATGAAAAAGATGAATAGAATAATAAATGAAGTAAACTCACTTAATCAAAGAGTTCATAAAATGAAAACTCTTAAAATCAATTTAGAAAATGAATTAAAGAAAAATTTACAAGAAAACTCTAAAGAAAATAAAGAACAATTAGACTCTGTTAAAAGACAATTAGATGTTCTTAAAATTACGTTAAATGCACTCAAAACGGCATTGAAGATTAATCAGCAGAAAATGCAAGTTAATAGAAAAGAAATTAAAGTACATCACACGCTGCTTGACGCAATAGATAAAGTTCAACAGTCAATTAATAAAGTTATCTCGAAGTTGTTGTCCATTCACAAACGTAAATCTTAACACGTAGATATTTTTCCCAAAAGTCAAATTTAATCCTAAAAAATGCCTATAATTTATAAACACAATCTTAAACATTTTGCTTCAAATCAAAAAATTGCTCATGAACCATCTACGAAATCTGTGTACCATTATGATAATAGAGAAACAGTCGGAACAGAAAAGTTCCTAGGCACCGCAGGTGCCGTTCATACGGAAGGAGCTGGGATCTTCTCTGGTATTGGAAGTATCGTTAACTTAATTAAAAATAGTAAAGATTTGATTACATCTGCCGCAAAAGGAGCAGCTGCTATAGGTAGTACAGCTAGTGCAATATCAAATGCTGTCAAGTCTCAAAACGAATTAAAACAACTAGAAGCTATTCGTAAACTTAGGAATGATTCCGAAGAACTAAAAAATTTAAAAAACTTTCAGAGGAAACAAAAACCAAAATTGCTAACATAGCTGTTGGGGAAACCTTGAGGAGCGGAGCTCAGTCTGATAGTAAACATAAGAAGAAATCAGGCGTAGCCATAAAACATTCAATTGAACCTACGGTTCGTTCAATTGAAGAAATAAGAGGAAATGGCGTGAGCAGCAACCTTCGGTCTAACCAGCAAAGGTGTAGCGGAGCTGGTCTAGCAAAATTCTAAAGTTATATTTTAGTAAAATTTTTTTAGTAAAATTTTTTAGTATAATTTTTTCTGTCTGTGAGAAAAAACAAAAAGTCAAATTATTTTTTATAAAAATGTCTTCGCTAATTGAAAATAAATTTAGATTAGACGATCCTCCGTTCGTCAGTTACAATCAAAAAAAGAATGACTATATAAGAGTTGCTATGAATCCCGGATATTCCAGTAGAGTGAATACTGGAGGTGATTTAATTTTTGAAGTTGATAATCAGCAGAGTTATATATATTTACCTGATTCGTTTTTACATTGTGAATATTCTTTATATAGTGATGCCAATTTTACAACACCATTACCAGATACCGATAATATTGCACTAGAGAATAATTTTTTTCCAAGATTATTTACACAAATGCGTTTAGATGTTGCAACTCAAAATATAGAAACAATAAGTGATTCTCCAGGTGTAATTGATACAATGCTTAGATTAATAACAATTGGTGAAAATAATAAAAAGCATGAAATCGAAGGTTGGTTTCCTGATACTAATGATGGTATCATTGTTGATGATTTAACTTACGCTGGAACAGATGCCGCAGGAATTGCGAAAGATGTAGAAAATATTGCAAAACATTTAAATAAAACAAATAATGATGCATATAAAGAAAGACGTGAATTTAACAAGAAAAGTAAACAGACAGTTAATTGGTCATTGTCTCCATTATTCGGATATTTAGATTATGATAAAATATCATATCAATTAAAATTTAAATTAATAATTCATCGTACAGCAAATAATGAATTAATCTTTTTTGGTAAGACTGGGAAAAAAGCATATTTAAAAATTGATAGACTTGAATGGTGGATTAATCATATTACTCCTAGTTTAGAGATTGAAACAGCTATTGCAAAAAGATTAAATACTAACAAACCAATTCCAGTAAATTTTCTAAAGCGTACTGCTAGTTCAGTAACTTTTTCCGAACAAAGATTTAACTGGCATTTTACTAGAACTGCGAATACTCCAAGATATTTATTACTGACTTTTCAAAGAAATAATTCTCCAAGTTTTGATAAGAACAATAATCTCTTCCATATTAATACAATTCGAAGTTTACAAGTTTCATTAAATCAAACCCGATATCCAATTGATCCATTAAGATTCGATGATACCAATAATCAATTTATGGAAGGATATGATTCTAATCGAAATCTTTCTATAGAATTTGGAGTTGAACCACAATTAACTCCTGGAGATTGGAGACATTTATATCCAATTTTCTGTTTCGATTTAAGTGAACAATCTGAAGATATTATTAAAAATGGTTGTGATGTAACAATTAATATTGAAAAGAAAGATTCCACAACTTCATTTTTGGCTTATGGTTTATTGCTAGAAGATGTAAAATATTCTATTGAAATTCTTAATGGAAAGATGGCTAGGATAGGTTAGTAACCTGAGGACCTTTGGTCCGATCGGCTAAAGCCCAAGACTTCGTCGATTAATTAATTTTTTGTTAACTTAATTTTTTTAGTAATTAGTAATAAAATTTTTTTGATAACTTAAAATTTTTTTAGTAATTAGTAATAAAATTCTTTTTTGTAACTAGAATAGATTAAAAATTCTTAACTTAAAAATTTTTCGTAACTAGAATAGATTAGAATTTTTGATAACTTAAAATCTTTTATTAAAAATGTCGCAAGCGAAAAGTAGTAATAATAAAACTGTTGAATTAAAATTACGTAATATTGTTGACAAAAATACACCTAAAACTATTACGATTAACAAAAAAAAGTATTACATAAGTAAACCAATGATAGAGAATATTCAATTACAAGAAGAAAAGAATGGCGGGATTCTCCCATTAATTCCACTAATAATAGGTGGCATAGCAGCTGCAGGAAGTGTTGCAGGTGGGACAGCTGGTATTGTCCAAGCAGTAAATAAAAATAAATCAGAGAAGGCAGCATTAGAAGAACAAAAACGACATAATAGAGAGTTAGAGAAAGTTGCTAGGGTGAAAGAGTAGTAGATAATTTTATTAGTAAATTAAAATTAGTTGATGAAGGAAAACGAGTTCTTAAAAATATTCTCCACAATGTTGATGATTTAATTGAAATTAAAGAAACTAAAGATGGTTCTGGAATATATCTAAGTCCTAGTATGATTCGGTAATAACCTCAGGACCTTTGGTCCGATCGGCTAAAGCCTCTGAACAAAGTTCCATTAGGTAAAACATTTATTTTATCTTTTAAATTTTTTTTATCTTTTAAAATGAATTCTACAAATTCCGAAAATTTAATTAAATTAAAAATTTCTAATTTAGATTTATTAAATTATCTATTAAACAAAAATAAAAACTCAAATTGTAAAATTTATGAAGGTAACGACGACAAACAAAGTTTGGCTACTACCTACGGTGGTGACATACAAAAAACATTAGAAAACTTTCCTGGTTTTATTTGGAGTAAATATTCGAAAGAAAAACATCTTCCTGGTCATTCATATACTGGTCCAGGAACTCGATTAGATATAAGACTAGATGAGAATAATAATCCGAAACCAGGTGAAGAACCAATAAATAGAGTAGATGCCGCAGCTTATAGACATGATTTAGCTTTTCGAAATCATGATCTAAGTTCTCGACATGCAGCTGATAAGAAGATGATTCAAGAATTAGACAGTATTCAAAATCCTACATTTAGAGAAAAAATTGAAAGAATGTTTGTTAAGAAAGCTTTACAAGCTAAAATATTATTCGGTCAGGGTTTAAATGAAACGACAGCAAAGCTGTCTGAGAGCAACGCTCGAACCTATGCGTCTGAAATTCATAAAGAATACAGAAGGCCTAAATATTTATTGAAAGTAAAAGTATTTAATAAAGATGATATTTGGAGTGCTGATCTTATTCATATGCCGAATGAAAGGGACTACAAATACGCATTGACCGTTATAGATTTATATACACGATATGCTTGGGTAAAGCCTTTAAAAAATAAAAGTGGTCTATCAGTTAAATATGCGTTTGAAGAAATCTTTAAAGAAAGTAATAGAAAGCCAAAAAAATTGTTTGTTGATAAAGGGTCGGAATTTTATAACAGAAACGTTCAGCCACTATTTGAAACTGTTTATTCAACTGAAAACGCAGGAAAAGCTGTAGTGATAGAAAGATTCAATCGGACGTTAAAAAATAAATTATTCAAGAAATTTACTGAGCAAAGAAATCAGAAATGGTTGAAGATATTACCAGGAATTGTAGAAGAGTACAATAATAAAGTTCATTCTGGTATTGAAGAAACTCCAAAGAATGCTTCTGACGACCCTGATTTGATACGAAAGAAAATATTCGAGAATAATAATTTGAATGAGAGTAATCCGAATTTGCAGAAACTGAAGCCGAAATTTAAAATTGGAGATAGAGTTAGAATATTTAAATATAAGAATAAATTTGAAAAAGGCTTCGTCGGATACTGGACGAAAGAGATATTTGAAATTTCTAAAATAAATCAAAGTTATCCGATTACTTACGAAATCAAAGATTTAGATGATGAAGATATCAGAGGCCGATTTTATCAAAATGAATTACAACGAACTGATTTTTAATTATCATTATTATTATTCAATTCTAACATAATATCAAGAAATGGCACTCCTTCTTGCAATTTAAATAAAACATAAAGACATAAATGACCACAATAAGTTGTTCCCGGTTTTTGAATTTGAAATGTATTATAAATTCCATTGCCAAGTATTTCTCTTACTTCATTCGTAGGTGGAAGCCCGTATGAGTCAAAATAATAATTATCTCCGTTTTTACTAAAGATACCTGCTGACCAATGTACGCCGTTTTGGTCTGAAGTGTGAAGATTCGTTATGAAATTTACAGTTGGCCTATTTTTGATCAATTGTAATTCGTCTCTCATTAGGACATGAAAATTCTTTATTCCCAATTGATGTGCGATTTTCTTTAGATCAAAATTCGTTGTTGTCTGTGTTCCATATAATTTAAAAAACTCGATCAGGTCAGTCATTTTAAATGAAACAAAAATCCAAATTGTCAACGTCCATTGTCATTTTTCAGTCTCCACGCAAATAAGTTGCAATAAATGTTACTACTTGTTACTTATGAAGTAGAGTCCAACATTTATATGAAAACAGAAGTCCAATTTGAAAATGTCATTGTCATTTTCAGTCTCCACGCAAATAAGTTGCAATAAATGTTACTACTTGTTACTTATGAAGTAGAGTCCAACATTTATGTGAAAACAGAAATCCAATTTGAAAATGTCATTGTCATTTTTCAGTCTCCACGCAAATAAGTTGCAATAAATGTTACTACTTGTTACTTATGAAGTAGAGTCCAACATTTAGATGAAAACAGGAATCCAATTTGAAAATTTCATTGTCATTTTCAGTCTCCACGCAAATAAGTTGCAATAAATGTTACTACTTGTTACTTATGAAGTAGAGTCCAACATTTATATGAAAATAGAAATCCAATTTGAAAATGTCATTGTCATTTTTCAGTCTCCACGCAAATAAGTTGCAATAAATGTTACTACTTGTTACTTATGAAGTAGAGTCCAACATTTAGATGAAAACAGAAATCCAATTTGAAAATGTCATTGTCATTTTTCAGTCTCCACGCAAATAAGTTGCAATAAATGTTACTACTTGTTACTTATGAAGTAGAGTCCAACATTTATATGAAAACAGAAATCCAATTTGAAAATGTCATTGTCATTTTCAGTCTCCACGCAAATAAGTTGCAATAAATGTTACTACTTGTTACTTATGAAGTAGAGTCCAACATTTATATGAAAACAGAAGTCCAATTTGAAAATGTCATTGTCATTTTTCAGTCTCCACGCAAATAAGTTGCAATAAATGTTACTACTTGTTACTTATGAAGTAGAGTCCAACATTTAGATGAAAACAGAAATCCAATTTGAAAATGTCATTGTCATTTTTCAGTCTCCACGCAAATAAGTTGCAATAAATGTTACTACTTGTTACTTATGAAGTAGAGTCCAACATTTAGATGAAAACAGAAATCCAATTTGAAAATGTCATTGTCATTTTTCAGTCTCCACGCAAATAAGTTGCAATAAATGTTACTACTTGTTACTTATGAAGTAGAGTCCAACATTTAGATGAAAACAGAAATCCAATTTGAAAATGGCATTGTCATTTTTCAGTCTCCACGCAAATAAGTTGCAATAAATGTTACTACTTGTTACTTATGAAGTAGAATTTCACGTTTGCAAGTCTTCTAATTCCTGCGTGAGTCCAGTATGTTGCACATGTTGTTGTTCAGTTTGTTGCACATTGGGTGAATCAAATATGGATTCTGCTATTCTTTGCTGTTCCTCCTCTTTTTCACGATCAATATAATCTTCAAGATGAGCAAAATTCTTCATCACAAAGTAAATTGATAGAGAAGAATTGGCTAAGTTTGGATAGTTCTTTGATAATTTGAATAATTTGATCAGTAATGTCACATATGAACGTGAAAACTTTATTTTGTGGGTCTCATTTAACTCTTTAACGAATTTTGTATAATTCATATTAGACAATAACTTCAGTCGCTGAAGTACTTCTCCTTGTAAAACATAGCAGCGTAGAAGATTCCGATGTGTAATTTTCTCAAAACCAATGAGTTTATTCAATGAAGAGATGCACGATGATGTACTTATAATATCCTTTTTCTCGAGAAATACAGGTAAATTGCTGCTGTCAACATCCTTGAATGAATCTCGGATTATTTCAAACACTTCTCTCTTTTTATCTTCTTCGTTTCCACTCGTCTTCTGTTTCTTTCTTAGTGATTCAAGAATAAATTTTGTTGATATCGTTTTGAAGAAATCAAGATGGTCTGGTGAAATAAGAGGCACAACTTGATCCACGAAGCAACAAAATTCTCTCTCTATTTTGCTGACGGAAGACATTGCAAATGAGAACTTTGCTTTCTAGCGCACACGGAACAATGACAGGAGAGAGAGAAGTGAAAACAGCTGCCAGATGCTTTGGCGTCATGTGGTTGTGCTGACGTGCTAGTAAGAATTAAAACAACTTCCCTAACGTACAACTAAAATCTAATTGTATCACAAAGCTGTAGCAACTACTGGAATTGTAAGAACGCCAGATGAAATGACAATAGTGAGAGCGCCTAAAGAAATTGTTAAACATGCTCCAACGCCATGTGTCACATTCTTAATTTATTATAATGTTCTAATCTAAGTAATAATTGAGATTCCTTATCTTTCATATAACGTACTCTATCTTTGTGTTTTGCAATATCCATTTCATATGATAATGAAGGATATATTCTTGCGGTTCCTTCCACTTTTGTTTCTTCCATTTTTAAAGAAATATTTTCAGTCACATGATATATTTTAAAAACCTGAAAAACGGATTTAAAAGACGTTTTTAAAAATACTAACTTTATGATTTTCGGTGTCCTGGAACGGTCATGATTTTGGGAGCAAAATGTCATAATCACAAATTTTGAGATTCTCAACTTTTATGATTTTCGGTGTCCTGGAACGGTCATGATTTTAAGGGTGAAAATTGTAATTCACAAATTTTGAGATTCTCAACTTTTATGATTTTCGGTGTCCTGGAACGGTCATGATTTTGGGAGTAAAAATTGTAATTCTCAAATTTGAGATTTTGAAAAATTTGAAAAATTGGGTATTTTTAAAAACGTCATAAATTCATGAATTTAGGTCTTCATAACCTGAAAAAGGGTTCAAATTCATGAATTTATGTCGTTTTTAAAAATACCATTTTTTGAAAAAATGGTACTTTTTGAATGGACTAAATTCATGTATTTAGGTCTTAAAAACCTGAAAAAGGGTTCAAATTCATGAATTTATGTCGTTTTTAAAGATACTATTTTTTGAATTTTATGGTGTCCTGGAACGGTCTTTTGCCCATTACTCATGCATCCAGGTCTTAAATAGCTAGGCCTCATTTCTAGACATATGGTATAGTCTAGCAAAATTTGCTTGATTTGTTATTGAGAGCGGGTTTTTTTGCCTTTCTGGTATAGTTGTGACCGGAGAAAATAAGTTTTATCGCGAGCAGTTCCAGATGGTTCCATATACGCACTAGCGGCCCCATTTTGGGTCGCGACCCCGATATTCGGAAGCCGTGGTCCATGCATAAGTCCCATTAGCTTGGGTGGCTTTCTTGTCACGATTTACTGTGAGATTTTGGAACACATCACTTAGCTTAGCCATTGATTTTTATTCAAAATACCAACAAAACTCTCATGCACTTTTTCCTCAACTTGGTGTAAATGACGGTGACCACTGTGTTAAATTGTGCTATTTTTGCTCAGATCTTTAATTGCTCAAAAAGTTGTACACTTGAAAAATATCTTACAATTTATGAAATTGATAACATGAATGAAAATAAATGATAATTTAGACATGACTTTTGTAGTATACAACTCAAAGGCTGCATAATTTGGCAATTTGACGTATTACGAGTCGGTTGAGAAATTGCAGGCAAGCACGTTAAGAAATACAAAAAACAAAGGTATTTTTTGCCGATCCCTATCGATTGATTGTGAGTTTGTTGTTGCATGTACGAATAAATTGATTCATAGTCAACCTAACGACTTCGATGTGAATAGCCACAAATTGCTTTAATAAGATGCAACATTACTGATTTGCAAAACTATATCCTTAGCGATCTCAAATTACGCGACGCGTCAACGACATAACCATCGTCTCAAAAATATCGTTGACACAGTCATGAGCGAATTTATGAAGTCATGGATATTTCATCCACATTTTGTGCAAACATATCGGTTACTTCAATCAAAATTCGAAGAAATTTTATAGAAATGGTGAGCTTAATAAAATCATGTTAATAGTATTTGAAATGAAGAAATCTTGCTCATTAAACTTAGTGGAAAAACTTCACAAAATGGCATTCCCGGAATATTTAAGGGCTAATTGCCTCTTTCGCTAAAATTTAAGGGCGATTCCCGGGCCCCAACAAAATTCCCGGGCTCGGCCGCCACCCTGCAAGTAGTGTGTTTAAAGTTTCATATTTAATGAATACCCGAGGAAATTTCACTACCTTGCTAATTGCAAATCTCAAATGAACCCGGGCATGGCTGCAACTTTAAGTAGCAGTTGTTTCGATATTGAGAAATGTTAACTAGGCCTGCTGATTATTCCTGATATTGGATGAAATGGCAGCTATACAGGTCTGTTCCCATTTTTCAACTAAGGATGCAACTCAATATTTCATTATTCTATCTAAATTGTAATAGCAATTGCAATTGCAACAATAGTCTGCTTCATAGTAGTACCAATATTAAATCATATGACTTTACCGGACTATATAACACTTTATGATACTTTATAGTACTTTACAATACTTGGGCTGCCCCTGTCATTACTCATCGAAATTGGACGAAATGTAGCAGCTGCAATTTTCTTAAATGAATAGCACTTTTATAAAAATCAAATCTCGCAGGATCGAGAAAATGATGATGATTCTTTTTATTCAGTTCACAATGATCATTCGGTAGGCGCGATGTGCGGTCTACATGTCACATGTGATGTGGTGTTGAGCTGCAGGGGGGGGGGGATAGCATCCCTTGCTCCAATTTTCCCGTCAATTTTTACCTCATATGCTTAACAACGTCCTTGTCTTTCCTGCAACTTAAAGATCTGTCAGGATCGTCTGAGGCGGTCGATGCTGATGATGAGTCCATAGAACCACTTTTCACCGTCGTCGGAGGCACTAGAGCTGCGACACATGTAGAAAATTTGCTTGGTGGGAGTGGGCTTTCCGTTGACTTCATTGGTACGCACTGAGAATGATACGTAATAAAATTACACGCATGAAAAGACATTGCACATTTGAATATATCATTCATGTATAGGGTGACAACAATATTTAAAAATTGAATTTGTTAAGGAAGTATTGCGATGAGCGGTCGGAATAAAAAGTTTTTAACTTTTTGAACCAAAATGTATATTAGCTACATATAAGACTTGGCCAAACTTTGAGATGGATATCGCTGTCTCGTTCGTTCTAACAAACTCAAAACAGATCTCTACAGACATATAGCCTATATTACGTCATGCAACCGAACGTGAAATGAAAGACACAATTTTGAAATCGAGCAAATACATGTCCAATGTCAATATTACATAGTCAAACACTAACTATTTTCATTTCTTAATGTAGGAATGAATACAACAGTTGTTTTAGAGGCAAACAATGATCCAGTCAAGGAAAGCAGCTGTTTTGGGGCATCACTTATCAAGAAAACAATCTGTAGTTTTTGCATTGTCTATTTTGCGTGTCTGAATGCCGTTCAAATGAACAAGTTAAGGATCAACACCGTTCAAAAATAGTTATCGGGACATTTTTTTTGAACTCATTTCTATTTTGAAATTTGATACATTTCACTTTGAATTTTGTACCAAATTTTGAGGCATGTTTAGAGTGTCTAAGGGTAAATAATTGAATTCAATTCTCAAAAATATGATCTCGGAGAGCGATGGTGCCGAAAATCTAAAACCACTTAGATTCATATAATCATCATGGTGAAGTCTTTCTGTTTCAGATGATCGATCACATATCAATTCGGTCATGACTGGATCAGCCTTTAGCAATCACGCCTTGGAACGGAACGCTAGAAATTTCATGTTTTCCTGTTTCATTTCTTCCACGCCTTTTCCAAGTGAAACCGCTGACATTTTCATTTGTGGATTCCAATTCTTCACTTAAATAATAATCATCATGGCGAAGTCGTTCACCATTGTTGTAAATAACCAAACAGCTTTCATTTCAATCATGGATACTGAATATTTGTATGCACATAAAGGGATCGATGTATAGAATCAAATATCTTTAGGGAAGATATTTTTCGTATGAAAATCAATACCCAGATCATCATGTGGCTTTCATCAGAAAACAATATAACCTGAACTATCTGAATATATAATAATAGTTTGAACTATCTGCAAAATCAAATATCAAATTTTGACTGAAGTAATTGCAGTAGGGCCTACTGTAGCTGGAAATCTTTGTTCAATTTTGTCACTGAAATATGTCACAGCTATAGAGAAAAGGAGTTTATTTAACGACGGATAGAATGGCTGCATCAACTACATCCGCACTGGACCCCTATTAAATTGCCAAAGAGATAAAGAGATGCTTCGATGAAGAGCTGAATGACCGCTCATGAACACATTGAATGTAGTCTATGGTCAAAAGTAAGTGTCATTTCATATTTCTAAATAAAAATGTTTGGCGTTTACGTGGAGACTTTGGAAGAAATGAAACAGGAGAACATGAAATTTCTGGCGTTCCGTTCCAAGGCATGATTGTTTAAGGCTGATCCAGTCATTGCCCAATTGATATGTGATCGATCATCTGCAACAGAAGGACTTTGCCATGATGATCATCGTTTAAGTGAAGAATTGGAAGTACGCTAGCTTCTCCATTTAGTCGTTGTCCTTTCATCTACAGTTTCTTGGCTTTCGAGTTCTTCTGCTTTGCATGTAAATTATACTCTGATCTTCAAATGCAATTATTGCAATGTTGATTATGGCAATAAAGATGTGTATTGACTTCAAAATGAGACCCTATATGTCAATTTCTGTTGATTATTTAGAAGGATATGATACATCAAAATTTAGTCACATTTTTATGACGCACCCTGCATGTATATTCAGTTCCAATTCATTGCACTTGTACGACCATGCACTTCACTTATTTGTTTCTATACAAATTTATTGAAAAATGCTTAATCGACTTTAATCTGCAATCGCGCCTATAACCAACATGTCACAATGTTATGCAGGCTATAGTGTATTTGATAAGAACACATTTAAGACAGCGCTTGAGTTTGTAGTCAGCGAAGTGTACGTCACTTTTGCTGCTCACGTGTTTCGGCAGGCTAAAGGAATACCTATGGGAGGAAATTGCAGCCCCTTTCAGCTGACCTTTTCCTTTCGCATTGTGAATTGATATATATGACTAACTTGGTTAAAGACAAGAAAATAGGACTTGCTCGTTTATTATCCAATACTTCACGATACATAGATGATAATTGCATTATTAACTACACAAGCTTTGATTCGACAATTCCATTGATTTATCCTGATAGTATAGAAACTAATCGCAGTGGGCATGACGATAAGTAGAGAGAGAGAGAGAGAGAAAATTCGAGTATCTGGATGTAAAATTAGAAATTTCAAATGATGGCTTAAAAACTTCCGTATACCACAGGGTAGATGATTTTCATTTCCCGAGCTTGATTTACGATGATTAAGATGATTTTAGGCTGAATAATTTTTAAGATGATATTAAGATGAATAGGCGTGATCAACTTGATGAATTGACATTGAATTCCGGCGAGCGAATATATCAGTCAACACTATCAAAGTCTTGTGAAAAGGCCTTGATTCATTTTGACAAAGTAAGTGTGGAAAAAATCAAGGAATGTTGATGGAAATTATAATTAGAGTTGTTCAGAAAATTAACACAATATATTTCAACTATTGCACATAGTCATCTTCAGGTAAACATATAGAACTAAGGAATGAAAACAGGCTGATAGACAGTATGGTTCAAATTATGAATTGGCAAAATCTATTACATAGAGAGATGAAACTCAGAAGATATCGTTTGATGAAACTTAATAGGCAACAGAAAATTTTTGATTTCCCTATAATTGCAAGTAGTATAGGGTATCAAATACGGCGCTTCGCTTCGCTCCGCACCGCATGTCATACCCCGAATTTTCTGAATTTTTTGAATTTTCTTTCTGAATTTTTTCAGAAATTTTCCGATATTTTCCAATATTTCACAAATTTTACACACTTGTGATTTTAGCGAAAATTTACAAAAAAAATTTACGTAGTCCAAGAATTTCAAAAATTTACGCAGACTAGAATTTTCAAAAATTTACGTAGTCTAAAAGTTTCGAAAATTTACGTAGTCAAACAATTTCTAAAATTTAAAAAAAATCTAAAAAATTCCTAAAATTTACTTAGTCTAAAAATTTACAAAATTTATTTAGTCTTTTCACATAGTCTAAAAATATCAGATTGTATTCAAAATATTTATTAAAAATGGAAGAAACCTCAGAAATGGAAGAAACCTCAAAAATGGAAGGAACCTCGAGAATATATCCTTCGTCAATAAATGAGCGTAGTTCTACTTTAATGGACAACGAAAACATGAACATTGAATAAAACAAAGATAGAGTACGTTATAGGAAAGATAAAGAATCTCAATTATTATTAAGATTAGAACAATATGATAAATTAAGAAAAAGATGGTCTAAAGTGAAGATTGTAACACAAGGTATTAGAATATTTCTAACAGTAAGTTTAGGTGCTTTGACAATTGTCATTTCTTCTGGAGTTCTTACAATTCCTGTCGTTGCTACTGCTTTAACAGGTACGGGTGTTTTTACAACTTCACTTGTTACAATGTTAGATAAATCTTTAATAACTAAGAAACGAAAATCATTCAAAAATAAACATATACATATTAAAGAAGTTTCTGATAAACTGCATTGTTACTTTCAAAGAGTATGTGATGATAATGTTATCACGTTAGATGAGATTGAAAAATTTGATCAAATAGCTAATGACGTAAACCAAATATCATTTCAATTACAGTCAGAAAAAGTTAATGAAAAAGTTGATGACAAGAATAAACAGGATAGAAAAACTTCCATTGAGGAAAATGATAGTCTTTTTAGAAGAACTAAAAACTTTAAGCTAAACTTTCAGCAAAACTTTATTAAACAAAACTTTAGACACCACAGCAATAAAAAGATAATTTGTTCAGTAAAATGTTTTTGTTGTATATCAATGATACCACAAAATTCAAATATTACATTTTAAAAAAAATTATAAAAAATAATATTAGAAATATAATATAAAAATATAATATAAAAAATGGATAAAAATAAAGCTGATAATGAAAAAAGAATTCAGCTATTAGATGAATTGATAAAACAACAAAATATTATGAAAGAAAATCATAGACAACATAGAATGTATAAAGCTGGTATTCAATTTGATATGTTAGAAAAAATGCAGCAAACCGAGCAAGTAAAAACTGATTTTGAAAAAACTATATAACCATTGAAAAAGAATTTACAAATAATGATAAACAAATTAATATAGCAAATCCAGCACACAAAACTATATTAGATGACTATGGATTGCTAGAATCAAACATAAATAAAAAATTAACAGAATCTATGCAATTTGAACATTCTATTTCATTTATAGACGGAAAAACAATACCTAGATTTTTTCTCGGACAAAAAGAAATATTTACACAACCTTTTCGAGGTCTAATTTTTTCACCAGATAAATCTCCCTTTAGTTTAGATTTTGTAAATTTAGAAATTTACAATTTAGAAAATTACCTTTAGAAATTTTGTAAATCTTTTAAGAGGAGCAGATTTAAAACGTTATGATTTAGAAGATCTCATAACATATAAAGCTATGTTAGATAGAGTTGGTGCAAACAATTGGAAGATTTAGTTTCAACAGGGGTTAAAGTAGGTACGGGTTTTAAAACAGAAGTAACTGTATTCTTGCCAGATGATCCACAAGAATTACTAAATAGATTAGAGATTTTAATATCTGCAATAAAAGAAGGACATAATTCTAGTTTCAATGAAATTCATGCTATATTGAAAAGACTATTAGAAAAGAAGATTCTAAATGAAGAGGATTATAAAAGTATACCTGAAATATTTTGTTTTTAATTTTTTTTTGTAAAAAATATTTATTGAATTTATGCATGTAAAATTTTTATAAAAAAATATTTAATGAAAATATTTTCTTACAATTTTTATAAAAAAAATAAGTAATAAAAATATTTTCTTAAAATTTTTATAAAAAATATTTATTTCAAATTTTTATCTAAAAAATGTGTTCAGCAGATTTAGAAAGAATTAATAATCATTTGGAAAATTTAATAGAAATTTTAGGTTCACCGAAATTAAATAAACTGTTTCATTATTTAAATATATTATGCGAGGCCTTTCGACGACTCTCGTCAAGCGGTACGTCGTATTTACAGACAAATCATGGTAAAACGTTTATATACAAATTGAAATAAAAGAAAGTAAGTGAGCTAAAGTCAAAAGTAAAGTCAGAACCACGGTAGCTGGAGCGTCATCACTGTTTGCTTTTGCACACACAATTGAGGTCTTGTGACGTTGATAATTGTCGCCTCTAGGAATGGAAGTAACACTGTGTGACGAGCTTTGGCGACCTTCTTGAAATACGACATCTTTGTACGTGTGACGTCGAACTGCGGACAACTGAGAGCGTGTCTTGCAACAGCACTGCTGGGAGGCTCTGATGATCTTGGTCGAGGTCTTTTGTTCATCAGCCATGCCGGAAGATGCTCGTCCACTCGTTTTGCCAACCACCGTTCAGTCCGTCCAACATAACTGTCTCCACAGTTACAATTAAATTGGTAGATGACGTCAGACGAACAATTGAGTGGCAGCTTGTCTTTCAGTGATCGCACCGGAACCCTTCTTGTCATGAACACGACCTTCGGCTCGATAGCTGGAAAAGCTAGAGCAGTTACCGCACGGACTTTGGCTATGACTTCGTTCGAGAATCTCTCGCCCAGGAACGGCACCATCAGGTAAGCAGTCTTCTTTGCAGGACCATATTCAGTTTCCTGTTCTTGTCTTGGTTTGCTGTACTTCTCGATGAATGAGGATGGATAACCATTGGACTGCAACGTTTCCTGAATAAGCCTAAACTCAGAAGATAATTCATCTGCAGTACAAATACGCCGTGCACGATAGTAGTGAAAACTGTGCCCTACTTGCGAGGGATAGGTACATGGATGGGTACATGTAAAATTCAGTGTTATCAATAGGAAGATGGATAGGTAAATGTATAATTCAGTGTTATGAATAGGAACATGTGTGACTTCTGTCTTCTTGGATAGGTACATGTGTTTGGTACACTCGGTTGAGTACATTGCGTTTCGGAACGTCTATGAGCGAACTTGTGTGACTTGGTTCTGAGTACTTGGGTACGTACCGATAGACGTCCGTTGTTTGATTCTGAATGGGTTTGCTCAATTGCGACTATTGTGACAATTATTTTAAATGTAGCACTATTTAGATGTGAAACTTTAATGTGCAGTTATGATTTAGTTGCTCCCCAATAAGAAAACCAATTCCAGAACTATGTTTAAAGTGAAAAAGACAAGAGATTAACAATGTAAGTTTAATTTAAGCATGAAAATTAAATGATGGGTACAGATCACGTCCCTCAGGCGACTCCATGATCTTTAGGAAGTCATCACACCATTCATGAAATGTCTGATTGTTACTAAAGTCATGGTCACACTCGTGTACCGGACACTTCACTGGTAGTCCACTCCGCCTTTGAAGTGCTGTCACAGTTAAAGTTTTCCATAAGGCCACTTTGCAGCCGCAACAGAGATGCACGGTCATATCCAACTGACCTCCCATAATGACTTGGCTGTCATTTTGAAAATAGAATAAAGGTTTTGAGGACATGATTCTTGTTTTGGAACGTTGAGGATAAATACTTAACAGTTTGGAAAAATGACATCCTTTATATAGTTATATAGTCTTTAGGGAAGTTCGGTACATCTCTGATTGGCTGTTAGGATTTCCTTTGTTTAAAAAGTATATAAGTCCATGGTTTGTACCAATTCTTATCAAAGGTTCTAATCCTCACGTTTACAGGTTACAATTATTTTAAATCTAGAAGTCATTATGGATCGCAAACAGGAAGCTGCAGTTGAGAACGGTACTGCTGATCGTACCACTTCACCTCAATCGCCAATGGCACGTACCAATACACCTCCCCAATCTCCGATGGAGCGATCTACAACACCAAACGAGCCGGTGGTGTTAACCCAAGCCCCTGCATCGCCCGATAACTCGAGTGATGATAGTGACGTACCAATCGAGACGATGCGGCACATGAATAAAAAGTCCATGAGAACGCCACTATATGGAAGGGTCACTGTCAAAGTGAAGAACGCGCCGAAGAAGTACCACACCAAACGGGTCTTCATGCGAATGGAGCCAAACGAGCGGAACCTCACAACCGCTCTCGAATTTTCCATCATCGACCTTGACACACCACGTCGCTGTCCTTGTGCCTCAAAGAAGACAAGGATCCATGTGCAAGTGGACTTGAAAAAACTTGTACCGTTTCCTTACCTTGATGACATTTAGTGTGTTTTTTTCTTAATCTCTTCATTTAATATTCATTTGTATATATGAACAGACTTGCTTTATCATTTCACAAATCGGTCTTCAATTAAGGTCTGAATGGGAAAGGGGAATAACTATCTACAATTAATGATGCTCAATAACTGAATTGAAACATAAAAAACAAATATGAAAACTTCAACTTGAAATAAATAGGAACATATAACTTTTAAAGAAACAGTTATGTTGTTAATTTTAAAATGCTTGTAACAGTCCAGGATGATATCATACATGTGTCATACACGACACCATAAGAATGAGAATGAAAAGACCTTTCGAATGATATAAGGTATGTACCTATTCGATGGGAAAATCCTAGTTGTATGCAACTGTATGCAAGCAGACAAATGTTAGATTTTTAAATTCACTAAGTTTTTAGCCCATTCTTTAAAGGTATGTAGCTCTCTAGTTATATGTCATACATGTGTTATACAATACACTATTAGAATCAGAATGAAAAGAGCATCTCTATGCAACTTGAAAAATTCCAAGTTTTTTTACAAAAATGACTAAGTTTACAAATTTTCAAAGTTAAAGTTTTACAACTAAAAATGACGATAATATACAAACCTCTACACTTGACCTTGACCTTAGACCTGACCTTGACCTTCATAGACTTCATACACGGCGGGGGGCCCCAAAATTTCTCGGATTATAGGGTAAATAAATTTTCGAGTGCGCTATGCGCACTCGAAAATTTATTTACCCATGGGGTCCGGGTGCCACAACTACCTTTTTTTCTCGGGCTACCTCACCCGAGAAAGGCTAACGAGGATATAGTGGCTGAAAAATTGCGAAATGTAAGCATTTCAGTTATTTATTAGTTCTCAATGTGAAATTAAACATGAATTTTTCTACTTTCAGCTGTTTCCTAGTGTTCAAAGCTGCCCAAAAATTCCGCGATCACCTTCACCGAGGAGCAGACTACCTTCGAGTCCCGTAAGTGTCATTACATAGGTCTCAGTCAACAATAACTGAAAATGCATCAAGTATTTTTAAGAACATACATACTTCGTCAATGAGTTGCAAACATGTCATCATATTTTTCGTTGCAGTCTATGCGATCTCTGTCGCTGAAGAAGCATCACAGAAGCTTCTTGTCTACGCCGGCGACAACAACGTCGGTAGAGGACAATGAGGAGAAACCATACTCAATTCGCGAGTCATCGGATGACTCCTCAACATCGGAGGATTCGGACTCCTCATCCGAGGATGAAGCCACTACTTCAGCGTCTTCATCTCCGACGTCCTCTTCCGACGAAGATGATGATTCTGATGTACATGTAAGTATATGATTGGTTAACTGCATGTGTACAGAATTGTTTTCATTAAAATTTATTTTGAAACTCACTTGATTATCAATATATTCGTCTACAATTGATTAATTCATCTTTCAGAATGATTCGGTGACTCTTAACAAGGCGAGTGGATCCGATCAAAAAACCGCAATGCAGCAGGAGGTAAGAGGAATTCACATTTGTATCTCATTAATGTCAAAAATGGTAAATAGATGATAAACAATTGTTTCTTTCAATTACAGGACACCGTGATGTTATTATCTACAGAATTAAAAGCAGAATTATCTACAGATAATAGCATAAAATTTACAATGGAGATTCCAGAAGAGAATTCGCTGAACTTTCTTGACATAACTATTGATAACAATTTCTCATATAAATGGTTCAGCAAACCTAGTCACTCGGGTATATGCTTACGTAAAGATAGTTGGCTACCGAATTACATCAAAGATAATTTTGTACGTAATAGTATTGAATACGTCCACAATCGTTGTTCTAATGATGCGGATTTCTCCAAATCATGTACTATTATGGAAAATAGAATAAGACAAAATGGATTCAAGTTTGACAGTGCTAAATATAAAGTTCAAAGTATATATACATGTAGGACCAACAAAAATGTTCCCGACGAAAGTCAGAAGGTGACAGTAACATTAGATTATATTAACGACAGTATGTTACGAAAATTAAATACATTAAATAATAAGTACAATTTACCCGTTAGAATCGTTTCTAAACCAGGTAATTACATCATTTCAACAGTAAATAATAATTGTAAAAATAAATTTATTTGTAATTGTGATATCTGTAAAGTTATCGCACCTAAATATAATAGCAATGATAAATACTTAATTTATAATTTTTCTTGTAAGCTTTGTAACAAAAGCTATATAGGCCAAACATGTCGACCTTTTCGATATCGTTTCCAGGAACATAAAAGAAGTATTTCACACCGTGACTGCAAAAGTGCACTTAGCGATCACAATCGTATAGACCATCCGACTAAAGTGATGAGTATTAATGACTTTAACTGCAAAATAATCAATAAACAACGCAATGAGATATCTACTAGGTTGGCTGAAGCTCGCTATATTGCAAAAAACATGCCACAAATGAACAGACGTCATGAACAGATGTGAAGAGTTGTCCTACCTTTTACTTCATATATTTAAGCACTCTTGGAGATGTACATAATCAGCTCTTGAGACTGTCCTATCGCGACGAAACCGGTCGGGTGTATTTTATACAATTTTAAAATAAAATCCTCGTCATAACCTTGGGAGCGCAAAACCTTTTTTTGATTTTCTAAACAATGAAGAAGCTCCCGTATCGACACACAAACTAACAAGTAGCATGGAATATCAACTAAGTCCTCCTTTAGTAATTTATGCAGATATAGAGTGCTACATTGATAATAAAATACATAAACCTGCGGCTATTGGAGCTTATCATGTGTGGCATAATGCCCTTCAATCGAAATTTGAAAACAAGTATTACCTCTTTGAGGGAGAAAATTGCATTATTAGTTTCTTGCACCACTTAGAAACTGTAGCCCAAGACTTCTATGACAACCAATGTGCAACAACTAGGCAGCCAATGTCACTGTCAGCGGATGAAAAAGCACGCCATGAGAATGCAGAATGTTGCAACAAATGTAAATCGAAATTCAGCGATGAAGTCATAAAAGTTCGTGATCATGATCATATCACCGGACGATATAGGCAAACATTATGTAGGAAATGCAATCTCCGGTTAAGACTTAACAGACGGGAGCTCCCCATATTTTTCCACAATTTTAAAAATTATGATAGTCACATCGTTTGCTATAAAGCGATTGAAAGAATGAAATCTTGGAAATTAGATGTTGTAGCAGCAACTGCTGAAAAATATATAACTTTATCCGCCAGTGTCCCTGTAAATGAATACAAAGGGAAGACAGTATACTTTAAACTAAAATTCTTAGACTCATATCAATGTCTAAGTGCATCCTTGAGTGAATTAGCTAAGGGCTTGCAAACGTATGAGCATGTAGAGACATTGAGGGTAGAATTTCCACAATTAAAAGATAATGTTTTATATCAGAAGGGAGTGTTTCCATATTCATACTTTAAAAACTTAAACACGTTGACGGAAGACTGTCTACCACCACAATTTGAATTCTATAATGATCTTACTCGTGAGCACTGTTCCGATAGTATATGTATTCAAAATGTACCGAAAATGTATTCAATGAAATATCTAGACTCTACGAATCATAGCATCAAACGTGCAAAAGGAATTCAGAGAGCAGCAGTTAAAAAATTGAAACATAATGACTATAGGAGTGTCTATTATAGTGAGAATGATACAACGGAAGATATGACAATCATAAATTCAAAAAATCACATAGTTAGCACAAAATCATTTAGGAAGCGAGGTCTTTCACTTTGGGAGGATAAGCGCTGTTGGCTGGATAAAAATTTATCATTACCATATGGACACTACAGCCTAGGTCTTCCCCCACCGTCGAAGAGAAGGAGATGCCTTCCTGTCACAGGTGATGTAGAATAAGTCTAAATAAAAACAATACAATATTCCACTTGTAATAGATCTTGCGATTGCTGCATCTTCCGACATGTAGCAACACTTACTAATACATAAGTAGTCTTACTAAAATTGAAATTTCCACTTTCCGATATGTAGAAATGATTACTAATAAATAGGTAGTCCTAATGTGAATGAATATGTGAAGAATTTGTACTCAACATCATTCGGATATGTTGAGCTAATAAAATAACAAACTTTAGGCAAACATTAAACTCAAATTAGAAACATAGCTTTCGGAACATGCCTCATTACATTAGAACATGGAAACTTAGTGACGTCCAAAACGTTCACATAACAAATTCTAAAAGAATAGCATTTCGTCATTCAATAGCAAATAGTGTTCGAAAACATCGTGGCGTTTGCATTAGTATTGACTCATTGCCTTCACTGAAAGACTTCGCTGATCTCATTGACAACCATAAGACTCGGATCAAGATTCCTCTCGATGACAAGGTATGGATAAAGTGTGATTCAACAGTCAAACTATACGTCTGCTCACCAAAGCGGGAAGATGTTGAATATCGATTTTTTCGTTTCAGTGACGTCACATGGGAAACCTTTACAAGGGAGATACTACCACAGATAACGTCATTCGTTAAAGATGGAGGACATCAAACGGTTGGAAGTTGTAAATCGGATGTTAACTACAAAAGCAAACTCAAAACTCAATCTACAAGAGATCTAGAGGAATATACCCAACCGAAAACAATGGTTGCTGATAAAATGCAAATTGAAGCCGACAACGAGCTTACATCTTGGAAGACCCTCAATGTTAACATGGAGGATTCAGAGGAAGGATAAATCTCTCACTATCCTATTCTTTCCAAATGGAACAATCCAATGTATTGGAAGGGTCATGGAAGGTGATCTCTCATATCTACACTTTACTTTGGAACATTTACTTGGTGATTCATTATCTGATTGGAAAGTGAAGACAATGACCGCGTTATGTGAATTGCACTATCACTATGACTTCCGTAAAGTTACATTATCACATAATCTAACTTATGAAGTGATATTATTTCCAGCAGCTCAATTGACTAACTGGCATCCATATCATGTTCATGTGTTCCATAATGGAAAGATTGTGATAACCGACATTAAAGACATCAGTGATGTGCCTCCCATCATATGCGATTTGAAAAAATGTTTCATGAAAACCAAATTGTAGATTTTGTATATATGTGAGTAGATAATGAAATATGGACATGTTTTTGTTTTCCTTATAAACCCTTGTTTTGGAAAAAAAGAGAGCAAATTAATGATACAACATAAAACTTTATTTCAAAACTGTTTCGACATATTTAGTAAGAATTACATGATTTTTATCAGTCATTTGAAAATAGTTCTAAAGCACTTTTACAGTTATTTTTCAATGGTCTCTCGTTGATAAAATAGAGTACATAGCCACCGCACATTAGAGATGTATTACTTTGAAGTGGGAACGATGTCACTTTCCTAACAGTCCAGGAGAACCTGTTCATCCATAATGCGATATCATGTAAACGAGATTGATTAAGAGAGTCAAAATATTCGGCCACTTTATAACGATTGATGTATACAGCAATCCAATGTTTTCCAAAAAGATTGTTGGTATCCGTATTGATGATAAGCGAACAAGGATAGAAAGGAATTGAATCAGGTAGATTATCTCTAGAAAAGATATTGAGAAATAGTGTCTTGCAGTAGGGATGAGCTTTCCTCATTTTCCTCAAGATTTCTATGTTGCTTAAGTTACTCATCTCTGATAGCTGACAGTCACGTCTCTCATTCTTGTTATCTCAACTTTGCTATCATAGTTTACATAAATGAGACAACTAATTGTTTTTTCCAAAGGTGACTCAAATGATACCTCCAGTCGTAGATTTCCAGGCTTTGTAACTCCTACGCTTTCAGCACCTAGATCTGCATCTGCTGTGAGGTTGTACAAGAAGAAGAAATAGTCATTCTTGTACATATCCATTGTAATTCCATTTGAATCATCTGTATTAAGCATGCTAAGTGCGGTGAAAGTGGAACCATATTCACGTGCGAATTTACCATCTTTGAAATTAGGCTCATATGCTTTGCAAGATACAAATTTCCCATCCTGATAGAGAGCTAGTTTGCTAACATTAAAGTGTTGGAAATTGAATGGATTCTTTTCAAAAGTACCAATGAATGCCTCATTTTCCACAAATGTGATATACACCGCCTTTGGCATTGCAGTGGGAAAAAGATTTGGGCAGGCATGTGAGGATGATCCCGCACCAAATTGTGAAGTTTGTCAACACACTGTGATTAACTGAATATATTGCATTGTTTTTCCTCAATCCTGTCGCATGCTCGTTGATGACTGACGGGTTCATTGTTACTCGCCTTACATTGAGCACGCCATTACTTATGTTGACTTGATAGTTTGTAGCTCCAAAAGCCATTAACGCGAACTCAGGATTTGCACGAATAAATTTTATTTGCATTTTAACCTGTGATAGCAGATATCTAGATTGACGAAGCAAATCAAGATAGACAGGTCCTTTCAAGTATAATTCCTTTGAATCCGCTGTTAAATCCATTCGTCTTTTTAACCCTGTATTTGAGACATCATCAAATTTCCCTTGCTGATCATCATACCACCCAGAAACTTGCAAGTGTGACTGTTTAGCTTGCTTATGAAATTGCGTCATTGTATGTATGTATGCTCCATATGGATATGCTCGATCCCCTCCTTCAATCTGTTTGTCATTCAATATTAGATACACATCTGAGAACAGACTGGCAATAGGAAGATTTGCCAATTACACTTTATCCTTGGTTGAATCAATGTTGGTGCCATCAGTCTTCTTAATTTGTATACACAACTCTAAATCAATGGATTGACAGTCAATATAATCTTGAGGATTGGCAGGTATATCAAACTGAATAGGCTGTTGGTTACCATCGATATTTGTTGTGGGGACTATGTCTACAATTGTTGAGGAGATGATGTCTGTCTGATGAGGGGGAGAATCGAAGAAACACAAAGCCGAATTGATACTCTGCATCGTATTAGCTCTACAAATATGTTGTCTTCCTTCGTTTTGACTTGTTTCCAGTCGCTGTGGAATTTCGTTTGCGCTTTCTTGTTTTCACTCGACGTCTAGATTTAGAACGTGCTGCTCTAGTCGGCTTTTTACTTTTCCTGCGTCTTTGCTTAGTAACTCGACCGGATCCAACTTGTCTTGACTTCCTACGCTTCTTCCGAACTGCACGCCTCGTCTTTGTTAAATCATCTAATGCGTCTATGGCAGATTGCTGCGCGCGCATTTTCATAGATTCACCGATATCCTCACCTTGAAGCGCATCAGCTGCAACATTTGCAGCAAAAATCTAAAGCCCTGCTTCCAACACGCTTCATGATTGGTACGCCATACTTTTTGAGTGTTGGAACAACCATAAGTCTTAGTGCACCAAATATGCCTCCTCCAACTTGTCGTCTGCCTCCAACAAACACGGAATAACCGCTCTGATATGATGGTCTACTGTAAATGCCTGTCATTATGACTATTGAATAACTATGGAAGTCACAATAGCGTAAAGCCTTATTCTCGTGACTTAATATGTAGGGTCAAAACAGTAACACCACCACAGAACGGTACTACTTCTCCTGCGTCATCATGAATTGATATGTCAATTCTATTGATGTAATTTCGGCTGATTGGTAGATACATTCTGTTAAAAAATTCTCGATTGATTAGTTGCTTCCTTACGGATGAGAGAGGAAATGTGTGCAGAAGTGGGGCCTCAATGTCGCCAACCCTTGTATATTCAATAATGTTACAATAGACGTATAAGTTACTTATATCACGCTCTAGTGATGGGGCGGTATCGCCTATTGATGTGCCTTCATAAATAGTTGACTTTGAGAATCCCAATGTGGTCGTTAACACGCTATCCAGCTTGATAAGAGAGTTCTTCCCTACCTTTAGAATCATGCGTTTCTTATGTGGATCATAAGAAAAGTGATAATCATCTGCATCAAGGTAATCTACACCAAACTCATTTAACTTTGTACACAATTCAGATGGCGTTTTCAAGCTTTCAATGTTCAAATTAACTCTTTTTACAAGTTCACTGGAAGTAGACAAATCATCACCCAATATGTCTTCGCTGTATACGTGGATATCCCATGAAGCATTTGTTGATGCTTTGAGTTTAGAAGAGGACAATTGAACCTTGAATGTATCATTTAATTCTGTCAACCAAGGTGCGCTTTCAAGGCCCTTAAACATCCCAATCATTTCAGATCCGAACTCAATAACAGCGGAATCAGACTTTTCCAATGGTGTCTTTTTAGTAAAAACAATAAATTCTGCCTCCGTTTCAATAGTAAATAAAGTTACCTTCTCTTTCTTATATTCACAAGTCATTAGCGTTTCTGGCACTGATCCTTGAAACTTTCTTGCAAAGTCTTCAACACTTCTAATGACCTCAAATTTATTTTTTACTCGGATGCTCCTTTTTTGTAATGCATACAATGGCACAATTCTACATTGAAAATCAGTGACTTTCCTCTCCGAATTCCACCCACGTCCATTGTACCAATACCTTGATGAGAAAGTTGTTCTGGAAAACCCAAAAGTATGACTCAAATCCTTATCTAATACAAGAAAAACATGCTTCCCTTCCTTCATCAATTTTGTTGACCCCTTTATGACTGGTTTGTAGAATTTATTCAAAGTCAGCTTGAAGAGATCATTTATTCGTTCTAACATTCTACCGATTTCCTTTTCTGTATCTTGCAAGCTCATTGTGGCAACCTTAGAACCAAAAGTTGACGTTGCAAATGCCTTTTGAATATTAATCATGTTTTGGACAGATGGTAAAGATGTTGAAAAAGGATGTGAGGTTAGATGATGAAAAGCCCATGTACCATGTATGTTACATGGTGTTGACAAGGTCATAAATCGTCGCAACTTATCACGAATCTGTCGCCTCTCATCAATATTTTCAGCTGCTAACTGCATTCGTCGATAGGGATCCTTAATCTTCTGAATTTCCATATCCTTTTGTGTTAGTTCCTTAAGTTGATTCGTAATAGGTTGATCCATATTTTTGACTTCCTGTGCACTTTGTAATGTTGTCAATTGTACATACTCCTCTTGAGGAATGACTACCATCTTTGAATACGACATGTTTGAAAATAATAAGGCAACAAAGTACATTGCTTAAAACTAACTGTGAACCGAGAAAACTGTCATTGGTTCAGCGGAATTAGGTATGATATTTGTTCGAAATCGAAGTCGTTCCGGGTTAGATCAATAAATAGATAACCTTGTGGTTTCTTTGTTACATCTTCATATATTTTTGAAAGTACTTTAGGTTGTTGAGGTAATATCTGTCTACTGAGATGATGTATCTGACTGCTATCTCTTGGATTTTTAAATATTGCCAAATAATGTGTATTCAAAAAACTTCTAGTTCTTTGCTCTTTCCCTCCATCGAAGATGTTTTGGGTGATCTAGATTATGAAGGCTTCCCTATGATGTGCAGCTTGAATGAACATGTCAGTTACATCCTTTCAAGATTTGCTTTCACGCAATAGATCATCTAGCACAATTAAGTCACCTGCTTTGATATCCTCAGTTGATGGCAACCCTTGCTTCACCTCATAACCTTTCTGGCGAAGTGCAAAATGTAGTTGTGGTTGAAATATTCCATAATACCATTTGACTGTCTTAATTTCCTTGTTAAACATTTCATTTCTATATTGTAGCAATTCAGTTACAAATGTAGTTTTACCGGACTGACTTGGTCCAGCGACACACATTGTGCGATCAGTGAATAGACGAAAATCTGTCATCTTATAATTCCATTAACATTAAACTCATCATCCCGCTAATTTTGCTTAGAACAACAAAACAGACACATGTTCCAGATCACGTTTATTTACATTCAGAATAGAAACTTTCAAGTTACATTTACAAATTAAAACATTTACAAATTAAAGCATTTGTGTTTCCTCATCACAATTAGGATTATAGAAAGTTTTCAAGTCAGCATCTTGGCGCTTCAACTTCAATTTAGGATTCCCATCTTTAGATTTCCGCCCTCGCTTTTTGCTCTCTTCCTTCCCATCACTTGAAGCAGTCTTATCAATGTTAATTAAGCATTTATCAATTGGTAGTGGTTCATAGACTAGTTGAAGAACCTTCATTTGTAAAGATGCGACTTTACCCGTTGAACCATGTGAGCCAATATGCCTTTTGAATTTTAATCATGTTTTGGACAGATGGTAAAGATGTTGAAAAAAGATGTAAAGTTAGATGATGAAAAGCCCATGTACCATGTAGACTATTGTGAAATATGCGAAAACAATCATCCTTCTCTCGTACTTCTTTATGTAATTCAAAATAATTGCTTTTTAGCAAACTGATATCGTTGTAATAAGTAATTTCAGTTAGAGCAACTTCATGGGGTCCATGCAGAGTAATTGGATTAGCGAATTCAACAGAGTAGAGAGATGGTTTGTTACTTGGGAATATCTTTGGGTTGCTATTGCTTGGAAGAATGATGTTGAAGTTAGTAGACATGTTAAACTCATATATGGAAGTCACATGCTATATTAGAGGGGGTGCTACATAAAAGTCACATGCTACATAAAAGTTACGAGTGTCTCCCACCTCCACATTTTGTAGATCCTGGTGCGTTATCCAGCTATTGAATGAGGCAGGATATCCTTTCCATTTAACTAGATATTTCCTTTGATTGCCATGACCTTTCCT
Source organism: Prostheceraeus crozeri (assembly GCA_907163375.1). Lineage (NCBI taxonomy): Eukaryota > Metazoa > Platyhelminthes > Polycladida > Euryleptidae > Prostheceraeus > Prostheceraeus crozeri. The sequence continues at coordinate 14,234 of CAJQUW010013761.1, read as the reverse complement.
CCTAATTATTTTGTCAATCATATACACCTCTTCACTTCTGTCTACTACTTGCAATTCATAAGAGTGAAATTTTCCTTCAATTGGATTGCCATGGTAATCTATTAATTTGTACATGGTAGGTGTAAATTTTGTATTTACTTCATCTACAAAAAAACTCTTCTTCAGTCCAATTAGGTAGATACCCCTTCTCAAATGTAGACTTAACTTTTGAAATCCGAACTCTATCACCAACGTTAATTTTCTTTTCATTGGAAATGTTTTTCGCTTTCTTATCATACAATCGAAGCCATACATCCATCGCATTATCTGGGGCAACATCAACTGGTTTCATCTTAATGATTCGATGGTAGCTTTCATTGTAATTCTTAACAAATTTCTGCAGCTCACCTACCCAAACATGTGTATTTTTTGCAGTGAAATAGCGCCATATTTTTGTCTTCAATGTGCAATTGAACCTCTCAACCATGGCAGCTTTATAAGCACTTTTGACACTAAACAATTCCACATTATGACTTTTAAGGAGACTTCGAACATGAGAGTTTTCGAATTCCTTCCCTTGATCGGTCTGTATTCTTTGCGGAACACGCCCCTCATCGAAAATGCTCTGAAAAGCCGCTTCAACCTCTGGTCCTCGTTTACATTTCAGCGCACGTGCCCAAGCATAGCAAGATAAAATATCTATTACAGTTAAGATGTATTTATAGCCATCATTGTACTGTGATATCTGTTGCATGTCAGCCAAGTCCGCTTGCCATTGACTATCTATATTGTTAACAACATATTTTCTCGTTGGAAACCGCTTTCTCGCATTTTTGTGAAGAGTGTAAGTCGGTTGACTCCTTAACCACTTCTTGACTTTCTCTATTCCCACACCTGCTGCACGAGCTAGAACCTACGGACGACTGAAACTTGCGGGGTGATTTAAGTTGTAATAAATCTTTCTGAGTTTCACTGCTGTACTCATCGTCTTTGTTCCGATTTTCACGTGTATTACTCGCACAGCAACTGCTAACACAATTGATATCAACGTCTATGCCCTCTTCTCCTTTACCTTCGAGCGCAGATTTCAAACAACAGCAAAATTTTTGTAGCGACATGATATGAGAGAGGCAAGGCTTAATTCATATTTGCTTAATATTTACTATACTCCTTCGCAACACGCATTGAGCGCCTAGTAGCTCTTTTTGGTTGCAGATCATCGGGATCATGAAGCCCTCCTTTACCGCCATCGTGGGTGTTTTACTTTTTGATCCATCTTGTAAGTGACCCTTATCCAATTCATTCACAGTCGGTCCTCCAATAATATTGTGAGGTACATTTTGATCAGATAAAATTTTCTGAAAATATGTCCACCCTTGTGGTGCACCTAGTTTTCACCTTACATCTCTGACAGCATATTGTAGAAGGTCATCCATGTGACTATTTCTAATAACATCACCAGTTGTTTCATCTATTATCTCCCCTCTCTCACTGAACTTCACATGTGGATCAATGAAGTCAAATAGTCGCTCATTGCGCACACGATATTGTCGAGGTGTTGACAAGGTTATAAAACGTCGCAATTTGTCACGAATCTGTCGCCTCTCATCAATGTTTTCAGCTGCTAACTGCATTCGCCGATAAAGAACCATAATCTTCTGAATTTCCATATCCTTTTGTGTTGATTAATTCCTTAAGTTGATTCGTAATAGGGTGATCCATATTTTTGACTTCCTGTGCACTTTGTAATGTAGTCAATTGTACATACTCCTCTTGAGGAATGACTACCATCTTTGAATACGACATGTTTGAAAATAATAAGGCAACAGAGTACATTGCTTAAAACTAACTATGAACCGAGAAAACTGTCATTGGTTCAGCGGAATTAGGTATGAAATAGGTAGTTCGAAATCGAAGTCGTTCCGAACATTCCTGGGTTAGATCAACAAATAGATAGCCATGTGGTTTCTTTGTTACATCTTCATATATTTTTGAACGTACTTTAGGTTGTTGAGGTAATATCTGTCTACTGAGATGATGTATCTGACTGCTATCTCTTGGATTTTTAAATATTGCCAAATAATGTGTATTCAAAAAACTTCTAGTTCTTTGCTCTTTCCCTCCATCGAAGATGTTTTGGGTGATCTAGATTATGAAGGCTTCCCTATGATGTGCAGCTTGAATGAACATGTCAGTTACATCCTTTCAAGATTTGCTTTCACGCAATAGATCATCTAGCACAATTAAGTCACCTGCTTTGATGTCTTCAGTTGCCGGTAACCCTTGCTTCACCTCATAACCTTTCTGGCGAAGTGCAAAATGTAGTTGTGGTTGAAATATTCCATAATACCATTTGACTGTCTTAATTTCCTTGTTAAACATTTCATTTCTATATTGTAGCAATTCAGTTACAAATGTAGTTTTACCGGACTGACTTGGTCCAGCGACACACATTGTGCGATCAGTGAATAGACGAAAATCTGTCATCTTATAATTCCATTAACATTAAACTCATCATCCCGCTAATTCTGCTTAGAACAACAAAACAGACACATGTTCCAGATCACGTTTATTTACATTCAGAATAGAAACTTTCAAGTTACATTTACAAATTAAAACATTTGTGTTTCCTCATCACAATTAGGATTATTGAAAGTTTTCAAGTCAGCATCTTGGCGCTTCAACTTCAATTTAGGATTCCCATCTTTAGATTTCCGACCTCGCTTTTTGCTCTCTTCCTTCCCATCACTTGAAGCAGTCTTATCAATGTTAATTAAGCATTTATCGATTGGTAGTGGTTCATAGACTAGTTGAAGAACCTTCATTTGTAAAGATGCGACTTTACCAGTCGAACCATGTGAGCCAATATAAAATCCGGTAACGTGCGCTAAGCCCATATAGCGACCCCGTTTGAGGTCCTCACATTCCATCGCGTTTGTTAAGAGATCGAATGCTTGAAAATGATCCGATAGTTTCAAAAACAGTGTATCGAATTCCGGCAATTCCTTGTAACCAACTCCTTCCTCTAATACCTTTCTCCAAAGAGTGGGAGCACTTTCAGGCAGCTCAACACATTCTTTCGCGAAAGAGTCAATAGTTTTAAGAATCACCTGTTGCCATTTTGGAAAAGTCACTCGCATTTGTCTCATATTGCTATACCCTGATGTAGACATACCATTACTGTGCAAGAATGGAACTTGAAGATAAAAGCCATCATCACCATAATTCAAGGTTTGAAAGTAGAATGTATTTCCAATCCCTTGCACCTTTCGTGTCGGACGAAGCTTCAAGAGATCTTGCTCAAAAGCGTCACCTTCCTCTCTGATTGTATACATTTTCTGAGTCATGTTTCAACAAGTATTAATTCGGAGCTTTCAACCAGCGCAAATGAATTGTCACTTAAAAGTGATAAAATATCATTAAAGCGTCTTCCTTATATACACCTATATATGACTCATCAATCAAAGTGATGACGTGTCACTTTATGATTCGCTAACCTTATATTAACATTGCAGCAGTTGCTGCAATCCTTCCAAGCGGACTGTTGATTACACCATTAATACTGTTTCCATTATCATTTAACATACTTAGAAACCCACCACCACCGCGCTGAATTAAGTTTCGCCTTTTCTTATCACTACTCCTTGGATTTGAAAACTTTTTCATGCTATTCAAAGAGCCAGCTTCAATAGAGGCTTGTAAATAGGTAGACATTTGTGTATTGCAAAAGCTAAATCGCGAATGAAATCATCACTTGAATTTTGAATCAATTTACACTTCTTCTTATTATGATGTATCCTGTTTAACTTTCGCAACGCCTTTTTAAACTGACTTGAAGGTTTGAAGGAGCGTTTCGATTGACGAGAAGATGCCTTCCGTTTTACAGACATTTTTATTCTAATATGGAAATAGATAACACAATTACAATTTTTGCTTAGTACTTACAACATTATACACAAAAGTTTACAAGCATTCACATATCACGCAGAGTTTGTTGCTGGTACTTATAAAATTACACAAAACACTTAACAAGTTGTAGAGGGAAACTGATACACACTCACATCGGCTAGAGTCTGATTTGTAGCAGTTATGAGCTGCTCAATCTCTTTCATTAGATGTTTTGAAATAGGACAGCACATACAGCAGGGCTTTGAATGGAAAGTCTTTAAAATATTGGCATAGTATGCCCGCAAACTGATTACCTCAGAATGTCCTTGAGCAGCCACATTGATGCTTACTGATGGCGGTCCACTGAATAAGTCCAATTTACATTTGTCACCCTTCTCGTCATAGTAGCTGGAGGTGATAATGTCATGGAGACATGTGTTGAGTTTCCGTTGGATACTGCTGCACCAACAGCGAGAGTATTCCGGTACAATCTCCGTTTGAGCTAGTGGGCGAAATACTTCATTGAGCCAAAATCTTGCAACTCGTGTAAGAGCGTTGTTCACGACTCTCATTAACATTCTCTGCACCACAACGTCCTCTCCGCAGCGGAAATACTTCACTATTTCCTCCATCAGATCCACCAAATCCGCTTTATAGCCAGTTATATTTACGGCAGAATAGAATATATTGCCGGTGAAGAGTTGACTTCGGTAAATTATTTAAATGGGAATGTTGGTAGTGAACGACATGCTGATTGACATTGTATTAGCCTCAAATTATGCTCGAAATAGAACGGTACAATGTCCTCCTTATATAGAAAAGCCACACAAAGACACAATAGTGATCAATCACAGACGTGCATGATGACTCATCATGCACGATATACAGTGACTGTTGAAGATATTTCTTCATCACAAAGGGGACAAGATGAAGTTTCAAAGGGTACATAACATGTAGAACACATAACGCTATGAGAACATGGTAAAAAGAGAAGGGATCGTTCCTGTTTAAAACATTTAACGCAGTTCTGTTCACATAATAATTTAAATGTCTCTTCTTCTAATTTCCTTCTAAAGCCATTTTTATTGGGAGAACTTTTTATTAAAACAATGTCAAATGTCTCCTTCTTTCCATATCGTTCCAATTTGATCCTCCTAATTTCACTATCATTGCAGTGTAGCATGGAGAAATCCTCTATCCACCTACGATCCAAATTGTGATTCATAGCATGCTCATCTAGACCCATTAGTCGATCAACTAAATCACCAGCGTTGATATTTTCACTGAGATTTGTTACAGTTTCTATAGCTTTGAATGAATATCCAAGGTCTCTTGCGACAACCCACGACGTTGGGATACTAGTCATCAATATGGTACACGAACACTTGTTCGACACGAACATTTATTCGACAAATTTTCGAACACTTCTTCGACACGAACACTTCTTCGACACGACATTTGTTCGACACGAACACTTCTTCGACACGACATTTGTTCGACACGGACACTTCTTCGACACGATCATGGTCATGGAGTCCATGGGACTACTTAGATTCCATCTTAGACATCCATGTACAAGATGTCACAGTCCATGGTCTGGTCATCTGGACTGTGTCAGTCCTTTTATAGTAATCCAGCTATGGTGCTGTGATAAACTGACCTGGTTTGGCCACATATAAAGTATACATGTAGAATCATTGATGCAAGATATTTCCCATCAATCAATGCTAGATAAAGCATTATTCATGCAGAACTTGTCGAAGAAGTGTTCGTGTCGAACAAATGTCTTGTCGAAGAAGTGTCCGTGTCGAACAAATGTCTTGTCGAAGAAATGTCCGTGTCGAAGAAGTTTTCTGTCGAACAAATGTCCGAAAACATAGATATCAACTTGTCGAAGAAGTGTCTGTGTCGAAGAAGTGTACCAGATCCATCATTATGTATGTCATCAAACAACTATCTCATATTTATAGCATAGTTTATCTACGTAAAAAGGAAAATCAATGTGACTGTCATCTTGACTACAATGGTTGCAATAGTCACAATAGTCGCAATTGAGCAAACTCATTCAAAATCAAACAACGGACGTCTATCGGTACGTACCCAAGTACTCAGAACCAAGTCACACAAGTTCGCTCATAGACGTTCCGAAAAGCAATGTACTCAACCGAGTGTACCAAACACATGTACCTATCCAAGAAGACAGAAGTCACACATGTTCCTATTCATAACACTGAATTATACATGTACCTATCCATTTTCCTATTGATAACACTGAATTTTACATGTACCCATCCATGTACCTATCCCTCGCAAGTAGGGCACAGTTTTCACTACTCACGATCAAAAAGATTTTTAACAAGACTGCGTTTGTAAGACGCAGGAACAAAGCTGAAGAAATGCAGGTATAAGCCTGTCCATGTGGATTTTCTAAATACAGAAGTAGAAAAGCTATCATCGTCGTTTTTAATTATATTGACATCAAGGAAAGATAGTTTCCTATTTTGGGGTAATTCGCATGTGAAATACAAATTAGGATGAGAATTATTTACGTCCGAAAGGTATTTGGGGATGTCAGCGTCAATGCTGAAAACGGCAAAAGTATCATCAACGAAGCGAAAGTAATGAAGGGGCCTGTTATTCTTAATTTTACTGAAAATATAATTTTCGACATAGTCAACAAAAATGTCAGCGAGAATAGGGCCTAGTGGACTGCCCATAGCAACTTTTTGGAACTCCCGTCCTTTTGGAAGTAATACTTTCCATTGAAAAGAAACTGAATGTTGTAAGTACAATCAAAATTAAAGTTTTTAATTTTGGAAAGCTGATCGGAAGTTCTATATTGAATTTGTTTTGTATATTTTCGATGAGATCGATTGTCTCCATCAAGGGGACATTCGTGAAAAGCGAGCTAATGTCGAAAGAGCAAAACTGCTTGTTATCTAGCTGTAGTGAACGAAGGCGATTTACAAAATCGAAAGAATCTTTGATAGTGAATTTTGCTACTGCGTCACGAATTGGTGACAAAATACTAGCAAGCCATTGAGCGAGCTTATGAGTGGGCGTATTAGTCATGCTTAATATTGGTCTAAGAAGCGAGTTAGCTTCGTGAAGTTTTGGCAGCCCATACATTCTTGGAATGCAAGTGCCTTTTGATCTAAGCTTATGGGCCATAATTGGTGAAATAGCATTAGCTCTCATGAGGTCATTTATGCAAGAATTCACTTGACTTTCTATTTTTGAGGTGAGATCAATTCCAACCTCATCAATTTGGAATTTTTGAGTATCGCTGATGATATGAAGCATTTTCCTGACATAATCTGTTTTATTTAAAACTACTACAGCGTTACCCTTATGCAAATGACGATATAATTATTTTTGCGCAAATTATTTAGGGCCTGAAAGTGGTTGGAATTAAGTGGGTTTTCATATTTTTGGTGACGAGAAAAATCTTTCGAGATGGATACTAATTCTGCTTTCACTTTAGTCATATGCTCTTCAATGCCCTCAGTAGTTTTTAATTGACTGTAATACTGCTCAAATTCAGCATCGACAGCTGGCTGATAAACACGAGGGGCAGTACAAAATTTCAAGCCTCTGCATAAGGCCTGTTTTTCTGTAATATTGAGGTCATAGTCGGACATGTTAATTATATGTTTGTCTATGGGATTTGGGAAGAACCCAAAAGCAGTCCAAGGTCTGGCATTATTGAACTTGAAGCCTAGAGAGGAGATGGTATCACCTTGGCAGCGGTTGACAACTTTTCTCGTGAACTTGCAGTACTTCAAGAAAGAAATGGTATCAAGAGTGTAAGAAACGCTTTTGCGATCCACAAGGAAACGCGTCAGGTCATCCATCCTCCTTCTTGAGTCCTCCAGCTCAGCTTGGACGTACCGCTCACATATCTTCTCGGAGCTTTGTAAACCTCCGTGGGCGATCTACTTCTCAACATCTTGAGGGACAAACTGTGAAGACAGTTAACTCTGGAGACAGTTATGTTGGACGAACTGAACGGTGGTTGGCAAAACGAGTGGACGAGCATCTTCCTGCATGGCTGATGAACAAAAGACCTCGACCAAGATCATCAGAGCCTCCCAGCAGTGCTGTTGCAAGACACGCTCTCAATTGTCCGCAGTTCGACGTCACACGTACAAAGATGTCGTATTTCAAGAAGGTCACCAAAGCTCGTCACACAGTGTTACTTCCATTCCTAGAGGCGACAATTATCAACGTCACAAGACCTCAATTGTGTGTGCAAAAGCAAACAGTGATGACGCTCCAGCTACCGTGGTTCTGACTTGACTTTTGACTTAAGCTCACTTACTTTCTTTTATTTCAATTTGTATATAAACGTTTTACCATGATTTGTCTGTAAATACGACGTACCGCTTGACGAGAGTCGTCGAAAGGCCTCGCATAATATATTTAAATGATGAAACAGCTGTTTTGTCTAGCCTTCATCTCAAATGCTACTTCGGCTTCACGTTGCTTTAAAATAAAAATTATCAAATTGCATTGATTAGTTTTTCCACATTTAACACTATTCAAAACCTTATCAAAGATGTGAATGATCAATTTAGATATTCTACTGATAAAGGCAAAACGTGGAAAGTACTAACTTTTCTTCCTGGTTCTTACGAAGTTGAATCAATATCAAATGAAATTAAGAGACTTTTAGGTATACCATTTAAAGATAAGAAACAATTACATTTCGCAGTTGAACCAGCAGTTAATAAATTTTCTCTTACTTTAGACGAAAATCATCAAGTTGATTTCAATCATGATAGATCATTGTCAAAACCATTGGGATTTAATAAACAAAACCTATAGTCAAGGGTATCATTTAGGTGAGAAGATTCCTAAAATAACTCAAATAAATTCAATTGTTGTACATTGTGACATTATTGAAGGAGGATATATAAATGTTAAACTGTCAAATTCAACATACAGTTTTCCAGCGTTTACTGTACCCATTGGTTATAGATTAAATGTAATTCCACAAACATTAATATATTTTCCTATTACAAGAAAAACTATTAACAGGATTAACATTAGAATTACGGATGGGAAAGGACAAGAAATAAATTTTGGAGGTGAAGAGATTATGATAGATCTTTTGGTTAGAGAAGTATAAGTTTGTTTTTTTACAATATCGCCTTAAAAAATGAGTGAAGAAATTTCTACAGACCTATCATTAAATAAAAAGCGAAATTCAATCATCATCGAAATCTATCCAATAAAGTTTTATCAGTTATTTGCGGAAGATCAGGATGTGGAAAAACATATCTATTATTTAAAATTCTAACTACTCCAAACTTTTTAGACTATAACAATCTTATAATTTATACAACAACAACAGAACAACCCGTTTATCAATTTTAAAATATAGATTTGAAAATAATCTTAAAAAAACAGCAATTGCTTCCTTATTCGAAGAATTTGAAAAATCTGAATATGAAATAAGTTCGTGGTGTGAAGAAGCAGCGAAAAATGAATAATTAGTAGAATCTAATATAAATAAACACATAACGATACAATTAATAGATGATAGTGGTAATATGCAAGATCCTTGTAAATTAGATAAAACAATGAAACATTGTGTAATTTTTGATGATTGTGTTAATGATAAAAATCAGTCAGTTCAGAGAAATTATTTCACAATAGGTAGACATAATAACTGTAGTGTTTTTTATTTAACACAAAGTATGTATTCATTCGACATAAGTGTAGAGAGAGAGAGAGAGATCAAATTTATTTCCGAAACGACAATGAGCGTTCGTGATTACAATATAAAAGGTCATTCATACAAAATAATCAAATGTGTCCAGAATTATACAATTTGCTGTCAGAGATGATGAAGGATTTTTTACGTAGTGTCGTTTGAATTTTTGGAATGTACAGGGATTCCTTTTGTCGTGAGGTTCTCAAACCGCTTTGCAGTCTGGTTGGGGGAAGAAGATGGTGGAGAGGATGGAATGGGGACAGGATTTTCAGGAAATGTTTCTTGTACAGACTGTTGAGATGATCAATAATAGGCGGCGATGAAATAAACCGAATAGCTTCAGCGTAGCTCTTTTCAGGAAAGATAGTCCTTAGTGATGTGCGCTCAACACGTTCGATGACAGATTTTAGGTCATTGGTAATAAATGGGAACCATGCTGGTGCAGCATATTCGAAAAGGCTGCGGATGTGGCTTCGATATAGACGGAGAAGTCCAGTATGGTTTCCACCGAAACGTCGTAGGGTCCGCAACCAAAAGATACGTTGACATGCCGTTCGCTTACAGCTCATGATGTGTTCTCGGAATGTAAGCCGAGAGTAATGGACAAAAGACCGTTCCAGGACACCATAAAATCAAAAAAATTAGTACTTTTAAAAACGACATTAATTTATGAATTTAGTCCCTTTTCAGGTTTTTAAGACCTAAATTCATGAATTTAGTCCATTCAAAAAGTACCATTTTTTCAAAAAATGGTATTTTTAAAAACAACATAAATTCATGAATTTGAACCCTTTTTCAGGTTATGAAGACCTAAATTCATAAATCGGCTAAAGCCAGAGGAGCTTCGCTCCGATTTGGGCGTTTTTAAAAATACCCAATTTTCAAATTTTTCAAAATCTCAAAATTTGAGAATTACAATCGGGCGAAGCCCTAGAACCTTCGGTTCGATTTTCACCCCCGCCAAAATCATGACCGTTCCAGGACACCGAAAACCCGGGCACCGAAAAAATCATAAAAGTTAAGAATCTCAAATTCATGAATTTTATCCATCTTTCAGGTTTTTAAAATATATCATGTGACTAGCGAACCGAAGGTTCAGGGCTTCGCCGTTAAAAATATTTCTTTAAAAATGGAAGAAACAAAAGTGGATGAAACAAAAGTGGAAGGAACTTCAGAAATGGAAGAAACCGCAAGAATATATCCTTCGTTATCTCAATTAAAAATAAGTGAATTAAATATTGAAAAACACAAAGATAGAGTTAGGTATATGAAAGATAAGGAATCTCAATTATTATTAAGATTAGAGCATTATAAAAAATTAAGAAAGAGATGGACTAAAGTTAAGAATGTAACACAAGGAATTGGCATATTCTTAACAATAAGTTTAGGTGCTTTAACAATTGTTATATCTTCAGGTGTTTTAGTAATTCCAGTAGTTGCTACAGCTTTAACAGGTACGGATGTTTTTGCAACTTCACTTGCTACAATGTTAGAAAAATCTTTAATAACTAAGAAACGAAAATCATTAAAAACTAAGCATTTACATATTAAAGAAGTATATGATAAACTACATTACTACTTTCAAAGAGTATGTGATGATAATGTTATTACGTTAGATGAGATTGAAAAATTTGATCAAATAGCTAATGAAGTAAATCAAATATCATTTCAATCACAGACAGAAAAAGTTGATGATAAAAAATTAAAAAGGATGGTATAAAATTTCTAGTGATGGTAAAACTTTTAGTGATGATAAAATTTTTTTTTAGAAGAGCTAAAAACTTTATTAGACAAAACTTTATTAAACAAAACTTAATACGAGAAAATTTTAAACGAGAAAATTTTAAACGAAAAGATGTCAAACAACAAAGCAATAAAAAAATAATTTGTTCAGTAAAATGTTTTTGCTGTATACCAATGTTACCACAAAATTCAAATATTATATTTTAAAAAAATAGACAAAATTAAAGCTGATAATAAAAAATAAAATATTAAAACATTATATTTGTATATTTTTATTACTCGGTAAACAATTGTTCGATAACTCTTTCATGAATTTTTTTATCAATATTAATTGTGATAAATCCATAATCTTTTGACCAAGCATTATTACACGATTGTTTAAATTCATCTTTATCTCTTATACATAAATCTCTTAACAAATCACTTAAGTTTCTTGCATTTATTTCAAATAGTATAAATATATTTGCATTCTTTCTAATAACACTTCATCTAATGAATACATACTTTGTGTCAAATAAAATACACTACAGTTATTATGTCTACCTCTTGTGAAATAATTTCTTTGAACTGACTGATTTCTGTCATTAACACAATCATCAAAAATTACACAATGTTTCATTGTTTTATCTAGTTTACTAGGATCTTGCATATTACCACTATCATCTATTAATTGTATTTTTATATGCTTATTTTTATTGGATTCAACTAATTGTTTATTTTTTGCTGCTTCTTCACACCACAAATTTATTTCTTCTTCATATTCAGATTTTTCATATTCTTCGAATAGAGAAGCAATTGCTGTTTTTGTAAGATTATTTTCAAATCCATATTTTAAAAATTGATAGACGGGTTGTTCTGCCGTTGTTGTATAAATTATAAGATTGTTATAATCCAAAAAATTTGGAGTCGTTAAAATTTTAAATAATAGATATGTTTTTCCACATCCTGATCTTCCACAAATAACTGACAAAACTTTATTAGATAAATTTGGATGATGATTAAATTTAAGTTTTTTTTTATTTAAAGTCATTTCATTCATTTTTAAAGTAATAAATTCATCCATTATTGAATTAGTGTTTTTAAAAACAAAAAAAAAAATTTTAATTTAAGTTTATTTTTTGTTTCTAATAATAAGATTAATAAGATTAATAATGAAAAATGATAAAAAAATTAAACTTCTCTAGCTTCGCGTGGGAGTTTATACCTCCCGTACCAAAAGATCTATCATAATCTCTTCACCTCCAAAATTTATTTCTTGTCCTTTTTCATCAGTGATTTTAATGTTAATGTTGTTAATAGTTTTTCTTGTAATAGGAAAATATATTAATGTTTGTGGAAATACATTTAATCTATAACCAATGGGTACAGTAAAAGCTGGAAAACTGAATATTAAATTTGATAATTTACCATTTATATATCCTCCTTCAATAATGTCACAATGTACAACAATTGAATTTATTTCAGTTATTTTTGGAATCTTCTCACCTAAATGATAACCTTGACTATAGGTTTGTTTATTAAATCCTAATAGCTTTGACAATGATCTATCATGATTAAAATCAACTTGATGATTTTCGTCTAAAGTAAGAGAAAATTTATTAACTGCTGGTTCAACTGCAAAATGTAATTGTTTCTTATCTTTAAATGGTATACCTAAATGTCTCTTAATTTCATTTGATATTGTTTCAACTTCGTAAGAACCAGGAAGAAAAGTTAATATTTTCCATGTTTTGCCTTTATCAGTAGAATATCTAAATTGATCATTCACATCTTTGATAACGTTTTGAATAGTGTTAAATGTGGAGAAACTAGTCAATGCAATTTGATAATTTTTATTTTGTTCTAAATGTAGAATGGGTTCTAGATTACAAGTGTGTGATGAAGTAGTTGTTATAATTTTTAACGTCGTACTAAATTTTGACGAACCCAAAATCTCTGTTAAATTTTGTAAATGATTATTAATTTTGTCTAAATCTGCTGAACACATTTTTGAACTAAAAAATTAAATAAATATTTTTTTATGAAATATTTTTTTATAAAAAATTAGAAACAACATATTTCAGCTACACTTTTATAATCCTTTTCATTTAGAATCTTCTTTTCTAACAGTCTTTTCAATATAGCATGAATTTCATTGAAACTAGAATTATGTCCTTCTTTTATTGCAGATATTAAAATATTTAATCTATTTAGTAATTCTTGTGGATCATCTGGTAAAAATATGGTTGTTTCTGTTTTCTGTTTTTTTGTTTTCTGTTTTTTTGTTTTCTGTTTTTCAGATAAACCTTTCCCTACTTTAACTCCCGTTGATAATAAATTTTCTAATTGTTTATAACGTCTAAGAGTTTTTATTGTGCCAACTCTATCTAATATAGTTTTATATATTATTAGATCTTCTACAGCATAATTTTTTAAATCTGCTCCTCTTAAAAGATCAACAAAATTTCTATCTAAACTAATAGGTTTTTTATCTGGAGTAAAAATTAATCCTCGTAAAGGTTGTGGAAATATTTCTTTACCGCCAAGATAAAATCTTGCAAATAATTTTTTATCTAAAAAGAAAGTAGAATGTTCGAATAACATAGATTTTGGTAATTTTTTATCTATGTTTGCCTCTAATAAACCATAGTCATCTAATAGTGTTTAAGTACAGGATCCGCTATATCAACACGTTTTTCATTAAGTTCCTTTTCAAGAGTTTTAAATGGTTCGACAGTTTTTTCATAATCAGTTTTTACTTCTTCAGTTATTTTTAATTTATCAAACATATCAGATTTGAATACCAGCTTTTGTCATTCTATGTTGAAGATGATTTTCTTTCATAATATTTCTTTGTTTTATTAATTTCGTCTAATTGTTTTATTCTTTTAAAATTATCAGCTCTAACTTTATCCATTTTTATATG